>JADLZK010004130.1:0-573834 GCA_015847255.1 Hyparrhenia diplandra | reverse complement strand
CCTTTGGAGGTGCTCATAGTGGTAGGGTTTATGTATGTTCATAGGGGTGAGTGTACTCTGTAATCTCAAAAACACCTAGACATCATTACATACCTAGACATCATTGCTTGTTCACCGAATACGCTATTCAACTCTTATGCTTGTTGTCTATTGCAAATTGATGGAACACATCACGAGGATGGATGGGTTAGCGATGCATACGCACATGCATAGGTATACACCCATAGGGCTCGAGGGGTGGGGAGACCTATTCTAGGGTTAGCCATACATAGGGGTACACCGGATAGCGGGTATGTCTATGTATGTAGAGGCATGTATACTAGGGCATGTGTCACGAGTACACATACACGGGCATCTGACTAGGTTAGAGGAGTTAGCCATGCGTAGATATAATCATAGGCATGTACATATATTTATTTATATTTTAGTCACTACTACAACATATCGATTTTAGGTGGCGGGCTTTTTGGATTTTTCGGTGGCGGTTATTAAAATCGTCACCCGTAGGGTCACCGTGAATCAGCCATTTACCGTGGCGGTTTCCAATCGCCACGGTTAATCAAAATAAAAAAAAAAGAAAAAGAAAATCCAGAAACCCTAACGGGCTCACGGCGCCCGCCGCCGCCGGATGGATGCACGCGCGACTGCATTAACCGCCCGCCGATCCGCCCGTGCCCCGCCGCGATCCTCGCCGCCCACCGCCGATCACCCCACGCCCGGCGTTAGATCCGCGACGCCGGGCCGTTTCATAAGCCCAAGACGCCGAAAACCGCCGCCCAGCAGACTCGATCCGCCCCATACCACGCCGATCTGGCGCTGGGTCACAAGCTCGTCCGGCGCCGCTACGCCGCCGATCCGTCCGGGCGGCGGTGTTGGCATCCGCCGAGAGGGGAAGGGGAGGAGAGAGGGGAGGGCCGGGCCGGAAAGGGGAGGGGAGAGGAGAGCGAATGGCCGGCCGCCGAAAGGGGAGGGAGAGGGAGAGCGAGGAGCTGACCGCCGAAGTCCGTGGAAGAGACTTTGGTCCGAGGAAGAGTGGTGGGTCGAGGGGTTAGGTTAGAGGCCGCAGAGTTTCACTTTTATATGTCCAAGCCAATAGTGGGCTGATGTGGGGCTTATTGGATTTGGTGTTTAGGCTTCATTTTACTGTGGCGTTTTTATAAAAAACGCCTGCTTAATTGATTTACATTGGCGGTTATTAAAACCATCACGGTAAATAAAAAAAACCTGCCACGGTTAATAGAGGTATTAACCGTGGGCGTTTCCCAAAAAACCGCCACGCAAAAATGTTTTCTAAAACATCGTGTAAAATCAATTTTGTAGTAGTGAGTATGCTCTTTTATATTTTTTATATTTTATGTGTATTATAACCTACCACGTATATCCATCATGTGAACAAACCTTGCACATGTATATTCGAGTATTCATGTATGGGAGGTGGTGTACATGCATGCTTTCGAATATACGGTTGCGAGGTGGTTAGCACAAGGGCCAACTAGGGTTTACGTAATCTACGAGCACGGTTAAATTTTTAAGGGCAAACACAACTAGAATATATATGTGCACCAACTAACAGTTCAAAGGGCGTAAATAAATAGGGGATGATTTTAGAGGAATTTTGGAACTGGAACGAAGTGATTTGGAGTTGGAATGGAGGAGATAGGAATTTCCAAAAAGTTTTTTATAAGGAATTTTTTATAAATGAAGTAAACTTTTGGAAATAGATTCGTAATTGTGGGTAAATGGAAATGGTGTAAAAATTTGTCAGAAGGATCTTGGGAGTACCTAGTTTATTTACAAATTTTCTAGGAATTTTCTGATACATGGAAAATATATTATCAACCTCCTGTGTACTCTTCGTCGGGTATCCATGGCACTTTTCTATTCGGCTAACGCGCGGTTCTAGGCTGCTGGCGTGGCCGCGTGTACTGTGTCATGGAGTGGCTCGGTGAACCGATCTAGGGCTTTGATCTCTCTCTCTCAATTCCATGTGAACCGGGTCTACGAGCAAAAGAGGGAAGGGTGTGGATCACGACCACATGGGGCCATGGGCTATGGTTCCCAGCTTTGACCGGTCACGGGCGAGGGAATCCTTGTTGTTTCCATTGTACTCGTTCCGTCCGCGCGCGGAGGAAAAACAGAGGAATGGAGAGGGAGTGGAGGGAGGTCTTGTGAGGTGTTCATAGGGGTAGGGTTTTGCGTCACATGTGTTCATAGGGGGTGAGTGTGCGTCGTGTTGTGGCGCCTGCATTGTACTATTTAATTCTCAAAAAGAGCATGGGCGGCGGGGCTGCGAAGCCCCGGCGTGAGACGTTTTCCACTGGTGCGGCGGCGGTGAGCGGTGACAAGTGGCAGCTGTAGGCGCGAGGTGCAAAAGGCGCGGTGGTGGTGATGGGTGTAGTGGCGATTGTGGCTAGCTTGGCGAGCGGGTGGTGGGTGGCGCCGTGGGCATGAGCATGGTGGTTTGCGAGATGTGGCGGCACGGCTATGGCGAGGTGCCAAGTGTGGCATGGGTGGCGGTGAGTAGCGCGGCATGGCGAGGCGTGGTGCACATGGCTTGGGCATTCTGCAGCCGCGGTGAGGTGGCGGCCATGGCCGTGCGTGGTGGCAAGCTCTGCAAATCACGGCCGCGGCGGGTGCACGGTTGTGGCGTGGGCGGTAGAGCTGGGCAAGATGGAGTTGCACGGTGACGGTGGAATTGGGCCCTGGTGGTGCAGCCGTGGCATAGCGGCGGCTCCGGCGTTGCTCCTCGGCGCGGTGACCATCGAGGCTCGGGACTCGTAGAGCCGAGGGAGTGAAGAAGAGCGGAAGGGAAGCAAGATCGCCATGATAGACGCGAGCTTCGCCTCCTCCGTGCTCCTCCTCGAATCCCCAGCTCCGGGCGACCTCGGCGGAGGTCCCGGCCGGCCTTATATAGGCGCGCGCGAGCTGAAATATCTCCCATCGACGGAGATTTTTGCCGGCAACGTCATTGATGAGCTCCAGTTATCGGATGGGACAGGGTTTCGGCGGCGCATTTGTTGCGACACGGAGGTGACGTGGGTGGCGGAATCAATGAGAAGATCTTTCCCCGACATGGTCCACTATCCACTGTGGGGCGGCCAGCGCAAATAGGGGTCGCGTGTTGTGCGTCGGCGGTAACGACCCTAGTTTCTATACAGTGAATTTGATGCAGGGTTTTTGAAAACGGGCTTTTGGTTGAGCGGAAATTAAATCAGGTTTTAGTTGTTAATTATGAAAGTTCAAATTTTTGGTTGATTTTAAAAATGATGCAAAACACGAGTGCTACAACCTGCCCGCCTTGCCACCGCCTGTCATGCCTGCCTCGACCTCGGCCCAGCCATGAGGGAGCTTGAGCTCGGCGCTCTTCCATGGGAGCATCATGTAGTAGAAAAGGTGGAAGAAGGAGCAACACTTGATCTACTTTTGAAACAAGGGGGACAACAGTTGAAACATACATATGAAGGTAGTTGAAACACTTGAAACTTAAATCTAAAACACTAGAAAAACGCACCCGATCTAAACCAGTTGAAACACTTGAAACATCCCTTCAGAAACATCGATGGAACATATCTACTGAAACATGTGAAATGCTCGATCAACTTTTGCAACATACATACTGTTAGGGTTGAAACATACCCCCTGAAACAAGCCTGAAACAAACAAATGAAATATTGGGGAAATAAAAAACATTGTCGCCTTGTCCTGCCCGTCGCCTCCCTTTCCCTACCGGATCTATTGAGCTGGAGCTCCCTCCTCCATGGGCAGCCATGGCGGGCTCCTCTCTTCCATGGCTGACCACGGACCGGAGCTCCTCTTCTTCATGGCCAAACCGCGTCTTCGCCAGCGACCCCCCCCCACCCCCCCATTTGCATCTCTGGCTGCTGAGCCTCACTTTGAAGATGAGGCTGCCCCACGCCGCGAGAACCCTGCATCAAGGCACGATCAAGGCTTTGAAGATCGAGGCTGTGCTTAATTCGCACAGAACACAGCCTCGATCTTCAAAGCTGAATAAAATGATTTTGACGGCCTATCAAGTCAAAATGTAGGCTACCATTAACTTCAACAGACTACTAGGCATGTCTCCCATTACCCATCATATAACTGTTTATATAAATCCTATCTATTGTCTCCTATATATGCATCTATTTACTCTAGACAAAATAAGATAACAACAAGAACAAACTGTCAAAGAAACTACGAAAACGAAAGGCTATTCCCATCGACAAAAGAAATAGGATAGGATGGGCATACGTATCTAGTATAACGAACCTTTTGAGGCTTCCCGAAAGGCGTTACTCGACTCTGAGAATGCCTCTCTATCATTGGGCCTACAGAACCTAATTTGATCAGAACACAAACCGAATTCTTACCACTAGTGCCATGCAGCGCAACAACATTGATATATATACTCTATGCTTACAAAGTTTCTGGATGAAATTAATACCTCGAAAGCATGGTAGGTGGCTCTTGCTTCTTTATCAAATGGAAAGGTTCTGATAAAATTAAAACAGGATAAGGCTACACTCATCTTATGAAAAGGCTGCACCCGGCTGTTGGAACTTGGTGATAAATCAATACTATTCAGGTGGGGATTCCCCGGTGACAGTTCAAATTAAAAAAAGGCTGCACCCAACGGACTTCATAAACTTTTAATCTCTTGCGAAAAGAAAAGAAAAGAAAAGAAAAGAAAAGAAAAACATCTACGGATATAATGGGGCATTGACCAAATTATGTCAATCTTTAAAAAGAGATAAACAACAATTATGTACAGTGGTACATAGCTGCTGAGAACATGGAAATATTCTAGCCGTCGGATAGGTCGTTGTGAGCCGTCGACGTTTTGCCCAAACGTTGTAAAAATTTCATGTAATTTATTTTTCAGACAATAGTATCAGAGTGCAGAATCCAGAAGAAAATGTTAGCAACACAGTGAGAATGGATTTTTTCCTTGAATATACAGGAGACTTGTGTAAAGATTTCATTAAAGAAGAATATGGAGCCAAATACAACAGTCCAGAACATTTTTTAGATAAAGGATGAAAAGCATCCGCCTCTACGTTTGAAGCGTACACAGCCAATTATTATAAAAATTCAAACGTTCAAAAGAAAAGGAGCAAAACCCGTTTCTAGAATGGACAAAAGAACTAAAGCAAATGATAAATATGCTTCCACCCTCCATTAGATATCTCCAAAGCGATCAATTCAATGTTTTTGCTTATAACAGAGTGTGTGTTCTTGGTCTGCTCATTACGCTGCAGCTGCGCCCAGAAACGTACCCAGTACGCTCCCCCTGAAAATAACCTGTAAAATTGAGTTCACTTTGACCTTGTTAAAAATTATATCATTTCAACAGCCAAAATGGACCAGCATCTACAAACCCCAACCCATCAATTTCCTAATCGACTTTGTTGATTAGTAAGCCAATTGTCAAACATATAACTAATCGATCTAGGTGGAGTGAAACCAGTAGCAAAAAGATAATCCTCCAAACCATACTGCGCATAAGGATAATCAAGGAAGAGATGTTGAATAGTCTCATCCCTATTACAGCCCACAACATTTGAGGCTACCTTTCTAACGAGGTTATCTTTTAGTTAAAACAACTCTCTTTAGAAGAAACCAAAGGAAAATTTTAATCTTTAAAGGAATTTTTAATTTCCAGATCATCTTATGTCAAAATAGTGGTGGTGTGTCAATAAGATGCAGATAGAACGATCTAACAGAATATAACCCAGATTTGGTTAGGTTCCATTTAAAAGTATCCGAGCCCTCCACCATCTCTACATGAGCAATCTGTGCTACTAGATTATGCCACTCAACCAGTTTATTATCCACCAAAGCCCTTCTAAAAGACACATTTAGGGGTTTGTGTCCATGACCTTTGCCACAGTTGCATGAGGATCACGCATAATACTATAAAGTGATGGGTATTTAACTTTAAGTGGCACCACACCTACCTAGGTGTCGTCTCGAGAACCGGTTTTGGTTCCATCTAGTACTTTGAAGGAACCATTGGCCAGCAACTCATCTTTAATACGCATGAGACCTCTCCGAAAATGTGAATCATAAGGTTTGGCTTGTACTTGGGTGAGGGACTTGGATCTTAGATATTTGTTTGTCAGCAAAGTTTGCCACATACCATCTTAGAAAATTCACCAACCATTTGGCCAATAAGCATTTATTTTGTAAATATATATCAAGGATCCCAAGACCTCCTTGGTCCTTAGGGCAACACAAGATGTCTCGTTTGGCAAGTCTGTACTTATGTTTCTGAAGATCCTTGCCAGAAAAAATTTTGATCTACAATGGTAAAAGGTTTTTTTGAGTACCCCCTTAGGGATTTTAAAGAAAGACATCATAAAACATAGGTAGGCTGTTAAGTACCGAATTGAGTAGGACAAGGCGTCCCCATAAGAAAGGTACTTGGCTTTCTAACAAGAGAGTTTTTCTTTTTCTCAAAACGTTCTTCAACTTGTCTCCATTCAGAGTTAAGTGGTTGTCTATCGTGCATTGGAATCCCAAGATATCTAAAAGGGTATTCACTGCATTACAACCAAAGAGATTGGTATAAAATTCTTCCATCTCTTTAGCCTCACCATAGCAGAAGATTTCGCTCTTGTGGAAATTGATTTTTTAGCCCTAATAATAGCTCAAAAGCACAAACCAAAAGTTTTAGATTTTTTGCTTGTTCCGTGTCATGATCAACTATTAATAAGAGAGCAAGCATATCAGCCCGCGATGTTGAATAAGATAGGCGACATAGGATCTCCTTGCCGGAGTCCTCGTTTAATCTGAAGTAAGGGCGACTTTTTCATCATTAACCTTGATCCCCACACTTCCCCTCGGTGACCATCCCTTTAATCCATATACACCACTTTGGTGAAAACCCTTTCATGCGTAGGGTTTGCTTTGAAGGAAAGACCATTTCACTTTATCGAGGAGACCTTTTCAAAATCTATTTTAAAAATTACCCCATTTTGTTCCTTAGTGTGCAACTCATGGACAATTTCATGTAGAATGACTGCTCCTTCCATGATACCTCTTTGGCATAAAGGCAGTTTTTGTAGGACTCACCACAGTTTTGGCTCACGTTATAAAAATTTTTAAAGCTGACATTTAGGACACAAATTGGTCTATATTGCTGAATTTTGGTAGCCACTTTAAATTTTCGGGATTAGAGAAATAATCTCAAAATTCAAACTGTAGAGATTTAAATCTTCTCCATGAAAATCAGAGAACAATTCCATTAGGTCATCCTTAATCAGAGTCCAGAACACTTGAGACTTGTTGTATTCCATTTGAAAAACAGCAGCCCTCACTTCGATTCAGTGAAGTTGCTAATGAGTAAGTCATTTTTCTCAGGAAATACCTGTGGAATATCCAAAATTTGATCTTTCAGAAGTGTAATCTCCGAGTCAATTGGAGAGCCAAACAGTCAGAACATGTATGATAGTGAATAAGATGACCAACTCGAGCACCTACTTGGCACCAGCAGCACACCACAAAGTATCTCTTTCGATTTCCCACTTGCATCCCTTGATTCTTATTTTCTTTTATGCTCTCAACCCCTTCTCTTTAATCAAAAGGAAGCGCTCCTGCCATTTGTTTCCAATAAAAAAATTAAAAATTGGACCACCAGTTGGTATGAACAACTGGCACCTGCCCCGCTAGAGAAAAAAGTTTGGGACCAGATGCTCTCTTTGTCAACAACGGCTTTGCTTAACAAGCACTTATATTTCTAATCAAGTAGCAATGTGTTGCAGCCCTTATATAATTTATTATATATATCATCATGGCATTTCAGGTTCATTTCACTTACCAAATCCCTCATTGGCAGAAGCTTGAGATAAATATGCTCAACCCTGAGTTCTAGATTACTGACTTCTGCAGTAATGCATTATGCCATTGATAGTTCAAAAATGAATTATGCAACTGCCAACTAGTAACATATATCGGCCGATTCTTGAACCAGGTTTGAAGGACCTTTTCCCCTCTGCTGTAGCATTGTGTGTATAGTATGTATACAATCCTTGGACCTAATCCTAGTGAATGAAATATCGGCCTCTTGGGCAATGATAGCAATTAGGCAGAGGACGACTTCTATGATTATAAATAGATGCTGAACCATATTAAAAGGACAGAAGGAGAAGAGAGCAACATGAGTAGAACTTTGTCCGACCAAGATCTTCCGAAGTCCATTCCACATTTCCACATTGCAAAAGTAGCTTTCTATGGAGCAGTAGCTAATATGTGATGAAAGTTAAGTCTGGACTCAGAGAAGCACTAGTATCTTGGAAAGTTTACTTGCATCCCCACCATTTAATACACCTCTGCTTATCTACACTCCTATGTATACAATAACGTCTTTCGAAAAAAAAATGTATACAATAGCAAAATATGTGACCCACAATGTGTTTTGACAGCTACGAACAATTAAGATACTCAAATTTGATTCTGTTGGTCTGAAATTCAAAGTGCAACCGGGAAAAGCGTAATTTTTAGGCCTGAACAACAGACTGAGTTCAGATCATTCTAGCAACAAAAAAAACACATTATATGTCGCTGACTGGAAGCAGGTGCTCAGGAAATTAAACTGAAAGACTACCTTCAAGTCAAATCAGTATCTGCAGGATGCCACACCACTTTTAATATTCGTATTATTAAGAGATAATTGATTTTTTAATTACAAGCTGAACAAATATTTTTCCCTCATTTTTTTTAATCCAAGTCTTCAAGCATCATCATGGGTGAATTAAGGTAATCGTCTTTTCATCCTTTTTTGCAGTTCCACTAGGACAAAAAGTACTAACACTAGCGTAGTTTAGCATTAGACAGCGATAAATGCTAAGTGGAACCCATAGAATACAAAGAGAATGCAATTGCTACCTTTGTGACCCACACTAGAATTTCACAATAAAAGCATCGGAATCTGAAGTCATGCCAACTGCTCACACAGAGTGACAAGTGATGCTTCTACTATACCATGTGAAACATTACAGTTTGTTTGCAGGGCAGGATTATTGATTGGTTCAAATGTGTTGCAATCCTCCAAGAGGATTTGCTGCTGTTGGCAGTCCTTATCCTAATTAATGGAGTTACAATATTAATTCTGCAACAGTTGATCTCTACAATTGGCATGATAACGACAGCGGCCCTTTCAATGCTATAGTGTGTTGAGTGTGACCCAATAGAAGCAATATGTTTAGCCTGCTCCACTGAATGATCAAACCATGCACCCTGCCTCAGTGGTCAACATTTATATGCTGCTGGTTAGCAGCCAGGGACATCATTTTCAGTACCTTAAACATGCAGGCTTCATACCAAATTCCAAACACGTACTACATTCTGACTTGATCAAGCATGGCAGTTGGCATGAATACTGCTTCAACAGGCAGCAGTACTATGTATTGAGCTTTTGTCTTTTGTCCACACAGCTGAATGCATTGTTCCAGATGAGCACTAGTTACAGGTCACAGTCACACAGCATCCAGAAATCAGCAATTCTAGCCTCTCAGTTTCAGGCACTCAAACCTGCAGCCATGTAATGGGCACGTCAAACTCAAGGTGACTCGGATCACAATACCGCTAGCATCACACTAGAGGTGAACCGGGTCACACTTTTCTGAATGTAATTTCTCATGGAGCCCGGCGTCTTTCTCATGCAAACCTTCCATTTCAGCAACCAATTGTAACCACTCAAACGCGGGTCAACCCAAGTCTGAATTGGGTTTCTGAATGTAATTTCTCATGGAGTCCGGCGTTTTTCTGAATGTTTCCTTCACCAACATCACCTTTTCTTTACCACCTAAATAAAAATCTTTACAGGGCACAAAAAGACGCGTACATTCATTGAACCAAGCAAGCACAGTATAATTTGCTCCGCTCCGGACCCTTTTATGCTCTTGTCTTTCTGGAAAATTCTACCCCACTGGGGCATGAACACCCAACACCTCCCCAATAGTGCCATATCTCTATCTCACCAAGGACAAAGAACCTTGGCTCCAACTCTAACACAGTACTGGGATCACAGAACTCAGAATCTTGCAGGCCTAAGAGCTGCAAACTAATCTGATGGGGTCCATGGAATTGCACCTCACATATACAGGAGCCCAACAGATGATGCATGTGAAAAAGGAGGTGGCCAATGCCACCTTTTGTGATCCACCGAACCGGACAAGAGAAGGATGTTTTATTTTTCTATCCAAACAAATACCAATCAGGAAGAGGGGTTGGTGTGGTAGTGGTGGTGGTGGTATATAAGATGGAGTAACACTGACGCTGGTCCAAGTCGCCGTATATACCTGTACGTGGAGAGATGGAATGGAGAAGCAAAGATCCAAGCCGGCCCGTCGCCGTCGCTGTCGATCGCCGGCCGTCGCTGTCCGGCCGGGCAGGGCTCTTGCGAGGATTGCAACAGCGGCCTGGGTCATCTCGATCTCCTCACATCAGTTGCCTGAAACGCGATCGAGCGAGAAGATGTTGAAATTTCTGGATCAGACAAGGCGGGGACATGGGTGGGGTGCCGGTGACCTTGTCTGGTGAGATGCGCCATCGTTTTCACTTTCACTGCGGTGAGATGATACGAGTGCGCCTTCGTTGCAGGTACCAAGTACCAAGTTTGTAGCAACAACGCGGTTTCGTCACTTACAATTTTTTTTTAAAACGAAGGTCACTTACAATTAGGGAGGAAGCAGCAGCAGCCCGCGAAACCCATTTATAGGCTTAATTAAGTGGATTGCTGCAATAACCAGCGAAAATTTAGGCTATATGTAGGTTCGTGGGCTAGCCGACTTGCATCCCTACTTACAATGTCTGCATTTCATACATCAGTGAGATTATTAAAAAATGAAAATCCGTTTGAGAGAGACATCCCAATGTCAGTGGACCAAACAAAAGTTTCTTTTTTTTCCTTTGTTTTTATAATCTCCTTTAACAAAGGGGCCTGCTGTCTTCCAAACAAAAAACGTGTGGAGTACTACACACGAAGATAATGCGAGACGGGTCATAATTAACAAAGGTGCTTGAGATGGATGGTGTGAGCAATGAAAGAATGGACAAGGCATGGACATTCGTTTTTTATTTCAAAAGGCATGGACATTTGTTGTGGCAATAATAAATGGAGAACCTGGAGACTTCGTTAGCCATCGGCATCGGCATGGGCTTCAGCAGCAAGGCGATCCTCTCTCGCCCATGTTATTTATTTTGGTGAACCAGGCTAACCCTAATGGTCTCTCTCCCTCCTCGCTTGGGATGTTTTGGCTGCAGAGCTCAGTTACACTTATATATCCCTTTTTTATAACAGAAGCTTTTATTAAACCTCAGTAGAGATACATCAAGTGATACAAATCCAAAAGAGGCAACTTCCGGCCTCTGCCCAACATAAGGCACTGTGAGCCAAAGAGGGAAAGAAGAAGCCCCACAATCGGTGACTATCAATTAAGTAAACTAGACCGCCACCCATGTGCCTAGAAGAAAATATCCTTGACCATGTGTCAACTGTTGTGATACCGCTACAACTGTATCTTGCAAATACATTTATATACTCCATGCAGTGATGGCAGAGGAGGACAGGAGTTGGTGCCTAGCTTGTTTGCATGTGAGAACAAGGATTTCCCTTACACTGTGTTTGGACGTAGATATTGAGCCTTCGGAATTGGCATTAGCATTGCATTGCTCCAAATGTCAGTGTTTAGATGGCTTGGAATTGGAATTGGAATTGGAATTCAACTTCAATGTGAAAGGGTATTCGCTACACCTGCGCCTTCCCACCCTCAATACAGAGCCATGACCCATCCCATCTTCCTGTATGTCGACGCCATGCCCAAGCCCCTCTATGGCGGCTCTCCTCTTCTTCCTCGCTACCGCTGGCGAGCCTGAGCCTTTGAGGTCGGCGCCCCGCCTCTCCTTCCTCGTGAGTGCACGTGGAGTGGGCGGCGGTGCGAGCTCATCTTCCCTATGGCCGGCGGCGCGAGCTCCTCTTTCTTCTCCTCGTTGCCGGCGCGAACTACTCTTCCTCTTCCCCGTTGCTGGTGCCGCGTGGTCCTCTTCCTCCCATGGCTGCGGTTGCCCAGGTCTGCCGCCATTTCAATATCAAGGTTGCTTTGGTATTGAAGCCAATTCAATTATAGCTCCCCCAATATCTAGATCCAAACGGACATGAAACTTATTTTGGTCTGCAATATGCATGAAAGACCATGATAAAACTCTCATTTGGTGTGGCCTAGAATAGTGCTCCCTCTGTCCTAAAATAACCAATCTTGCATTTCGAGAGTCAAATAATCTAAACTTTGAGGAAATATTGAAGCCAATTCAATTCTAGCTCCCCCAATGTCTACATTCAAACGGACATGAAACTTATTTTGGTCTGTAACATGCATGAAAGACCATGATAAAACTCTCATTTGGTGTGGCCTAGAATAGTGCTCTCTCTGTCCTAAAATAACCAATCTTGCATTTTGAGAGTCAAATAATCTATACTTTGAGGAAATATGTACTTAAAATAGTGGTAAGGTAACCCGTACATGAGCATCACCACCCGAACCAAACCCAGACCTCGAACAAGCATGGCGCGCCAACCGGTACCATTTGGCGGTTGGGCACAAGAGACACATGTGTCCTTGTACATGCATAATTCATTCTCCTGGTGTAACGGGCTACCAGCAAAGTGCGGGGTTTTTTTTAATCCTGCCAGCAAAGTGCGGTTGCCTTCCGTATCATAGTAGTACTACCTTCCGTATCATAGTAGTACTACCGGTGCCTTCTCTATCATTTAGAGATATTTAATAATGTTTTATTTATTTTATAATTTATAACAAAATTTTTAAATAAGACCAACACAAAGTAAAAAACATCACTCTTTGAACGGAAGGAGTAGCATTTAATTAGCTGCTCCAATACTATACGAATGTGTTTTGTTTAGTTAGCGTGCGGTTATAAATGGTTACTTATACATCATACTTAAAAAAACAACATAAAAAGTAACTCTTTGAATTTGGATAAATGTTACCAACCTATGCCATAAATGTGGAGCAGAGTTGAAAAGCATTGAGTGGAGCAGTTCCGAACATCTCAATAAAATTTCTGTTTAGTTTGGCCTAGAATAGCACTCCCTCTATCCCAAAATAACCCATATATCGCATTTAGAAGGTCAAATAATCCAAATTTTGAGGAAATATATACTAAAAATATTGATATTTGTGATACCAAATAAGCATCATTAGATTGATAATATTATATATTTTTGTAGTAAATTTATTTAAAGATACTAATGTTGATAACCATTTTCTATCACTTTTTGCTAAAAAAGCAAGCTCCTAAAATCTGTCTTTGGTTTAGACGATAACTTGATCTTTTGATGTTGCTTCAAGATTCATACATCTCATTTGTTACATTTTCATCTTATGTCTCACAACTGTTGCTTGAACAAATATTATTTTTCAGTCAACTAAAAGTAGCAAACTCTTATATAAATCTAGTTAAAGACATGTTTGGGACCGAGGGGAGTGAGCTGTACATGACGTCGAAGATCGATGGATCTGGGCGCCGGACATCTAGCGGGCAGTACTCCTCCTCCTCAGCCTACTGTGCGTTCTTCCTTGGAAGATCTGGCCTGGCGGGGAGCCGGGGGCGTTTGGAGAGCCTCGGCACCTCAAAGGTGAAATTAGTCATGTGGCTGGCGTTGCCGCGGGCGACCATGGACAGCGGGCGCCCGGTTCCGCCACGTCCGCAGCCCTCTCTGCTGCCTGCCGCGGCTCTGCGACCAGGGGGCGAGACTATCGACCACTTGCTCACGGCATGCGTCTTCGTCGGCAGGTCTGGCACCTCATACTCTCAGCGTCGTCGGCCTCGACCGGTGCCCTTGCCGGACTCGTGCTTGTCGGTGGTGGCTACAGGTCCCGCAGATTGGTGGCACAAGACATTAGACGGTCGCTTCGACTTTGCCGTTCTGCTGGTGTCTTGGGTTATCCGAAGGAACGCAATGACGCACTTTTGATGGCACCAGCGCTGAGTGACGCCTCATAGACTACTTCAAGTCTTGCTTGACGAAGGTGAGTCCTGGGTGCTAGCGGATTTCGAGGTGTTTCGCCGCTGCTCTGCGTGCTTCCTTAGGGACGGGCGGTATTTCTCCTCAGTCGCAAAATAGGTTTCTTCCAAAGTATAACTTGTTAGCTCCACCGTTCTAGCCGGTGTCTTTTGTTAGTGTGTCGCCTAGTATACCTTTAGCATTTCGTCAGTTGTATGTCTAGGATGTAACTAAACTATCCTACTTCTCTTTATGCAAAACGGGCAATGTCCCGATTTCGGAAAAAAAAAAAAGCTGTACATGAACATCACCTGGTCGGTGTAAAACACGAACCAAAGCCGACGACATGAGACAAGCACGGCGAACAAGGGTAGCATCTGGCAGTTGTAGTGGCCACATGAGACACATGTGTCTTTGTTCATGCCTCCTGATACGAACCATACGTGCATAATTCATTCTGTGCCGATCTTGGTGTAACGGGCTACCAGCAAGGTCGTATGGATAGTACCGGTGCCTATGCACAAAACATATATAATTGCGTAGCGTGTAATTAGAATTAGAATGAGGTGCTCCTGTATCAGTATGAGTGTGTCCGTGTGTTTTGTTTTCTCTATCATGATGAT
The DNA here is from genome assembly GCA_015847255.1 of Hyparrhenia diplandra. Lineage (NCBI taxonomy): Eukaryota > Viridiplantae > Streptophyta > Magnoliopsida > Poales > Poaceae > Hyparrhenia > Hyparrhenia diplandra. The sequence goes on along the minus strand of JADLZK010004130.1, from coordinate 559,188 downwards.
ATGACGATGCTGATAAAGCAGGGAAAGTGATGTCCCACTGGAAAAACGTCCTGCTCCGGCTACCTCCGACTCTTCTCCCTCCGGCCGTTGGAGAGAGTTGGAGGACAAAGCATCGCCACCAGCTTCCATCGTCTTTCTCCATCCCCAATCCATCCATCTCGACAGCTCCGCGGAAACCGAGAGGAAGCCGGCCGGCCGTCATCTTCTTGGTTGCTCGGTGCTGGTGCTCTGTTCGGCTCCTCCTCTGTTTCAGCAGCAGCAACTCGTGCTGCTCTTGCTTCAGCGGATTGCCTCCGTTGCTTCTTGGTGGATCTCCGAAGAGAAGAGACGAGTAGCAGAGATAGAGATCGGAAGAGGGCATAAGGGTTGCTGTTTCCCTTTCCCATGGGGAACTGCTTGGAGGCAGCACCTACGTCAACAAGGTCTCCTCCACTGCAAAGCCAGGTGAGTCAGTGACTTCCTCTGCCTTGGTTTCTAGGAACTCTGTTTCGGTTTTCCAGGCAACCCAAATCCTGAACCAAAGGCCAGACTACAAACAGCAAGCTTGTTTTAGTCTCAAATGAATCCATCAGTAAAACAAGTTGATTACGAGCAAGAAGAAGCTAGTAATTAATTGGAATCCCTAATAATTATAGCCGGATTTTTTAATCTCCCGTTCTGACGACGTTCTTGGTTTGGCGCTTCAATTTCCTGTCTCGCAGAGAGTCTTGCCAAGGTCCAGAGCCCGTCGGAAGTGGACCGCAGCGACGACCACAAGCTTCCGTCGACCCCGTTGGAGGTGGAGGCGCTGCGGCGAGGCGCGTCGTCGGCGGCGCGGAACCCGCTGGTGGCCTTCTCCTTCTCCGAGCTCAGGAAGGTGGCCAGCGACTTCCGCAAGGGAGGCGCTCATCGGCGGCGGCGGGTTCGGCCGCGTGTACAAGGGCTCCTTCGCGCTGTCCGGGGCCGCAGACTTGCCGGTGGCCATCAAGGTGCACGACGGCGACAACAGCTTCCAGGGCCACCGGGAGTGGCTGGCGGAGGTGATCTTCCTGGGCCAGCTCTCCCACCCCAACCTGGTGAAGCTGGTGGGCTACTGCTGCGAGGACCAGCACCGCGTGCTGGTGTACGAGTACATGTCCCTGGGCAGCGTGGAGTCGCACCTCTTCTCCCGGACGTCGCCGCCGCTGCCATGGGCGACGCGGATGAAGATCGCGCTGGGCGCCGCGCGCGGCCTCGCGTTCCTCCACGACGCGGAGCCGCGGCCCGTCATCTACCGCGACTTCAAGACCTCCAACATCCTCCTCGACGCCGACTTCAACGCCAAGCTCTCCGACTTCGGGCTCGCCAAGGACGGGCCGTCGGCGAGCAGTCGCACGTGTCCACGCGCGTCATGGGCACCTACGGCTACGCCGCGCCCGAGTACATGATGACGGGCCACCTCACGGCGTCCAGCGACGTCTACAGCTACGGCGTCGTGCTGCTGGAGCTGCTCACGGGGCGGTGGTCGCTGGACCGGTCGCGCCCGCCGAGGGAGCAGGCGCTCACCGACTGGGCGCTCCCGGCGCTGCCGCACAAGAAGCGCGTGCAGGGCATCGTCGACCCGAGGCTGCAGGCCGCCGGCGGGTGCGACGACCCGCCGCCCGCCAGGGCCGTGCAGAAGACGGCCATGCTCGCGTACCACTGCCTCAACCGCAACCCCAAAGGCGCGGCCGCTCATGCGCGACGTCGTCGCGTCGCTGGAGCCGCTGCAGCAGCCGCCCGAGGACCCAGCAGACGCCCACGCCGCCGCCGTGTTGTGATTCTTATTACTGTTCTGTTGAGATCGACGTCGGAGCGAGCGAGGGATGTCTGCCATTGCAATGCAAGGTGCTGGCCGGCCGGCCGGATGAACAAGTGCATGGGGCAGGAACGGCGGCCGGCCGGCCAGCCGGCTGGCCGGGGCTGTCCTTGTCCTGCCCGGCTGTCCGTTCCGTGGATGTGTATCATATGGTCGGTAGTAGCTTAGGAGCGCTTGATGGGCACAGACGATACATGCATAATTGCTTCTCCATTGTTTCCTGCTAGTTATTGACGCGACCGGTTCCGGTTCCGGCCGGCTGTGCTCAACAACAACAACTAGGTAGCTTAGGTAGCGCTGCTGGTACACCAACACCGAGACCATTGTACGCATGCAAATCAAGAGCTTTCGAATTACAGTTCTCGAGTTTACCCCTCAAACTTAGACCTGTTCATTATGCATATAGAGGTTAGTGTGGTCGGCGCCACAAGCTAAGCTATGGTGCCAAGGGATCTGGAACCTGCCTCGGCGTCACAGGCCATGGCGCCAACCATGGAGGCCTAGCTCGGTGTTCATAGCGCCGAACTCAACACCAAACATCTTGAGCGCGCTGAGCTCGGTGCCATCTCTTATGGAGCCAAGCTAGTGGGCTTGGCCCAGCGGCAGCAGGTTTTCCAAGGCTCCGGCAGCCAAGGGCGCGCAGGCAGAGCAGGCCAGCCCATCGCGGCAAGGGCTGGCCCAGCACAGCAGCGCCGAGAGCAGCAGCAGGCTGTCTCTTCAATTTCCAATTGAATTCCAGCAGCTATCTCTTCAATTTCTCTTCCAAGAAATCAACAAACCTCAATCCAAAAAAGATATGCTATCTCATTCCAAACCTCATTGGCACAAACGATAGCATTTTTTCAAGCCTTTTCCAAGGAGTTTCAAAACACACGTCACTAACCCGAATACATACATAATTTCAAATTCAAGTTAGTGGCACTAGGTGAGTTAAAGTGATTGAAGTTTTTCCATCTTCATAGTACGGTTATCAAACCTAAATCTGGTCATAACCTTCTCTACTCACCTATGACCGGCGAAATGAAATGCCCTAGCTATAGGTCATGCCTTTGCCTTGCGCATTCTCATCCAAGTGCCGATGCAACGCATACATCAACAGGATCAAGAATGATATGATCCATTTCATATCATCATATGACCCTAATGGTACATCGGTCTTGACCTCACTTTCTCTTCACCTTTACGCCGGTCCGTCGGCGCCAAGTCTTGCCCAAGCTTCACCGTCTCGCGGTCCATCACTTCAAAGCCTTGACTTGTCTTTCACACTTGCAATCGGTCCATCAAGTCAAGCCTCATCTTGATATTCTCCACCTTGGTCATATGACTCCATATCATGTCTCATATGCAATAAGCTCAATCATTTCATCATCACATGTAAACTAATATCCTGTGTATTATCTCAATCACACATTATTATTCACCTAATGTTGTCACTCAATTACCAAAAACAACAAGGCCCTCTCAATGTGGTGACACCAGGGGAGGGCGGCCACCCTACCTTTATACCAGGTGGGCCCCATCTTCAGCGTGGCATCTTCTCGATCCTTCTTTTCTATTCTAACCATCATGATCGAATATTCATTTGTATATAGCCATTTATTGGTATTTTCTGTGTATTCCTGCAGAGATAAAAAAAAATTCACACAACTCTTGAAAATTGTTACTATAAACCCTATTCTCTTGTGTTCTTATTCTCTTTAAATCATTTCTCATGTTTATTTATTCTTAAAAAGTTGATGTTATCCACAGTCAACACTGTGTTGCTAGACTCAGGCATTAGTACGGAAAAGTTTCCAAATGTTGGAGAAACCACACCCGTTAGGTTGAATCCGAATCCGGACAAGTCAATGGCTATGGACAAGCTTTTTGCATCTGACTCCAACCCACCTACCACTACATGCGTCATTTCCTAACCATGTTTGAGGCAGTGAAATTGCGAATCCTAACCCTGGAGGGGGATCGTGCCCCCCCTAGCCATGCACACTCAAACCCATAAAAAATCAGTAAAACCATGATCGATACTGAGATGGATTAATTAGAACCGGGATTGATATTGATATGGATTGATGTGGGATCGATTGAGACCGAAAAACCAAATATTGGTCGCGTTTTGATGTGGGTCCTGTGTTGCATGTCGACTTTTGGCATTGGAGCGGCTCATCCATATATGCAAAGATTCTCGGCTCATTCCCTTGGCTCCGTTCCCGGGCACGACTCCTTTCCTGTCTCGATTCGGCTCCTTCTTATTATCCTACAATATGGTTGGCTCCTATCTCCCTCTCATAGTCTCGCATGTGTGCGCCCCAACTCTCTGCGCCCCACCATCCAATGTGTTGTGCATCCATAGACATGATCGAAGTGAAGGAAACGAGCCAAACAGAGTAAACAAGACAGAGGAAAATGAGCCGTCTACATGCATGCATGTGGTCCACTAACCGTGAAAAGTACACATGCTAGTGGGGTCTATGTCAAAAAGCAACCAATGAGCACGCGAGAGTAAGCGAGAGTAAGCTTCACGGGTGCTTGTACATTCGGTTGTGCATTTATGGGTTCACCCAGTATGAGTTAGGGGAGAGGTGTTCAACGAGCTCATGAAGAGAAGCTTGATTTAGCTGGTTCTTTTAGGTTTTTTTTTGGGGGAGTGCCTACCTGTCGGGTCCATGACACAATTCTTGAGTTCATTTTGTAAGGTTGTGGAACAGAAACCACCTGGATAGGATTAAATTAATCATGCAGTTTCAATGTTTTTAGAAAGTCTTGGTAGCTTCCCTATAGCTTTTAAGCACTTGCATCTTCTTGATTTAGAAGACTGTGAGGGACTACAAGCAAAGATGAGAGGGTTCCATGCATTAATAAAGTAAAATTATTGTATGATGATGGTCGAGTCCCCATAATAATAAAAACATCAGGCTGACTTTTAGCATTACACGTGCTACGTTTATCCCCACTATGTAAAAAAAATACATTACAGACGCGTCCTTGAACTATTCACAGACACATAAGGGCGCGTCTGCCATAAGGCGTCTGTGATAAGGATCTATAACCATGTGCTCATGTGCGTCTGTGATAAGGATATATTGCAGACGTGTGTCTATAAACAGCCGTCTGTGATATATAAACATACGCGCCTGCGATACATACCAGGCGTGTCTGTAGTAAATCTTTACTACAGACGAGCTTCCCTCTCAAGTGTCTGGAGTAACATTTACGATACAGACTCACGTACACATACGCGTCAGTAATAACACATTACTACACAAATACAACATGATTAAAGTTTAATTACTCTCCATAAACGAACATGCACACACTACTACAGATTTGATTTTACAAGGCATTTGGAAAACATTAACCGTGGCGGTTATTTGAAAAACCGCCACGGTAAATGGCTTGATTTACCGTGATGGTTTTTTAATTAACCGTGGCGGTTTAAAAACCGCCATGGTAAATATATTAACCATGGCGATTTTTTGTAACTAGCCCGCCACGGAAAATGAAGCCCAGCCCATCAGCCCAAAAGCCCATTTCGGTGGCCACAAATATATATACTTCACTTTAGCTAGGGTTACACTTCATTTTCACAAAGACCCCACCAACTCTCTTCACTTCAAATCTCCCCTCCCCATCCCTTTCCCCGGCGTCCGTGGTGAGTCCGGCAAGGAAGGGCGGCCCCTCCTCTCTCCTCCCCTTCACCTCTACCACAGCGCCCGCCCTCCCTCTCCCCCCCTTCCCTATCTCGGCGGTGTTCGCCTACATCCGGCGCCGGGCGCCGGGCGCGCCGGCGGATCGAGCGGCAATCGGCGGGATGGGATGGAAGGCGGCAAATACCGATCGAATCAGCGTCGGGCTGGTGGATCGAAACGCGCGGCGGCGGCCCGGGCGGATCGCAGCAATGGCAGCCGTCGAGCAGCGGGCGGCGAGACGGCGGCGGCGCGGATCGGCGGCAGGCCGTTAGGGTTTCACTGTTTTTATTTGATTTACGTGACCCTAGCTTCGGTGGCGGTTTCCAAAAACCGCCACCGAAAATCCTAGAAAACCGCCACCTAAAATCTGATGACTAGTACTGACATATAATCCACAACTAGTCCACAATGTTCTAACACAAACTAGATCATTCAAAGTTCAATTTTACAAAGTCCACACTGTTCTAACACAACATATAACAAGTCTAAATTGTTCTAACATAACCAAATACTAAAAAATACATATGATGCATATGGCCGGTCAAATCTTATTCATCATCATTGCTTACTAACTGACGGATATCAGGGTCATGAAACTGACCAAATCGGCTCACGATCTCCTTCATAATAAATGTGGAAATAACCTCTCTAAGATTCTCCATGTTGATATCATTGATTCTGAAGTCAAGGACCTGTATAACACAGCAGTAGCCAAAGTATTAAAAAGCTGCATAGAATAAGTTTAATTAATTTCACTGCATTTGAAACATCTTTTAGAAAAAAATGCATCTAACTACGTACTATGGAAAAGGCCGACATCTGGCCTAATTCCATGGTTGAATTCGTGTCCCACATACTAGCGGGTTATTTGTACTAGCTGTCACGTCATTTTTTTTCTCAACTAGTATCACGCCCGTGCGTTCTTCGGCATAGCTAAAGCTTTGTACTAAAAAATACACGGATCGAATAATAAGATAACATACGTGCAAAATTAAATGCTTCCATTAAAGTGACATTTAATTAAAAACAAAAGTTGACTTGCAATGTCAATTCTTTCCAAATGTGTTCTAATAATGTAAATTCTAGTTATGTAACTTAATGCCTAATATATGTTGACTTGTAGCTTCACAATCATGGTCATATTTGGAGCAAATATTGATGGGAAGTACTCAGGATAGTAGTTCCCAAGGATCCAGTTGACATCAATAATTGCCAGCTCACCGTCTTTTTAGTAACAAATTCGAACAGGGTGTTCCCACAAATTCTTGGCCAACCTTGAAAGCACCAAACTGAATCTTAAGCTTTTATCCACCACCTCGCTGTTAGTGCTCTTCATATGTGATGCGCATCTATCCATTGTATTATGAAAAAGGGAGCCATGTGAGGGCGACCCAGCCACCCCCTTGCTGTCTGCCGCCGCTGCCCCCTCCCACTTCCAAAACCAGATCCGGCATCCTCGCGTCGCGGGCTCCGCGAGGTGCGGCTCGGCTCACCCCCGCCCGGTGGCGAGGAGATTGGCGCGGCCTCCCCAAACCGCTGCTCGGCGCGCGGCGTGGCGGCGCCCTCGCCAGCCTCCACCTCGGGCCTCGGCGACCGCCGCAGCCACCCGTCGGAATTCAAGAGGAGGACAGCCGGATCCGGTGGGAATGCCCAAGGTGGAGGTCGAGGGGAGGAGAGGATGGGGTCGCAGATTCAGTGGCGACTTCCGTCTTCGCTAACACGACGACGGCGGCGGCGTTGCTCACACATTCTAACAAAGAGGAGCGGTCTCTCTTCGTCGAGGATAGGTGCTTCTCAATGGCGACCATTCAACGTCGCGATGCACCCTAGCAACTTCGGTAACACAGTCGGCGGCATATCCATCGCGGATCTGATCCACATTCTGTTTTTGGATCAAGCGTGGGGCGGTTTGCCACCTGCGATGGGGGGGATGTGCGGAAGGCGACATACCACTTTGCCTTCTCGGCGGGCGCGTTGAGGTGGGGTGTCCATGGGTTCAATTCTTCGACGCTATGGATGCCAGTTGATCTTTAGTATACATATCTTCATGTACTAAAGTTTCTTTTTGTTCTTAGATTCTGTAATAAGTTTGGCTGTGTGTGGTCACGCAGAGGCTTTGGCTTTGTGCGTTGCCGCAGAGGCCGGAATGTAATTCCGTTATCTAAAAAAAAAAAACCTCGCTGTTCGTCCCTGGGCCACTGCACAGGCCTTTGGTGTCAGAGATGAAGACAATGATACAATTGATAGTTGTATAAAGAGTTAATCACGTCAAATGGCAAAACATCCTCTCTGTTTATGTTTCATCCTAGGACAAAAAATTAAGAACTAATAGTAAATAGCACTAAGATAATTATACCTGTCTACTTGGCCGTGGGTGGACCCTGCTTTAGTTTCCTGATTCTGATGATGGTTGCGCAGAAGTAGTTCAGTGTTTACTCTAGCTAAGTGATTATGTATAATACTGCTTTGTTTTCACTATGGCTTTATTGTCTTCACAGGATGGAAAATAGCAAAGATGTATTTAATTCACTTCCATCACAATAGTGGAGAATCTGGTGGTATGGTTGAAGTCCTGAGCTGCAAAATACTTTCTGCTTGAGCTAAATTAGGTTGTTCAGAGCTAGAAAACTTTTCTAAACATAGTGTGTTAAGTGCTAAATTAGATCTCAGGGATCAAGTCACTATGGCTAAAAGATCTGATCAATTATGCTGCATGGACAGCAGGCTATTGGTCCATCTACACTATAAACCGAAGACAGGTTCAATTGGCATGCAAAATAAAGACAAGACATTCAGCTCAGTATTCGTAGCACATGTGGTGACCAATGGTCTTTCTAAATTTGCCACAACTGCTTGCTGCACATGCTGATCAGCATGCACTAATTTCCAAGTATAATATCTCATCTGTTTTATTGTCAATAGTTGGCCACTAAGGCCTTCACATTATTTCAAGATACAAAGGGGCATGACGCTGAGTGCCTTACCATCTTAGCCAGCAACAGGTGGATGGCATGGAGTCGGTTATGATTATTGCCTTCAGGTCCTCGCAGAAATCCAGTTAATAATATCATGCCCTGGATGTGTTTCTGCTTGCTGGCCAATAGCTGAAAATACAGAATAGTTTGTCACTTATGTAAGTGTGTGATGATACAGAGTTGCATTGTGGCACTATATATTAAGCAATTACATCAAAGGTGTGGCATCTGGTCAATGTCAGAGGCAAGATGTACAATTTGCATGAAATTAAAGAAATAATAATCTGAGTAAAAGGCCACCTACAATCAAATTTCATAAAAAATGGAAATTGCAAACTCTATTTTGTATGCTGAGATGAACACCATCTAGATGGAATATAATAATATGCAGAAACTGAAGTAATCACATCCTAATTTAAAAGGCCACGTGGAAACAAATTTCATAAGAAAGGAAATTCTAAACTCTATCTCATGACCTAAGATGCCCACCATTCAGAGGTAATCTGATCAAAACAATTGAGCACTGGACTTCTTTGAGTACGCATCTTTTGGCGGTAGTAGTCAAAATACTATGAGGAACAATAAAAAAAACGAAAGGTACAGAACTGCATCTTAGTTCCATCAGAGATGCTACGTGGCTGCCCTGTAGCTGTAGCTGTAGCTGTAGCAAGGAGCTGCAATTTTTCCATTGTGTCAGTCAATAAGCGGGTTCAGTGCAAATACGGAATTGTAGTTGCCGGCCTCCTTGACAAAAAGCGATTCAGTCACTCTTTTTTCCTGTCCAAGACTGTAGTCTTTTTATTTCCTGTACACGCCATCACCAGAAAACAATTTCAGTGAGATTTATTATGTCAGTGCCAAATTCCAATGCACAATGATTTAGTCCTATCAGATTTATTATGTCAGTCAAACATATAATTTGGTTAAGTAACAGCCTTTCGGTTTTGGTTAAAATAAATGAGGAAAAAATGAAAAAAATACCGCAATTGTCAATGCAAACCAAACACTGACATCCTAATATGTGGTGGCATGCAATCAAGCCTAGTAACTATAACAGAACCCTCATGATCTTTGGATGTGTGCCGTGACCTCAAGAATTAGTATTTCTTGTGGTTTTGGAGTCTGGACCTGATTCAGTATGACTGGCAAAGTATTTGCTTGGATGAAAAATAATGAACACAAATGGATAATACCATAATAATAACAAAATATAAATAGCTTACCTAAAATTTTAAAAAATTGAGAAACGCTTTGTTTTGTCCGTCTGGCACAACGAATAGAATTTTCCGACTTCTCCAACTTCCTTTTTCAATTCAGCAACCCTCCGCACTCTGCTTGTGAAGCTCTTCGAATCTTGCACTGCATTGAAGCAAACAAATAGAACAAAGTGCTAAGCAAACATGTAGTAGCAATTCTATCTAGATTATACATATGTAACCTGAAATTCACCAAGATAATTAATGACTGCACAATGTGAAATGACTCATTTACCACTTCTGTAATCGAAAGGTGAAAGGAACTGCCCGTTCAAAAACTACTCTGAAAGGTGAAAGGTGACTGGTCGTCAGTGGCGGAACTGAGGGGGCTGGCAGGGGCCATGCCCACCCCCTTAACATTGCGGAGCAACAAATAAAAATGCTAGTGGGCAAAGTTCCTTCCTATTTTTAGCTTTCCTTGTATAGTGTAAAATTAGCTTGTTTGTTTCTTTTTCTTATTTTTAGCTTTCCTTTTATACTGCCAAAAATATATAAATAATTGCTAATATATTGAGAAAAGTTGTAGTGGCTTGCATTGCACCAAAAATACTTTGTTCTTGTTCTCGTTTGTTCTTGAGCATCTGTAAACAAGTTTGTCGGAGAGACTTTACGGCTCACATAATTCAATACTTTTATTTACATTAAGAGTGAGATTATACAAAATTCTTGTCTTATAATATACCTATTAATACCTTCTATATAATAAAATAATATAAAACACAACTAGTGGATATAAATCATCATCACTAAAAGACTGAGTTGGTAATCAATACTTACAAAGTCACCCTAGATGTCATCTGTTATCAGGCATATCACTTATCACTGAAAAAAAATACCTAGGATACATATAAGAAATTGCTAGCACCCATTGATGTCAATAAATTAACAAAGACAATCACTATAAGGAAACTAACGAGTTGAGTTATACTTAATTTTTACATGTAGGTTTTGACCGGCCCCCTAAGTATAATTTCTGGCTCCGCCACTGGACCACTGGTCGTTCTTCTTCCCACCCTGAAATCTCAAACTACAGTAACTAATACTAATTGGATGCACCTGGAAAGGAACGACAATGATGAAATCGGATATTGACCGCAGAAAATCAGATATGAATAGGCGAGGATTCGCAATTTCACATCAACAAAGCCGCTAAATTTCCGAGCAAGACCGGGAAGGGAGTCTTCGTCCGGATGCCCCTATCATAACTTCGAATTTGGGGCAGTTGAAGCTCAACATGATCAAGATCAGGCCACGTCGGCGTCAACACCCAACAGCAAGAGAGGGGCACCAATGTAATGTCGTTACTGCGCGCGTCGTCGTCACGATCGGTGCGCCGCAGGCAGACCCTAAGTCACCGCGGAACGGGAAGGAGCCATGGTTCCTCGTTCCGGGAACTTCGTTCCTAATCGAGGATCAGGGACGACGCGGGACGGTTCTGGAACGGCTGCGGAACTCGTCCCCGGAGACTCTTGTGCTCGGTTGGTATCACGTGAATCTCAGGTGGTGGAGTGGCCTATAACCCCACCTGGACTCATGGATATCATTAATAGAGATTGTAATCCTACCTATGATTAATGAAGCTTCGGTTTCCCCTAAAAAAAAAATCGTCCCCGAGAAAAGAGGAGCGGGGACGACGCGGTGACCTGGCACCTGGCAGCGGCGTTACGTTTCTGTGCGTGGCTGCTATGTGCGTGTATGCCAGCCAAGTGATATGAAGAAGCCAATAATAGGCTTTGGGTTGTGCATGGGCTGCTATATTTGGAGTACCATATGTGGCCCATGTTTTGTTGGTAGCTCTGATCGTTCTCTTGTTCTGCCTGGTTTTGTTGCGATAAACGTGCATCGTTTCGGAGCTTCGTTCCCAAATTATTTGGAACGTGATCCAACTTAAAAAAAACAGGCTGATGAGGTATACCCTCTTCGTACCGCGACCTTTTACAATGTCGTTCCGCGTTCCTGTTGCTCGACCCCATCATTCCGGGAACTTGGTGACTAAGGGCAGACCTTGGCGAGGCTGCTGTATGGTCGTCCCCGGCCTTGGAGTAGATCTTGTACGTCTGCTGCCTCACCGGTATGGCATGCCAGCAACCCAGCCCCCACCCCCGTGGTGCAGGCGTGTCTCGTGGCTGTACTCGGACAGTACCCGCCGCCTCCGTGGTGGTCCAGGCGGTCCTTACTACGATCCGCACCCTAGTAGGCGCCACCAAGGCCGCCGCTGCTGCCGTGGTGTGGCCTCTCGTCACCGGCCTCATGCGCGATGTGGAAGACGTGGTCGTACCCGCCCCCGCCATCACCGGCATGAGTGACCAAGAGATCGATGTGAGGGGCAACCGTGGCGCATCAGATAGAGGGGATTTGAGTGAGCTCCCTGCGACAGCGGTGCATGCTGGCGCTGAGGCGGCGGCGGTGTTGCGGTCGCCTGGGAGGGGCAGCATAGCGGGGTGGGACAGGGGCGCTATCGCACGGGCCAGGCGAGGAGGGATTACGGGCAGGGGGAAGGCGGGGTCTCGCGAGGGGAGGGAGAACGATCGGGGTCTTGGGCGAAGGGATCGACGGCGGCGCACGGACAGGGAATCGGAGAACCCTAGCCACGCGACGCGGGCGACGGCTGCGCTGAGGATGGCGAGTCGAGGAGCGAGGCGAATCGCAAGGATCACAGAGCATTTGTTCCTTTCCTTTTTTTTTCTATCCGATGTCGCGAGGGGAGGGGGAGCGCGGTGCGGGATCGCAGGAGGCGGACAGACGGACGGTGAAAAAAATTTTTACCGCACACGAAAAAATGTCCCTCTTTTACTCCTTTTATGTTGTAGAGATAACGCAAAAACGTTTGTGTTTTTTCGTGTTAAGAAGATAGAGTTTTCATACATGGGGTGGCATACGAATTTGCAATGAATACCGCGGCTCCCTTTGACGAGTGGCCGCTAGCCTGTTACTCGTTGTAAGATACACCCGTGGTGCTTAGCACGCCGGCCAGCACCCACTGATCCGCCACATGCCTGATGGTGTCCAGGAGTGCGATACATGGGGTGTCACGTCATTTTTCAGTTGACAGGCCGGAAGGGAACGCGACAGTTGGCATTGTGTTCATTAAGCTAATAAGCTAATTACCGCGCGTTCACATTTTTGGGTTGTGTATTGCATTTCAGTTGTGTATTGCATTTCAGTCGTCGGTGTTGACAAGCTCAATGAAATATGCTAATATAGTAGCATTTAAAGTTTGAGACGACACATTGTTTTCTTATTAAGTGCGAGCTGATGAACTGTTAACATGCTCATTAAATTACATGATGCTGATGATGATGATTGCCAATGATCCAGTGCACTATGCAAAGGTGCTGTAACTGTTACTGTGTTCAGAAGCAACCAATACTGTCCACCCTGGCTGCTGCTCAACAATCAACACACGACAGTGCCAAATGGAGAGAGGTACAGTACAGATATCTATCTACCTCGCAGTATGCGCTAAAAACTGTGCACCACGTGGTTAATCACTAGTACGTACTGCGCTCTCACTCTCTCTCTCTGAGCGATGAAGAGATAGAATCGATACACTCACTGTGCACCACGTTCTTCGCAATTGCATGACTGCTGCTGCAGCACTAATGGCACTGCTGCTAGCTGCCGATTGATCGATTTCAGGGCTCTCCCAAAACACCCAACAGTGCACGCCGTCCGCCATCGATGCCCGTGCTGACCGGCCGCGGTGAACCGTGGACGCCGGCGGCGGCCGCGCGCGCTGCGGTGCGTCGTCCGGAAATGATTGTGTTGGCGTAGAACGGGCACTTGGGCTGCATCTTCGAGAATTAAAAGGGGCAGAACGTGGGCACGTACTGTTGCATCATCGTAGAAAGGGGCGGAAAGAAAGGGCACTGTGTTGTTGGCTAGTCCGGCTTGTTGCCCTGCAGGCGTGGCACCGCGAGTCTTCGTGTCTCAGACTCTCAGACTCCGTCGGACACGAGGCGGCCGGCCGGCTCACCATGCCCATGCACGTGTTGCATGCCAGCATATGCCCAATGTTACTCACTGTGTACCAAGTAATTGGTCCCAATAATACTGAAACTTTATTCTTTTATCATGAGAACTATAAGTGAATATCGTGTGCTGCTAGTATTGTTGCCCTGATCCAATTATGTCATATAAAGTTTAGTCTCTCTAATTCTATGTGTGACACGAAGAGAGCACTGAAACCAATGCCACAACTGAAATCGCTCAAGAATAATACTAGTCCATGAACACCAACTAAGGGCCTGTTTGGATTGAAGGATTTTTGGAGGAATTTTGGAGGAAACCATTTCTCAGGAAAAAAAAACCTTTGGTTGCGTTTGGAACAAAGGAAAATAGATTTCCTTTCCGGAGGAAAGGGATGGAGCTAGGTTCGTTTCACAGGAAAAAAAAAAAAAAAGAATCCACTCCAAGTCAATGGAAATCTCGCTCGCTCACTCATCACGTCTACCCGCACTTGCCTGTTCTTCATTCCTTCCTACTGGGGCTTCAGCTGATGAGGGATAAGATTCACAAATCGCAACCACTGCCAACAGAGAAAAAACAAGGATAGGTGGGAAAGGCAACGAACGGAACAGGGAGAAGGAAGAAGCTTTCCTGGCTGCGACGGCATGCCTCTATCTTCCGTGGAGCCTGCAGCCCCGCCTTGAACTCATGCCTTGAAGATGAGAGAGTATGAGGAAGAGACGCATAGGAGATATGGCCGCTGGCCAGGCAGATCGAAAAGAAGATAAGAACGACGACGATGTCCACGAGAGATAATGGCCAGCAACGGTGTACAGTAAAAAGATGTGGTCGTTATGAATTAAATAATAATAAGACTATAGGTGTGAGCCCCTAAATCACTCTAGCATGCAGCAACAGCTAGAACTGATCAATTTATTAGGACACATGATGATTCAACCATATTCCTGCAATTCAAACACCTCAAAGTATTTTTTCCTGCATTTTGAAATCCTGTAGTTTTTCACTTTTCGCTCTACCCTATTCCTCGCGTTTTTTTCTTTCCTCTGTTTTGCATTCCTGTGTTCCAAACAGGCCCTAATTAAGGCCATACATGCACCCATCATAATGCCATAGAGTTCACCCGCCAAAACATCAACACCATGTTTACTAAAAAAACCATCATACTGTCAGTACAAGGTTCTGTCAGTACAAGGTACTGCAATGTTGTCTATACTCGGCTCGCGCTCTCTCTCTCTCTCTCTCTCTCCCCACAAGAAATATTTTTGCTATGAATCTGAACAACAATATGTTTAAGATAGAGGAACTGTATACAGCAACACTTGTTTTCTAGTTTATAAGCTATGGGCTTCGGCATTTTTGGAATGATAGGATGGGTTGATATGGGCTAAATTTTTTCAGCAGGGTGGTGCATATACCTAAAAGTTCATGTTTCTATGTATATGACTACAAGTTCACACTTGCCTGCAACCCACACTCTACTTGATAGATATCCAATGTACTAACAATTAAATAACAAACATATGGTAGCTATCTCTAATTTATGCCCTAGCCTTGGTGGGTAAAAACTTGTCATATACGATAGATTCAGATATAGTCAATACTTATTGTTCAACTTAAACAAATTTGGAATAGTAGTAAGACTTGCTATGTACGTGTTAACTGTTAAGTCTAAACTATCAAATATGTTTTTATTGCTATTATTTGGTTCCTACGATGTGTTGTGTTTATTGTGTTTGGCATTAAACCAACACAAAATATCAATCATCTTAATATTAGTTGCAATCACCTATTATTGTCTGATGCAGATTTTTTTTTTTTTTTTTTTTTTTGCTAGGCAGTTTAGATAACAAGGAATGACATGGTGTTTGATAAAGGCCAACCAAAAAGAAATTTTGCAGGTTCTTTTTAAGGAGCCACACTGATTTTGATTTTCGGCTCTATACAATGCTTGGAGGAAGACAGAACATATCGCTAGGTCCGTAGGCTATTAGATCTAAATGGATGATCTTCTGTACCATATTGGGTTCTAGTTTTAAAACATGTAACAAGTTTTAATTCTTGGTGTGTTTGTAATAAGAGTAGACTAATGTTGCTTCTTTGAAGAAGATGAAATAGTTTTCCACTATCTAAAAAAATCTATATATGGTCAACAATAAAAGGGCTTTCTAATTTCATTGTTCTAATGGCTTTGCGCTTAACACACATCATCGACTAAAGGTATGAGTGATCATCTACCTTGTCCCTCTATTTTCCACAACATTGGTGCTTATAGCTATGAGGTCGATTTGGTATTTATAATGCAAACAAAATAATCCACAAGCATACATATACCGATGTAGCTTTCACCTAAGAGTATTTCAAGGTATCGATTTCCATATGGAACACGAATTGTGCTAATCAAGGATCAAGGTCGTCCAAATATGTTTTTATGGGGAGAGCGAGGAAGTTCCCGAGGTTTTGATCTAAGAATCAAAGTTACTTCAAGGTTTACTTACTTTGGGACAGGAAGGGGTGAGAAAGAATCAAAGTTACTTCAAGGTTTACTTACTTTGGGACAGGAAGGGGTGAGAAAGGGAGTAGAAAACTCGACTATAGTCTTACAGACACCAACACGGATGTGGTGGAATACATCGACCATCGGGGTTGTCACCACAGGGCTACACAACTACCTGTATAGTTGGTTGTAATTCTAGGTAATCACAAGAATAGTAATCGAAAGATTACTACTCTAGTTTTGCCAAGACTAAAGCACTTGATGCAAGCAAAAAATTAATAATTAAAGTAAATAATGAAAGAAGGTAAATAGAGAACTTAGAAGTAATAAATGAAGAGAATGGAGACTACTCAAGGACAAATCAGATCCATAAAAGTACAATGTCGAGGAAGATCTGACATATCCAGCTCCTTAACTCTCTCTTCTTCTATGTCCCTATTAATTTCTAGTTTACAACCAGATGAGAACCATCTAGAGGGACACTACTACAATGAGGATGAAATTATGAGGCTCTGGGGCATAGCACATGTAGAGGTATCTTTCCTAGCACATGTATATGAGTATGGAACAATCTTTATGCAAGCTTCTATCTCATCAATGTCATAAGCATGTCACTTTTCAAAATTTAAATTGAAGTGTGGTCTTGGTTCCTTTTTAATTGTAGGTTTTAAACAAATGCAAATCAAGTGCAAAATTTAATAAGCATATGAACATGTGATAAAGGATCAAACCAAGTTCTAGAAGTTTCATGCGGTCTCCTTCATGAAATCTCATGTTTGGTTTTGGAAATTGATGACACACTTGTGGACTAATCCTTTGCTCTAAGTGTGTGACTTAGGAAAGGATTAGGTGGATGACAAGGAGCATGATGATCATGAACATGGACAATGATGGTGGACATGATGGATCGTCAAGCTCGGTGATCGGCTTGAGAGGAACCCAAGAGATCAAGGCAAAGGTATCTTGATAGGGTTTTCCTTTCGGTGATCAAGACACGATAGAGCGTGTGATCACATTATAGGATAGATAGCCGACTATCAAGAGGGGATGCCGCGACAATCCTTGCATGAAGTGCTTCTAGGTCCAATTGACTTGCATATTGCATTTAGGACATGAGAGCACTAACTTCGATCTTGCCTAACATCTCGACGTGCTAACATTGGTGATAACGTGGTCATCTTGGACGTGTTGGCAACCTATGGCAAGAGGCGAAGCAAGTTTGAAGCAAAGAGCAAAGAAAAAGAAGAAGATCACACATGTTTCAAAGGCGACCGGGGCGCTCGGCAAAGTGACCGGGGCGCCGCACCGGTGGCTCCGGTGGGTGCGTCTGGCAGAGAGCCCTGCAGGCCGGTTTTGGCCGGACGCAGGGATCGGACGCAGGACCGGAAGCTTCCGGTGGTCGACCGGACTCCCTGACCGGACGCATGGAGGAGGGTGCCAGCAGTGGGCCCGAAGCTTGTCTATTGTGACCGGACGCTGCGACCGGACTCGCGACCGGACCCGCTGGTGGTTCCGGTCGGTGCGTCCGGTCAACCCGCAGAGAGCAAATTTTTTGGAGCAACGGCTCCATTTCGAGAGGAGCCATATATATACTTGGTTGGCTGGTTCCTTAGGCTCTCTCTTGCACATTTGAAGCTTCCAACTTGCTAGTGAGCATTTGATACTCCTCTCCACTCATCTCTCCATCCATAACTCGAATTCTTGGTGAGATTGAGAGTGATAGAAGTGCATTGCATCATCGGTTGCATCTAGAGGCACTTCATCCTTGGAGAAGCCGCGGGATTCTTGTTTTCTTGGGAATTTGCCCGGTTCCCTAGCGGCTTGGAGCAAGAGGCGGTGTTGAGCTCAAGTGGAGCTTGTTTGAGGCCACACCGGTGGTGATTGTGAGGGGTCGTTCCTTACCCCGCGGGAGATTCGCGAAAGGAGCACTAGTGGATTGCTCGTGGCTTGTTGGACCCTCTCTTGTGATCGTTTGCTTGAGCGCCCATAGGGGTTTTGGCACCAGCCATTAAGCTTAGCACACGTCAAGTGAGTGTGTCGCCACAACGGGGACTAGCGTGCCGGCAAGCACGTGAACCTCGGTGAAAAATCATCGTGTCAATTGTCATTGCTCGTTGGAGATTTCTTGTACACGGTGATTGGCCACAACCTCTACTCGACAACGGTGGTATTGTACTCTAGCCCTCCTTTGCATTACTTTGGTAGTATTTCTTGTTAGGGTGCTTAGTTTGAGTAGTGTGCTAGGTTGCTTAGTCTTGTTAGCTCCTAGTTGGTAAACTAGTTAGACTTGCTTGTTCACCTAGGAGTAAACTAGCGACGTAGCCTCTTTGTGTGGATTAGAGACAATAGAATTGACTTGTGGCTTGCTTAGCTAGTTGAAGCATTGCTTATTTGCTACGCCATCTTATTGTCTAACCCGGGTGCTTAGTGTTGTTGCAAGAATTTTTAATAGGCTATTCACCCCCCCTCCTGCCATTAGGACCTTTCACTTCACCAGTTCATGATGTGCTTTAGTGCATTTGTTCATCAATGAGGGTTGGAACGTCACCCACACTTCTCTAAATTGTACCTGGATTTTATTCATAGATAGTAATGGTAAAAACTAAGCAGACTCTTCTAATGAGAAGCACCAGAGAGTCAAAATTTATTCAACTAAAAAACATGACTGAAGATTAAATTTCCACATTTTTGCACAAAGGATTTTCTATTGTGAAAATCAATTGAGTTCTAATGTAAGAATTCTATGAACTCAATGACATCAAGTTTCTCAACCATATTGGTTTGTGGCTCAAGGTAAACTTTCTAGCATTGGCCATTTACCTTAAAAGTGTTACATGTCTCATTTTGGATGGTAATAGCTCCATTAGTTGAAGTGTCAACGACCATATATGGTCCATCCCACTTACTTCACAATTTACCATGTCCAAAGAGCTTAACTCTTGAATTGAATAGTAGAACTTTGTCTTCCGGATTAAACTTCTAATGCATGATTCTCTTATCATGCCATCTTTTTTGTTCTTTTTTGTAAATCTTAGAGTTATGATAAACCTTTTCTCTCCATTCTTCGAGCTCAGATAGTTGCATTTGATGATTCTTGCCAGCTAGGTGAAGATCCATATTGCATTTCTTGATCTCCCAATGAGCTTTGAACTCCAATTCAAGAGGAAAATGGCATGTTTTAAAATGCCCATGGAACTCTTTATAAACCTTGACTAAAATTGGTCTCATATGACCCCAGAGGTAGGGTTTACACTAGAATCTCTGATCAACTAAGGTTGGTTTCTAGTTTGTTACTGAAGATTGATGTAAATGGATCTTTACAATTTAGGAAACTTAAATACATCAGCATCCCATAAATGCGTCTACGACTTGTTGGCCAAGTAGATACAATTTAGGAAACTTAAATACAATAGCATCCCATAAGTGCGTCTATGACTTGTTGGCCAAGTAGATGACATCTGGCCAAGTTGGACCTCTTGAGCAATCAAACCATCCCACACCTATCTAACAGGTCAATTTTCTTCTCGGTGAGGATGTGGATATCATAGGACCATATTATCAATGATAATATTTAACAATTAATCAATTCCATTTGTCCAAAATTTGAGTTTGATCTCCATTTGATGGGCCTTAAACCCTACATGATCACCATTACTCGTGACTATTTATCATAACATTGTAAAATATTGATGTCATGATTATAAAATGCAAATGATATGTTTGAATGATCCTTAATTGTGAATGATTAAATCTAGGATGTTATAACTCCACCCCCTCAAAGAAATCGCACGGAGACATTTGCAATTACTACAAAGGGTAGTTTTGTAGAGCTCTAGCTCTAAAGGGATCCGACTTTGCTCCTCTTTTAGATCAACTGTTTTAAAAAATGGTTGGCAAAAATAGCCCCAATGGCAATTTTGTCATAATTTGTCCAAGTTTGTGAAGTAGAGACAAGAGAAGCCACATTTTCATGGCTCTAGCTTGGTAAAAATAACAGCTCTGGCTCCTCCAAGTTTCTTCCTTGGAGTAGTTTCTTGGATGGCCATTTGGTAGGCTTCGGCTGGAGTCAGAGGCGGAAGCTCTTCAAAAAGCCCTACCAAACGTCGTTTACAAAAAAATAAAAGATAGGAATTTTTGTGTTATGCTTGTGCCCTCTTAAAATCTTGGTAGCTTGTCTTTGGTTAAGGGATATTTGGATACCAATTGGATTACACAGTAATAAGAAGATAAAATAATGTGAAGGCAATCCGAAGCATCTCAAATTATATGTTTATCTTTAATAATCAAATTCTGTGATAAAATAATGTGAAGGCAAATCTATCTCAATTTTCAAACTTTCTTTTTTTAGATTATAGGTTGTTTGTACTCCAACTAATAGTATTTAGGAACAAAAAATGTCTATATGATATCATAATCCATCATTCAAAGTATTAACAATGTCATCCACAGTTTATATTACTATAATCGAGATCAAACTATTATAATCTCATTCACAGTCTATATCACTATAATCGATTGAACTGGATCAAAACTGGCCTTCCATCCTTTCTCAAGTCCATCCTCAGACAACCAAGATTTCTGGTCCAATTGAGATGACAGTACATAGCCCCATTTTTTTTTTCTGGCTATCATGATTTTGCATTAACACGAGTATGTTACAATGGTCACGACCTACACCAAATCTAGGACAGATTCACTCTCACACACCCATTGAGAAAATGTGCCATTATTACTCTTTTCTTTTAGAAGAAGATTGAACACTAGAAGCCGGCAAGGAGGACACAACAACAGCCGGGTCTTAACTCTTTAGACCTCAATCAGCAGCCTTCTACTCTTTCTTCCTACAACAACCTCATCCTCTGACTCGTTGTGCCTGCTACCTACTCGCATTCGCCGGCTCGTCGGCGTTGCGCTTCTCCCCTCCATGGACGACGACGGCAGCGTCGGTCGTGACGTCGAGGAGGGACATGAGGTCCGCGAACGCGGCGAGGATGTCCCTGAGTGCGTCGCGCTCGTTGAGCGCGATGTAGCAGAGCAGCAGGTCGTGCAGGCGGGCCAGGTCGGCGTCGCGGCGGCGCGGGTCCAGCCCCAGCGCCTCCACCATCTCCACCATGGACTTGAGGAAGTCGGCGCGGGGCGCGTCCGTGGACACCGAGACCTTCCGCACCGGACGCTGCTGCATGCCGTCGTCATGCAAGCGTGCTTTGGTGGCCGACGACGAGGAAGAGGAGGAGGTCGGGGAGGAGGAGGAGGAGGCAGCGGCAGCAGACGCGCGGGGGAACGCGGAGGTGGCCGCGCGCCGCAGCGCGCGGACGTTGGAGGCGTTACTATCCCGGGCGTGGGAGGGTGCGGCGCCGGCCGCCGGGTGGTGGTGCTGGACGGAGTCGACGATGGAGTTGGAGAGGCCCGGCGTCGCGAGGAAGAAGCGGCGGGAGGCGATGGCGGTGGACAGCCCACCGGCGTCCGGCTCGGGCTCTGCGGCGTCGTCGGGGTAGAGCGCGTCGTCGTCGTCGAGGAAGGCCGGGGACGACGTGGACGCCGTGGACGACGACGTCGGCGGCGAGCCGGCCGTGCTCACCGACATCGACGCGGCCGACGTGGACGAGCCGCCCTCCTCGTAGGTCAAGGACGGCCGCCGCGCGACGCCCGGGAAGCAACCCAGCATTGCGCGCTCCGTGGCCCTCGGCATCCTTCTCGCTGGAGACAGAGAGAGAAGATCGAGCGAGGAGGTGGGGATGGAAATAGACGGAGACTGGTGACCACGCGTGTATATAGCAAGCGGCCGGCCCCAAGGGACGACAGGGTGATTAGAGGGTGCTTAGCAGGAGGCGACGGGCGACGGCGACCTATAATTGGTGAGATTAGCCTAGCTAATCCCTCCTGCTAAGACGTACCCTAATTAAGCAACAGCGACAAGCGCGTGCCATTGACCCAAGTGAGGCTAGCTCATCTTGCTAATTCCTCTCCAAGATATATATACGAAGCTCCTCAGCACGGATGGAATTTGAATTCAATTTCTATTTCTATCCCGTTGGACCGTCCACGGCTATGCCCGCTCCCAGAATCAACTGTTACGGATATGGCCATGCATGCTGATTCGTGATGTGGCTGCACGGTCCCGTCCCACGCCTTTGGACGGCTGGGATCGTCCTGGAGATTCGTTGGCACAATCAGAGCCGCCGAATTCTAAAACGGTCAAGGATTTTTGAGTTGAAAAAAACTTTGAGGATGTGAGATATGATGGTGTCATGCATGCGAAGACTGATTGAGGAGATATTTGCAAAGATATTTTAGGAAAGAAGATGTTTAGGAAGATTTCATTTGGGTTTTCAAATTTTCCATTTATTATTCTATCTTCATTATTAACTGCTGGGCATTGCCAAGTGCCTATGTAATATTTTCATCAAATCTTCTTACGGAAGAAGTCAATGATGACATGCAACCAGCAGATTAAAATAATCGATATTGATAGTAGTCAAATATTGTGAGATTTTTTTTTTTTTAGATAATAGTCAAATATTGTGAGATGTTTCCTTTTATTACAATAATCTCTGCTTTGCAAGATTCATTAATCAATAATCATTAGGTTGTTTTTTCCCCTAACGGTCATTCTTTTTTCAAATTTTCACGCAAAACAAATTAATGCTATAGATTTTGGGTTCTAGAGAAAATCTCCTACAATATCTTTAGGATCTCTTCCTTATTTTTCACTTAAAAATGTATGTTTTCAATAATACTGGATCCGATTCATGAAACAAGCGGCCCGTCCATGGTTTTAATCTATCCCTTTGCACTAAAGGAAAAAAAAAAAAAAAGGAAGACATGGTTTGAAAACCGAATCCATGTTATGGGTAAGACCAACAATAAGGAACAATTTAGATGTAGGCTCTTAGCACCATATATGTTTATATCCATCTTAATAATTTTTTGTTGAAAGGTTTATAATAAACCAAAGAAAAAGCAAGAAGTAGAAACTAGCACATTTTTTTTATGAGAATTGGTTTCAAAACTAAATCCGGGTCATGAACATGTTGCACATGGTTTTCTCTAGAAAAAAAAAAAATATCAAGGGGAAAATGAGACATAGGTCCTTAGCACCATGTTTGTTATTCTTTAAGGTAATATAAACCTAAGAAAAAGCAAGAAGTAGAGACTCACGCACCTGATTTGATGTATCAAGCAACAGAACATCTTGAGAACTGAATCCTTCAGTCAAAAAAAATGAAAGATCGTAGGGCACCATCAACAAGTTTCCATGCAGCCAAAGGTGGATAAACAAGGTTCAGTGGAGAACGCGGAAAAACCAGGCGAAACAAGGCTACAAAGGAAAAGAGCGAAAAGACGCAACAACAACGAGCCGAGGAGAGATTAAATAGGTAAAAATTTGTAACGGTTATAATGCGAACAGGCTAAATGTCAACGAGAAGGGATATGTGGTGTCGTTAAGTAGGCAAATGCCAAACGACACCATTTAGCACAATCCACGTGGAGTCTTACATAAATGATACTTGTCAATATCAGCGTGCATCTATCCTTCTAGAAGAAAACAATGCAACGTCTAGAATGAAAGCACGAATGCAAATTGCATCGAGAGCAGATAATAACACCACTTCTTGTTCTACAAGCGCTTGAAATCAATCTCATCAATGGCTAGAATGAAAGCACAAAATGCAAATTGCATTGATAATAACACCTCTTCTTGTTCTACAAGCACTTGAAATCATTCTCAATGGCTAGAATGAAAGCACAAATGCAAATTGCATTGATAATAACACATCTTCTTGTTCTACAAACACTTGAAATCAATCTCAATGGCTAGAATGAAAGCACAAATGCAAATTGCATTGATAATAACACCTCTTCTTGTTCTACAAGCGCCTGAAATCAAGATTGATTTCAACCTCTACTCTCCTCAAGAAGATAGTAGGTTTGGGTTTGAGGATGGCCTTAGAAAGGAGCTTGTGAAAGCTAGACTAGCCCGGTGAAGGAGGCAGGGGCAAAGTAGTGAGGCCACCACTAGCCACGAACAGAGGAGGATGGTGATTAGGTTAAAGAGGGGCTTTAGAGATGAACATGTCCAGTGGTGTGACGTTTTTTTTTTTTTTTGAGAATGACACCGTACAACGCAGACACTCACAACACGCACGCACACTCACCCCTATGAACACACGTACGCAAACCCTATCCCTATGAGCATCTTCGAAGGACTGAGCACCCGGCAGATCTGGAGATTCTCGAAGTCACCATTGGCGCCTCGTCGTCGACGGGAACATCGCTTACCACTTAATGCATAACGCCGAAAAATCCTAGGAAAGTCCCAGGAAAAGGTGCGAGCACCAGGATAATAGAGATAAACTAAGCAATGAAGACACCACCGAGAATGTGAGGTGGCCGACAATAGGTGAGGGAGAAGGAGTTTAGAGTTGGCTGGCTACAAGAAATAGAAAGGAGAGTTTGAAGGAGAACAATAGCACTTGACCTAGGATATTATTATACTTAGTGTTATTTTGATGATCTGCAAATGTGGTTGGTTAGTCAATTAGACAAAGCGATGACATAAGATGCCAAAGGCTAGATGTAGTCCCTTTGTTTCACATAAAATTGTGGAGGTTAAGGTTCAAACCACGTTGGACCTAGACTTTAACAAGGGACAATTTCATAAATGCTTAAGAAATTGAACATCATTGCAAACTATTTTATTGAGGCCGCGGGTTAAAGTTATGGAAACAAAATTTCTTGCGTAAATGCAGAAATAGGATGCGTAAAAAAGACACAAGTGCTCCAACTCTTCCCGAACGCGTGTGCAAGTGGGAGCAACATGCAGTAGGGATGCCCTTATTGAGTCTATCAAGTCAAAGATAGTGGCTGCTCCGCCGCCAAACCCTAGGGACGGGCGCCTCCGCCGGCTCTCGCCTTCCACCACCGCCGGGTCCCCTCCCTTCTCCTCCGGCATCACGCCGGGGTTGAAAGGAGTGGGAATCCATCGTTTTCATAAGTTTTTCCCTAGTAGATTGAGTCTTCAAGGTTCAAGGTTTCTCCGAGATCCAATCGAAGAGATTGGTCACGACGTAAGGCGTCGTCAAGATCATCGATGGAGCGATGGAGCATGTCGCTCCTCGCTGGTGATGGCAAGACGAAGACATCATCATTGATGGAGAATAATGTACTTCAACCCTTCCTTTGTCTCGGCCAGGGTTCTATACGACCATGGCGGGGGCTAGTGAGAGTTAGTTTTCCAACGATATCTATCTAGATGTCGGTTGGACTTGTGTTCTCCTACGATGAATCCGGTGAAGGTGTCGACGATGAGGTCGTTGACGTAATTAAACGGCGCCAATTTCATCTTGTTTGCATGTGGAGTTTTAGTAGTTTACTCCTCTTTTGCAAAAGTGATGGGTATGAGCATAGGTGGAAGACCAATCTAATTTGGACATCCATAGATTTTCACAAATGACCTAGAAATTCAAATTTTGGTGGGGACCATCTCTTCCTAGTTCATTTTTTGAACTAGAGAGTATCCATTGGACATCCATGGACATCCAACTTCCACCTAGAGGTATGAGGATGACGGTGTTGGATGGTTAGATAGCCTTATTCGCTCGGATCGGAGCTTGCGACCGTGGCATATCCATTTGGGACGATGATCCTAGATGGTGGAATTTATGACTTTTTTTCAAGGTTTCTTGTCTCTCATAATGGAGTTGGAGTAGTTTGGTTATTTTTGTAATGAGAGGATGTAATTTGCTTTATTATCAATGAACTTTTCTTTGTCGAAAAAAAAAAGTAACAAAAAAGAGGAAGTGAAGGAACGATCTTTTATTTTTACAGTAACCGTGGTTTGCTACAGTGTCAGCGGGTTTGCTACAGTACCAGTACCTTTTCTTTTTAAAAAAATCCTGTTGAATCTTTGAAAAATTATAATAAATCATAGAAAAATCATAAAATAAAAATTCAATTTTGTTGGACTCCATATAATTAGATCTACATAGTGAATATATAATTTGATATGCTTTAGTATAAAGTTTTTGCTAAAAAGATTTTTGTCTTTTTTCTTTTTTTATTTATTTAGCTGAATTTTTTAAAAATCATAGTAAATCACAGAAAAATCATAAAATAAAAAATCCAATTTTGTTAGACTCCACATGAGTAGATCTACACGGTGAATATATAATATGGTGTGCTTTTGTCTAACAAAATAATTATAGAAGTTGCAGCTACGAATTATAAATATAAAAGAAAAAGACAAAACCTTCGTAGCAAAAACTTTGTACTGAAGCATATCATATTATATATTCACTGTGTAGATCTAATCATGTGGACTCCAATAAAATTGATTTTTTATTTTATGATTTTTCTATAATTTACTATGATTTTTAAAGATTAAATCGAATTTTTTAAAAAAAAAGGCAAAGACACTGTGACTGTAGCAAACCCACTGGCACTGTAGCAAACCACGGTTACTGTAGCAAATCCACCTTTAAAACCGCTCGAGGGAGGTAATTTGCATGGTTTGAAAAGTTGAGGGAGGTGATATGTCTGGTTTTCGAGTTGAGGGAGGAAAAGTAAACTTTTGTGATAGTTGTGGGAGTGAATCCAGACTTTTTCCTAAAATTTACCGTTGTTAGGACACATTTTCAACGGTATGCTTCCGCTAGTCGCCTAGTTTTCGTTCAGACAACGTTAAGGCCCCCAAGAAGCACCAAGCCCAGCCCAGTACAGTTGCCTCAAGCCCTGAAGGTGTCACAGGTTTCAGCTAGATGCGCGTCTGCTGCCGGCTGGTCTGTCAAAATGTAATTAGAGAATATTCAAAAGGAAAAAATGTAATTGGAGAAATTTCGACTAGTAACTGGATGCATGTGAACCATGTAAAACCTTCAAGGTAATTCTGAGAGCAAGTAATTTTTGCCAGAGAGAGGCAAGGAGAGAGAGAGAGTTGGAATCCTATGCAGGACAGCAGGAGCCGAGGACTAAGGTGCAGTGACTGCTCTACCTTTTGTTTAGTGATATGCAATTCAAACAAACGAAAAATCGTCATCGCGTCAAGGCCTGATTAACTCAGCTATCGGCGAGAATCCCACGACGCCGGTCGGCGACGGCATCGTCGACGTCGACGCGGTCCTTGCCGTCACGGTACCCGATGACGTCGTGGTCGCCGACAACAGCCGCGGCGTGGCCACCTGCTTGATGGCCACGTTCAGAAGCGAGCTGCGCCGCCGCCGCTCCTGCTTCTTGACCGGCGCCTTGCCGGGCCTGGATGCGCACGTAGTTGCATGAACTCGCGTTCTCGAACGCCATGGCCACTGACTCGTCCACCGTTTCCGTCACGCCCTCGGCGGTCACGCGCGACAGTTCCCGCGGCGACGGAGAACGCGTGGGCATGGGCGTGCTCGACCCATCGCCCACGGACAAGGTGGCCGAGCCCGAGGCACCGGCGCCGATGGAGATGGACAAGTCGAAGCCGTCGCTCTCGACGGCGTCGGAGCACGAGAACACCACGGCACGAGGAGCGGCGCCACGGTGTCCCTGAGCGTCGCGTCGCCGAACACGCTGCGGAATGAACGCTCGTCGCCGGCGCGCGGACGTCATCGGAAAAAAATCGTGATAGCTCATGATGTGTGAGTGAGACTACGACTGCTGGCAGCTGCGATCGACGCGTCCTAGTCCACTCTACCTCGAGCTCGAGGCCTTTTATAATGGCGGGAGTAGCAAGCAGGCCCCCCGCGCGACGTCGATTCATTCCTATGTTTTGGGATTCTGGGCATAATATAACTAACCGATAAATACGATATGACAATGATAAAATCATTATTTTTTAAAAAAGATGTTGGTAATGGTAATTTTCCTTGATTTAGGACCTTTTTGTGTTCAAAGTGGCTAGGGATAAGGGTGGAGTGGAGGGAACCTGATCTAGAAAAGGCTTTTGAGCAGCAATCGCGGCGACTATCTCTCACCTCATCATCTTAAACTTCCTACTCATATATACGCTATCACTCCGGCCTTTCGCCGCAGTCCTCATGCAATGCGCGGCCATCACCATGCGACAGGATTGAAGGGAAAAAATGCATATATGAACCATACTCAGGCGATCAACTACTGCTGAAATATAATGCACAGCACATGTATACGCCATCGGCCAACCCGTCCGACATGACATGATCATGACGCCGGAATCATCAATCCAAATTATCAACAGGCCTCTACTACTTGACGTTGACACGCCGCGCCCACAAATCCATCTCGCATGGTCTCAACTAACTAGCCACTAGACGTACACTCCTAACCCTCAGCATACCAAATACCAACAGGCAGGCTTATAAGATATGTAATAATAAGACTAGACAACACAACTGCGACGAACAGATCTAGCCAATCGGCACATGTATAACACTTAAGGTTCGACTAATAACACGGCCAACCCGTCCGGCAAAAATTTACGACCACGGAAGCAACCTACAGCCAACTCACTGGGTTAAGATTCTTGGCCATCACTGGCCAGCAGCAAGGTTCCGATCTAGAAGCACAGTTACAATTCCTTTTGCGTTGTGGAGCTTCAAGATGTCTTTGCCGGCTCATCGCTTATTGGCAGATCATCTTCGTCATGGTAGATGTTCTCAGCCATCTGCCATATCTGGAGGATGTTGTCTTCAGCGACGCTAGCAACCACCCAGTCCTCGCAGGGGTTCCAGGAGAAATCAGAGATTTTGCTGGTATGGCCTCCGTGGATGAACATGAGCTCTGGAGGGCCATCTTCTGCATCCTCTGGTGTTTGTTCTTGGTCAATCCTGTGATATAACAAAGCAAACAACAATAGTTATCTGAACCGTGTCATGTCAATTGTACCTCAACAATAAATAATGAGGGAGTGCAAGGACAACACAGAAAAATCGCAACGTAAGAACTAGCAACGACCAGAAAATACAGCAAGCACACCAGTGGAAAAGAAAACTAACGGTAACAGCATATGGGAGTATCATTAATGTTTGTATTGCTTACCGGCTTAGGTCCCAGATCATGAGTCTTCTGCCTAGGCAACAAGATGCAAGTATAGTTTCATTCTTCGGACTCCATCCAACTTGAAAAACTTCCTCTCTGATTACACAAGGTGTTGAAACATTAATGTTAAACTAGAAATATAACGTCCAGAATTATATTCAATACTTCAGAAAGTTGTTTAGGAAGTTAAAACAAACAGTAGCTATTAACAGAACAAAAACAGCGGAAACATACTTGTGGCAGTCAAAGGTGTGCAGAGAAGTATCAATCTTCCTAAGATCAAATAATTTGACAGTCTTGTCAGTAGAACCAGTTGCAACAACCCATTCGTTGAACGGGTTGAAAGCCAGGCAGTTCACCTGTAAATAAAGAAGCCAGCATCAGTAAACAAGAATCTTGTCATTGAACTTTCAGGAATCAAAAACTTAGAGCAAGGTGCAATAAAGTCCCACCGCCACTGGCTTTCAGATGCATTGATGGGTTCTGATCTTACTAGTTACTAACTTACTACGCTAAAAATTAGAACATCTTCAACACCAAATTGTTTTCATTTACCTCTAGTTTGTACAACCAAAGTGCAGGACCAAGGTTTCCTATACCCTGACTTATACAGCCATAGTTGAAGCTTATGTTCCCAAAGAAAGCTGCTTATATAAAGACAAATATAAACCTAAATTTTTTAGTGTTCATTAGTCATTACAATCCACTAACATTACAATAGATCCGGAGAACCAAAGTAAAGATGTTGAAGCTTGTGATCTATTTGACCCAAAAAAAAAAAAAAAAAAAAAAAAGTGTAACAAAATGATAGGATGCATGATCAACCAAACATTCCTTCAAGATCAATAATGATGGAGTAAATCGATCTGGAAAAACTAGTTCACATTGCCTACAAATAGATCCTTCACTTAAGGACAAATAGATCCTCAATTCATGCAACAAAAAGAAATCTTAAAAAATTTTGTAACCATGGAATAAAATGATTTTTGAGTAATAAATAATATCAATATTACTAACAGCAATTAAAAGCTCATAATAGTTACTTTACCTCCCCTGGTGTGCAACCACTGACTGAACAGGCTTAGTAGGCGCGGGAGACCGCATGTCCCAAATCAAAAGATGATGATCATCACCAACTGACCCAAATAAGTACTCATGCCTCAAGTGCCAAGCAACATCTTCAACGACACCATCATGATGCTTGCCAAGAATAAAATCGAAGTATTAGTATTATTAAATAAATAGCATTAGTATCTCTATGAAGCTTGCATCACTGTGCATAAGAAACAACAGATGAGAGATTCAAATCCCTAGATTGCAAAATAGAGTTTCCAGGTTTCAGAGACAGATACAGATAGCTTTGTACTCATACTCATCAAAGAAAGAACATTTATTTTTCCAATTATGCTATTTAGCAAGAATACATTCTGTTGTAGTTTTCTTAATTACAAAAATAATCAAATCAGCATACAAGAGAAACTGAATTAGTTCCACTAATTTGTCTTATTAATCCAAGTATGACTATCATGCACCTTCAAAGAGATGATCCAGAGTTCTAAAATAACCATTAGAATGTTAGAGAATGAAGAATGCTTTAAACAATGTTCTACATGAAGCTCCAAACATTAACACACAAAACAGAACCAGGCACATGAGTATACCTTAAAAATCTGCAGGGCATCAAGACTTTTGTTTTTACTATTTGCTTTAATGTCCCACAAGCAAATTTGGGCATCATCAGACCCACTTAACAAATGACCCTCTTTAAAAAAACACTCCATGATAAGCCATATCCTTCAGAATTATGTCCCTTCAGCCAGAAATCAGGGTTGCATGCACCATCTAGTGGAGGCTTGGATGGGTGCTTGCTATAGTCGAAGACATATACTTCTGCACTAACTGTCTTGGTAGCAATTATAAATGAATTCTGGGGCATATAGCGAGCTCGATTGACCTCTCCATCATGATTTATCTGCTGAACAATTTGCACCTACAAAAAAGGGAGGAAACATGTGTTCTTAAGATTGTCTCCAAACAGAAAAGAGAAACTTGTAAACATTAAAGACCTCATCAAGGCATTAACAAAAATGAGGAAGTAAATGCTCAAATGTATATGTTTACGCCATGAATTACAGGGGTAAACAAAAGAATAGAACATTCTCATACCCAAGAGGTTTACATTGGACTGGCAACAAAATCAACAAAACATTCTCATACCCAATATTTAATTAGATTGATATGGCAACAAAATCAAGAGGTCCATGAAATATAAGAAAAGTAAACATGAGTATACAACAAGATGATGAAACAGTCAAATACGTAAACTGGTTGTTCCTTAACATAACAAGAGTTTTAAAATCCCTTCCAGTACCACCTATGGAAAATCATGCACCAAGAACTACCTAAAAATGGCAACTTAGCAAACAAGCAATTAAATATCCAATCAAATGCTCCAGGATTTCTCAAAATGGCACACCCACCAATGGAAATTAATCATTAAATATTGCAAAACAGGGCATTCCTTTGTGCAAAGACAATCCAAAGCAACCGGATGTGCATATCACCCACGTTTAAAAGGTATTCATGCAGGCTCCCAGCATGAAGCCATCTGATAAACTGAGCAAAAAATTATTGAAGAAGTCTGAGGCATCTCGAACATGTAAGAAATAAAATCCTGGCTTCAAAAGAGGGAGAAAAAACTAGGCTTCTGCATTCACATAAAAATACAGCAATCTGGAAGGCTAAAGGTTAATTTGCACAGAAAAAGCATTCTAGAGCTGAGCTTTCCACAAGAAAGGAGGATGGGGAGGGACAGCTTGTCCGCCTTCACCAGTTGTTCTCAAGAAAGAAGACGAATAACATGATCCTTAACTGGAAATGCCACCACTGAATTGCCAAATTAAGGTGCTAAATCCACTAAAGCCACATTCAGTACTTTTGTAGAGCATAGTTGTGAACAATGGTAGGAACAAGGAAAAATAAATAATAAGCAACTACATATGATAAATGTCATCATTACACGAATCCACCATAGCACCAGTTTCACATATAACAACAAAAGATCAATGTTTTAAGGCGGCGCTTTGTCGTCGCCTAATCGTCAGGGTGCTCGACGCGGGACGCCACGGACTCGCCTTAGATTGGTATGTCGTCCGCTTTACGAGAGTGGCGTCCAGAAATCATCACTTTGGCGTCCGATTCACGCCAAATCGTGCATGGCGGGTGCCATACGGGATGATTCCTCTGTTCTAGGAGGTGGGAAAACACGAGTGCACGGGAGAAAGGGTGGGGAAAACAGCAGGCACACGCAGAGAGAGGAGCGCACGGGAAACGGGCCTACCAGCGAGCGGGTTAAGAACCAGAAGCAACTGCTGGTCCTAGCGGACGCATTCACCCCCACCGCCGGGGGAAGTTTCCGCCCGCCGCCCAGCGCGAGCTGTGCGGCCGCACCTGGCGGCCTGTGGGCTGCAGCAAGGAGCCTCTGCCTGCGTTCAATCGAAGAGGAGACACCTCCTCTGTTCCTCCGTCGAGCAGCATCCAAAGCCCTTCTAGAAGAGCAGCACATCTGGACAAGGGAAAAGGGAGACAGAGGAGTTGCGGTGGCGGCGTGCTGCAGGAGAGGATCGGGAGATGAAGACACACTAGGGCTGGAGGGTGAGGGGCACATGGGCAGCTTGGTGCACGTGGGCTGGGCCAGACAACTTCTTACTCCTATTCCTCTTTTCTTTTTCTTTTTTTCCTTTCCTTTTTCTTTATCATCTACTGCTCTGAGCTGCTGTTTTAAATTTTACTTCACTTGTTAAGGCGTCGCCTCGCCTTACGCCTTACTCGCTTAGGCGTAAGGCGGTAGTCAGTCACCACATATCGCCTTACCGCCTTAAAAACATTGCAAAAGATCATTTAATCATTAAATAGAAATGGTCCACTCCACCTGTACAACAACCACTAATCAACAACACACACGTTTATCTACAAAGAAAGCTACAGAAAGTTCCTCGACACACAACTCTACCCTAAAAACAACATGCCAAAATAAATGAAATGAGATCATAATTAAGGCAACATACGAAGCCAGCTACTGCAGTGACCCCTGGATCCCACAAAGCACCATGGCCGCAAGAAGTAAGTTGCCTAATTCTGTGTTGTACCAAGCATCCTTAGCTGAAGCCTACGGGAGCCATTGCAGAGCAAATCAACACAAATCCCTCCTATTTTGTTATATAAATTGCAAGTACCGTCCCTCCTGTTGCCTAATTCTGTGTTGTACCAAGCATCCATAGTTGAAGCCTACGGGAGCCATTGCGGAGCAAATCGACACAAATCCCTCCTGTTTTGTTATATAAATTGCAAGTACCGTCCCACAAATGAGCCAAACCACACCCGATTACCAAACTAGCAACACAGAAACCATACCGCCCAGACAAACACGCGGATCAAGTCAAGGAACAACTAAATTCCACCAGGGCGCGGCACGGGACATCACGGATCAAGTCAAGTAGGAACTAAATTCCAACAGGGCGTGGCACGGGACATCACTCAATAATATCAGTTCAGGCGAGAGATCGAGAAAAAACGCAAAGGGGAGTTTATGGGAAGAGCAGGGGCGGAAAGTCCACCTTGCCGGAGGCGGCACCGAAGCCCCCGATGTCGGTGTGGTCATCGTCGTAGTGGCGCGCGTCGGCCTCGGCGTCGTCGAGGGGCAGCTGGACCTGCGCGAGCATCAGGTAGTTGGGCTCGTTGTCGGAGGTGTGCGTGCCGAGGATCATCTTCTGGACGGAGTGGTCCTTCCCCGGCGGCTCGACGCGGTCGGGGGAGCCACTGCACGGTGAGGGAGGGCCATTCGAGCGCGTGGGTGATGACGAGGTCGTAGAGGAAGGGTGTGTTCTTCTTCCAGATCTTGTACTCCTCGTTGATGAGGCGCTCCTCCACCTCGCCGCGGAACTCCTCCTCGTCCGCCGCCCCGCCGCCGGCCTTCGGCATCGTCGGTTCGCCGGGCGCGGGCTAGGGTTAGGGTTTGGGAGCGGGAGGGGGTTTGGGCTGGTGAACGGGGGACGAAATGGCGGGAGGAGGCGACGGGGTGGGGAGAAATTGAGCCAAGGGGATGGTCGGGGAAGAGCGGCTGCAGTATAAAGAGGTGGAAGGGGGGCGAAGCGACGGAAAAAAGGGTTTATCGGTCGGTGGGCTACAAGGTCAAGAAGGCCCACGTTAAGGCCTTCGTAACAAGGCCCGCATGATATCCTTTAGACATCAAACTAAATTGGTTTTTGCTAAAAAAAAATCAAACTAAATTGGTTTGGTAGTTAATAATTTAACAAAAAATCAAACCTACCACCAGTCCACCACAGCTAGCAAAGTATGACAAAATCATCCGAATCAGATGAACAAAAATTCAGTAGTTAGTGAAAATATGTTAACCCAAATGGTATGGGATAAATTCCAGGACGAATGTACAGAAAACTTTATGAGTTTATAGTTATAAAAGACATGGACTTATTATCTGTGCTGCACTAACACATCAAATGAATCTTGAATCTTGAGAGTGAAAAAGAAATATATTGACAGCCAAACGATAATGTGCTGCGTTTGTAACGTTCTCAGGCCTTGTTTTCCTTATAAACTAGGCCCAATTCTATTCTTCTTAATTGAAAGGCAAAGCTCTTGTCATTACGTTAAAAAAAAAAAACAATTATTTTTTTTTCACACAAGGAGCTAAGGAACACTCTATGTATTCCTTTCATCTAACTTCACGTGGAATTCTAATATATATGTAACCATGCCATGGTTGCTAGCTCAGTTACTTTCTTAGTCCACAGGAAATATTTGAGCTCATTCCTTGGTCACATATAGGGATCAATGGATATCTAATGCAGACTTGCAATGCAAGGATTGCTGAGAGAATTTGTTTCTAGGTGTAAAGTAAATATGTGTGCTAATATATGTTCTACTCTTTCCTTGGTGGAGTGTAGGCGTAACAAATATCTATTGTACACAATCATTCAATGGATGATGCAAAGCAATACTGTGTGGGAAGTATCTCAGGTGATGATATTTTTTTTGCTAATTGGGTGTTACTATAAGTGGGTATCTAACACACAAACATAGAAGACAGCACCATATCCTACGAATTAACTTGTATTTCGAGTCAACCGGAAGGACCCTTCTTGAGGATCCTTTGCTGCAGGGCTCTTAGTGGTGAATCCGGGGGATGATATTTGCTAGGAAGTGGGTGGTTTCTAACCGTAAATGAAATATGTGCTCAGAACATTTAATGCCAGATACAGCATCATAAAACATATCCCAGCTGACCTTGGATAGGTTCAAATAAAAGACCACAAATACGATCTCCATGATCTGAAATAAAGAGTAATTGTCAACATACAGAAACACATAAAATAAAAAATAATAACGTTTCAAAAAAAAATAAACTAAAATAACATATCTTTGGCACTGTTAAACAGATAAATTACCTTCAAAGACTTTCTTTAACCCAACAATATCTACAAAATCAACTTCAAGATGGCCAGGAACCAAAGGACCAAAACCACAGTCGCATCATTGTCACAGCTCATGGAAATAACACCAAGAGTTCGACCATGAAAATACCCACAGAAGAGACAAGCAAAGCCTGCAAAGCAGCAAACATTTTGGCAAATGATTGAATTTTCTACTTCTGTAAATCTGAAATTTACGGTCTATCAAGATATGGCACACCAAATTTACCCTATCTTTACCTTTTTGTCTTCTGCCTTTTTGCGTTCTTTTCATACTTGTTGTTGTTGTTGTTGTTGTTGTTGTTGTTGTTCGAGTCTTTTCAGATTGTTTGCTCTCTGAATTTATATTGATATAATTATATGAGAATTAAAATAGGAAAAAGATAGTCATATAGATAGAAAAAAGCAGATACATGATTTCAACTAAGTATATCTTAGAGCGCATCATCCAGAAATCCACAGGCTATGCAGTAACAGGATATTTTAAGCATCGACGGATGCAGCCTCGTCATCTAGTTAGAACCTACTTGTTTACAACAGCTTTGCAATCACAAGACAGAAACTTCAGAGAAGCACAAGCAAATCCAAGTACAGAAAAAACTGCAGACCACTATCAGGACCAGAATTGAACAAACATTCTTTTTGTCGGATCATACCTCATTCTTTGGTATCCGTTTCTTCTCGTAACCCCATTTCCTAGCCAACTTGATAGCAGTTTCCACTCCTTCAGCTCCAGTATTCATCGGCAACGTCATGTCATATCCAAACATGCTTGTCATATATTCTGCAAAGATTGGGAACTTATCATTGTAGAAAGCTCTAGAACTGAGTGTAAACCTTTCTGCTTGTTCTATCAAAGCTCTCAGGACTTTTGGATGGCAATGACCCACGGAATGGCAAACATTACACAGTTCGAGTACATACAAAGAAGCATGACAAAGAATGTGGTATGCCAACTTAACTTTTCTAACTTCCAGTCTGTTCTGACAGCAAATAGTTTCCAGACACGATTTACTGTATTAAATTTATGATGTTTAAACAAATAGTAGCCCACAGAACGAACTCTACTTAATTGATTGCAAAATAAGCAGAGAGAAAATCAATGTATTTGTTGCCTTCGGGGTCCACTATGTGTGAACCTTCTCCTTTGGAAAACACCACGGGAATTGGATGGTAACTGCTGGCATTGAAATGTTAATAGAAGAGTGAATAACTACATTGCTGAAATGAATCCTGCAAAAGCATTTAGAAGTTTAGGGCCTCGGTACAAACTTCCCATCAATCAAACAAAATACGCATTTACAGGTGTGTCATGTGTGCACATTCAAATTGAACAGCAACACAATCACTCCCTTTGCAAGTATGGAAGAAAAATATTATGCTACCCGTGACAAATATTATTCTACTTGAGACAAGAGTGACACCTCAGAAAGATGGGTCCCTGTATTAAACTTCTAATTACCTTCACCTTAGTTCATGCGCAACTGCGATTTTCAGATCAAAATGCAACGTACAAAATTCCATAGTTTCCCGTTGACCTATTTCAATCTTGAAGAATTATCATTTACCAATTTAGAAGAACTGACATTTACATTAGTTTTTCAGAGTCAAGATCACCCTAAGAAATAGGGACAAAATAATACATAACCAAGATTACATGTCACTAACACAGGACTAATTTTGCGTGCATATTTACCGAGATGATTTGCACGTAACTCATCACCACAGCAAAAGAACGATCATCTAATAGCATTTACCATTTCATTAGATTATCTGTCACTAACTTGCCAAACATAACTATCTTCACAATACTAATGCTACAAAATCATTTAAGATTACAAGAAAACATAAGAAATTTGAATTCTACGTAAACACTTAAATTTAAAATTCATGATATATATATACATATGTGTCATCCACTAGAACCATACATATAGTTGGGATCCTTCCATTAAAGTCACTGGGAGTTTTTTCAATTGAACCAACCATCAAAACCATACCAATAACACCTAACATTTGAATAGAACAAAACTAATAAATATTTGGTTAGAAAAGAACATTGTTGCATATGGTCGTTGCTACATAGGGGGAAGGGACAGGAAGAAGGTCAAGGATGGTTGTATGCTGTTGGAAACAGTCATCATGCAAGTTTTTGCTAACTTTGGATGGATGTTTCCAAATAGAATTGAAGCTTAGTTTCCTTTTTTATTCAATGTTCTAGTATCAATTGTGATAATTCTCTCATGTGGGAGGTGTGAGTCTAAGTACTCGTTTGGTTGTAACGAATTGTTGTGTACATCATCTCGGAGACAGAGACAGGGACCTTTGTTCCATTATTCCCAAAATAAAAAAGAGAGACACCAAACAGAGAGCCAACGTTTGAGCACAAGAAAGAACCCAAAACAGGGCAAGCGCTGAATTCTGTAGCGCTGTGCGGTTGGGCATGCTCGCGTCAGGGGCGGAGGTCGGAGGCACAAAGGCGTTTCGATGAGCACGCCGCGGGCGCAGTAAGGGAGTAAAGGGAATAGGGGCAAACCAGCAAACAAAGAGAGTTGAGAGATAAGCGTGGAGATCGAGCACGGACGTACTCGGTACTTGTGCGCGCTGCAGTCCCGTTCCATCCGCTTGAGCTCCTCCGAGGACAGCGCCCCGCCGGCGCCGCCACCGAGCTCAGGCACATCCCGCGCCACCGCCCCAGGGCCGCGGCGCCCCGCCGCGCTAGCACCGTCGCCATGCCCGCCGCGCCCCGCACAGAGCGTCCATACTGGCCAGCCAGTCCCTGACGCGCGCACATACTGGTGGAGATTTTTTTTTTCCCCAATTTCGACCCTTTTTTGAAAAACTGTTTCTGCAAACAAATGGTTACTTTTTTTTTCCAAATCTAGCATATTTGGTCGTGCCACAGTTCATGGCGCGTTGCAGGGTGGCATGGCAGGAGATGGGGAATTTCCGAGGGAGGCTGGTAGGTGGTGAAAGGGAGAGGGAGAGGGAGCGAGGGTGTGGCCGGCGGCGAGGGAGGGTGTTACTGCGCGCTATGGCTATGGCGACGACGGCAAAAATGGGGTCGGCGGCGGGCCGGCAGCCGTGGCCTCAATTGCGGGCCGGGAGAGTAGGGCAGCGGCGGCGCAGTTTTGGGACCGGGAGGACCGGAGCGGCGACGGGCGGTGAAACCCTAACCCTAACTCGCGCGTGGCCAAGAACAAAGTGAGGGAGGGAGGGAAAGGGAGGTCACGCGGGCGGGCAATATTCGCCCCGGTGGAGCCACTATTTTATGTGCGGGGTTCTTTGCGTCGTGCATGGTGGCGCGGTAGCCCTACCACATCAGCGAACGCAAAGAGGTGCCACGGTGGCGGCTCCACCGTGCCATCTTGCATCATGTGTCGGTCGCTTGTTTGGCCTCGCCATGGTTTTTTTTTTTTTTTTTTTTTGAGAATGACACAAGACAACGCAGATGCTCACAACACGCACGCACACTCATCCCTATGAACATATGTACGCAAAACCTACCCCGATGAGCACCTCCGGCCAGAACTGAGCACCCGGCAGATCTGGAGATTCTCGGTCACCACCGGGCGCCTCGTCGTCGACGGAACGTCGCTACCACTTAATGCATAACGCCGAAATCCCGGGAAAATCCCAAGAAAAGGTGCGAGCACTAGGATTTGAACCCCTTGGTGGGTAGCGTCCCCACGGACCGTTCTACCATTGGACCACGTCCAAATGTGCTAGTTTTGAAGAAAAGTAACCATGTCATTTGCGTAAATTATTTTTAAAAAGTGTCATAATTGGCAAAAAAATCATGGTGGGTGGGTGCGTGCGATCCCTCCGGTGCCACGTGTCGGGTGGGGACCTAATGAAAAGGTGGGTGTCCCGGTTGCCTACTTGGACACAAACGTAAACGCCCATCGGCGGTGTCGATTGCTTTCGGTGCGGGGGTGACCGGACTTCGTCGTAAGGCGCATGAAACAAAAGGTTGCCCATGGTTTTGGTCTCTTTGCACTAAAAGGTAAAAAAGGAAGACATGGTTTGAAAACCCGAATCCAAGTTATGGGTAAGATCAACAATAAGGAACAATTTATTCTATAAAAAAACAATAAGGAACAATTTAGATGTAGGTCTTAGCACCACATGTCCAAATATGTCTATATCCTTTTAGATAATTTTTGTTGAAAGGTTTATAATAAACTTAAGAAAAAACAAGAAGTAGAAACTAGCACATTTTTTCTATGGTAATTTGGTTTCAAAACTAAATCTTGGTCATGAACATCTTGCACATGATTTTCTCTAAAAAAATATCAAGGGGCAAATATATTACCATGTTTGTTATACTTTTAGGTAATATAAACCTAAAAAAAAGCAAGAAGTAGAGACTCACAAACCTTATTTAATTTGTCAAGCAAGAGAACTCCTTAAGGAATTCAATTGTTTGGTCGAAAACGAAAGATCATAGGGAACCATGAACAAGAGGTCCTCGTGCAGCCAAAGGTGGATAAACAAGGCTAAGTGGACAATGTGAAAGACATAGAAGGAACAAGGCTACAAAGGAAGAGAGCGCAAGATGCAACAACGATGGGCGGAGGACAAATTAAATAGGCAAAAATTGTAACGGATATAATGCTAGCAGGCAAAATGTCAAGCGACAGGGGCATGTGGAGGCGTTAAGAAGGAAAATGTCAAGCGACACCATTTAGCACAACCCGCGTGGAGTCTTTCATAAATGACGCTTGTCAAGATTAGCGTGCATATATCCTTCTAGAAGGAAGCAATTCAACGACTAGAATGAAAGCACAAATGCAAATTGCATCAAGAGTAGATAACAACACCTCTTGTACTACCAAGCGCCTGAAATCAAGATAATCAAGATTGATTTCAAACTCTACTCTCCTTAGGAAGATCGTAAGTTTGGGTTTGAGGATGGCCTTAGAAAGGCGCTTATGCAAGCCAGACTAGCCAGGCGAAGGAGGCAGGGATGGAGTAGTGAGGCCACCGCTAGCCACAAATCGAGGAGGATGGTGATTAGGCTAGAGAAGCGTGTCAGAGTTATCGAGATGGCCAAGTGGTGTAAGGTTAGTGCGCCAAGGGACAATAGAGATAGACTTAGCACCACCGGGGATGTGAGGCGGTCGGCAATAGGTGAGAGAGAAGTTGGGAGTTGGTTGGCTACAATGAATAAAAGGAGAGTTTGAAGGAGAACAATAGCACCTGACCTAGTATGGACAATTAGATTGATATCTAATGGCTCTCCTATTCATCATCCGAAAAAAACTAGGCTCGTGTAATATATATATATTAATTCCTAATACTTAGTGTTATCCTGACAATCTGCAAACATGACTGGTTAGTCAATTAGGAAAAGCGAGGACATGAGATGCCAGAGGCTACATGTGGTCCCCTGTTTCACCAAGAATGAAGCGTGGAGGTTAATGTTTAAACCACGTCCGGCTTACCCAGACTCTAACGAGGGACACAATTTTATATCCGCTCAACAAAATTGAACCCTATTGCAAGCTATTTTATAAGGTCACATGTTCAAGTCCGGGAAACATCCTCTTTCAGAAATGCAAGAAAAGGTTGTGTACAAAAGACCCAAGTGGTCGGACCCTTCATCGGCCATGCGCAAGTGGGAGCTATGTGCACTAGGGCTGCCTTTATTGAGTCATCAAGTAACAAAAAGAGGAAGGGAAACGAAGGATTGTTTTTTTTTAAAAAAAGGAAACTTACAAATGGACCTGTTTTTGTAGAATTTTTAAGGGCCGTACTAGATATCATAACATCATTTGAAGCTAGGAATGTTCAAAATTGACCGTTGTTTAGGACACGTTTGCAACGGTATGCTTCCCCTACCCCTAGTCCCTCCCGGATATGTACCTTGTTTTTTTTACATATGCATACACATTATTGTTGAAATTGGCCTCTACGTGCCTTTCGCTGTCCCGTCAAATGCGTAAGCAGGCTCGCTGGAATGCGCTGCAAAACTGACTGTTTGCGTCGCTTCTCCGTCTCTCGATCCATGTTTTACATGCATCCCGTTATTATTGCAAGGGTTCACGTACGTAGAGCACATTTGCAAACACAACTTGCTGCACTGCAAACAGCAACAAGCGTGCAGTGTATCGTCGTGGGTCGATAGGATCGACGACGTGCGTTCCACTTGGCGGCCTATCTAGTATAGCTACTGCCGGCCACGGTTGAGCCGCGCGGCGGCGGCGATGGACGCGCCCACCCCGCCCGGGCGCGCCGTGGCGTCGGGGTCGCCGCGCACCTCCGCGCCCACCACCCGCGCCGCGTCCTCCCGCTCCACCTCCTTGTCCGCGCCCAGCCTCACCGTCGCGTCCTACACGCATGCGTGGATTGGTCGTCAGCACAACTGACGCACACGTGACATGAGGAAAAAGGGGACACGTGGCGTACATACCGCGAGGACGTGGCGCAGCGTGGTCTTGTCCGCCTCGCGCTCCGCCCGCGCGTTGGCGTCCGCGGCGGCGCGCGCCTGCGCGGCGAGCCCTCCCAGAGGCGCCTCGTCCAGCCCGGTCGCGCGCGCCTCGGCCGCCGCGATCGCCGCCGCGTCGCTCGCCTCCACCGGCTGGTCCCCCCTGCCGAGAACACTGTCGCCTCCAGCGCCTCGCCGATCGTTATCTTGGTTCCGTCCACCACTCCCTGTCTTGCTGCTGTCGCTGTTCCGCCGCCCGAGCTGTCCTCCTCCTCCTCTTCCGCTGCAACGTAGTACTGCCCGACAGGCTACACATATACACGCACAGCCAGGCCACGAACATCTCATTTTGTGAAGAAGATACATAGCGGGACGCATGCACGGCTGTCGGCTTCAACCAACGCGACGATCGATGGTCAGTCACCACCCACCTGGTCGCCCACGAACTCCGTGACGACGCGGCATCCCGGCACGCGCGCCTCGGTGACGGCGACCCCGCCCTCGGCGGCCTCGTCGCGGGGCACGACGCCGAGGCGCTCGTTGCGCCTGGCCGCGGACTGCATGACGGCAGCGGCACCGCCTCTGGGCGCCTGCCCGAGCACGGCGCTCTCCGCGGCCTGCATCATGGCCGCGTCCTCCGGCGCGACGGGCGTCATGGCTAGATCTCCCTCGACGGCGAACACGTCGCCGTAGCGGACGGCGCCTCCGTCGCCCGACGGTCGGTCCTGGCCGTCGTGCTCTGCCGGCCGCTGCCTCCTCTGCTGCTGCTGCTCCTCCTCCTGGCTCGTCATTGACTCTCAGGGAGCAAGTTGCTGAATCTCACTCAATCCCTGGCGCAACTGCGAGCTGAGGCCTGGAGTTGCCGAGTTGCGAGCGATAGAGCTGAGGGCGTGAGAGGACGGATTGGATTGGAAGGAGGCGAGGGCGTGGCCTGCAGCCACGTAGCGTCGTCACTGCGAGGTGGCGCGTAGGCAGCAGCTCCTGGATCCTGGTACGAGGCTAAAACGGTGCCTCAAGTGCCTGCAGAGTGCAGACACGCGCCACTGAGGATTCGCGACTGGCATTGTAATCCTCGCCTCAACCAGAAGGGAAACATAAATTAAACAGCGACCAAGATGATCCATCAAATCAAATTTATTATCTATAAAAATTCCCATTTGATCCGATCCGATTCAATTAAAAACAAAACAGAATATTCGCGGGAGGCAATGTACAGACACAGGGCCAACTCGAACGCGAAAGAGAAGCAGAGCGCGGATGCTCTGCTCTGCTCCGCGCAGGCGGCGCTTCCGGCGACCACCGCATCCCAACACATCAATCTTCTAAGGTTCAGCGCAGACGGACGGACGGGCGGGGCGAGGCGACGCTCACCGCCGCAGCAGCAGCAGCCTCACCGGCGCTTGTGGTCCCTGGACCGTCGCGAGTGCCGCGGCTGCTCTTCCTGCGCCTCCTGCTCGCGCTCGCGCCGGGAGGACGAGGACGGCCGCCGCTTGAAGTGCTGCTCCTCTTCCTCGCTCTCCTCATCTTCGTCGGCGCCGCCGTAGTAGTCCCGCCGCGGGCCTACGCGTCTCCTCCTCCGCCTCCTCACGGTGGTTCTGGTGGTGGTGGCGGTGGCTGCGGCCCTCGCCGCTCTCTGCCGCTGCGCCCTTCTTGGAGGAGGAAGACGAGTGCGCGGGGGCTTGTCGGAGGCCCTGCGGCTGCGCTTGGCGTCGGGAGGGTTGGCAGCGCCGTCTCCGGGGAAGCTGATGCGGGAGAAGACGCTGGCCTTGGACTTGGACGACGCCGCGGGTGCCTTGGCGGGCTCCGCCTCGTGCCGCGACGCGGGCGGCGGGGAGGTGGGAGCTGGATGTCGTCGTAGCGGTCGCGATCGCGGTCGGAGGACGAGCGCTTCTTACCGGAGCTGGAGGAGCGGCGCGACTGCCGGTCGGGGCTGGACGGCGGCGGCGGGCCACGCTCCGATCTGTCCGGCTGGGAGTGGGACCTCGACCTCTGAAAAACAAACACAAAGTAAAATAAAGCACGTGACAAGTTCATCCTAGCCCACCAACCCTAATCGTACGGCCAAAAACTCATCAAGGCTCTAGCTTTGCCACGTCAGCTTGCGGACTACCACCCGCGTCAGCAGCAGCCAAGCATGACACATCGTAAAAATTGAGATCGCTCTCTACCGTGGCCTAACATCGTTTTTTGGGCTCCACTAGTACTTTTTTACCTTAAAAAAAAGTTCTAATCCTATCAACTACACCAAGCAATTATAGAATGTAAAAGTATATAACAAATAAAAGCTACGAACCAAAGAATAAAGCAAAGCGCCATCTTTCAGAAAGCAAAAGACAAGAATGGAAAAGAAAGAGAAGCACAACAAAAAAAATACTGAAAAAACCAGTCCCAAAGAAAAGATAAACAAATATAAATACATATAATAAACAAACTAAAGATGTTTCTGCCTCGCATCCTGTAAACCCAGGAAAAGCAAGGGCAAAACTAAAGATGTTTCCGCCTGGCAATCCTGTAAAACCAGGAAAGCAATCACAAGGGCAAATGCAACCGCCAGTGACTGCTGCTTGTAACCTAAACAAACCTCTCACTGGTATCGTATCAAGCAGCCGAGGCGCTGAGAACAAAAGGCACAGGAGGAATTCAACAGAGTGCCTCTCTTGTTCTGTATCACCAGAATCAGGCAGGAC
The DNA here is from genome assembly GCA_015847255.1 of Hyparrhenia diplandra. NCBI lineage: Eukaryota > Viridiplantae > Streptophyta > Magnoliopsida > Poales > Poaceae > Hyparrhenia > Hyparrhenia diplandra. The sequence continues at coordinate 514,394 of JADLZK010004130.1, read as the reverse complement.
GCCGTCTGGATTTCTTGCTGCGCTGTTGGCGGCGATGATCCATATGTCTACCATGGAACTTATAACAGTACAAAACTTGGCATGATAACAGGTTGACAGGAGAAGACATACATCCTTCCGCCTCATCGAGGTACGATCAGTAATGGCCCCTGGTGATGCTCTGCCTCCCCTGCGGGAGTCCCTGTCCCTGGCTCGCTGCCGCTCACGGTCAAGCTCCCCCCGAACGCTCCTGCTCCCGCACCCGCTCTGTTCCTCTCCAGGGAACGGCCACGCTCCCGCTCCCTCTCCCTCTCCCTCTCCCTCTCCAGGGAACGGTCACGCTCCCGTTCCCTCTCCCTATCCCTCTCCAGAGAACGACCACGCTCCCGCTCTCGCTCTCGAGAACGGTCAAGCTCTCTTTCCCTGCAAGAGCACAACTCAACGGATTAGCTTTGAGAGAAGAATGCAGTAAAAGAGTGACTAAAGATACTGAATGTAGACTTAGTTCATTCAGGTAAGCTATTCATAACTCGTGGGATTATGCAGAGAGCATAAAGCATCAGCTTAGGTCATGACACTGTACTAGCAGCATTACAATTTACAACCAACATTTACATTTTATAAAAGTTTGATTAAGAAATGAAAACCAGGCAATGGCATGAAACTTAATCACACATTGAAAATAGCACTTGCAATCCCTAACTTCATATGGTTCTGCCATTTTAAATTCTTATGCAACGAAACTAACTAGCATAATAGGACTAAAACTTGTGCCAGTATGTTTCACAATTTCAGTCTCATTCAGTTGTTCACTGAGGCAAGAGATTTAAGTGTGGATAAGCTTTTAGTGAATCTAAAAAGACATCCATGGATCAAGTGTTTGAAAGTTTAGAGGCAGAATCACATGAATGGCGTAAGTTATATCACTAACACCAAAACCAGCTATTTTGCCAAGCAGTGACTTGGGCTTCATAAAGAAGAGTTTACAAAGGACCAACAAATGGCAAAACGCAAATAACAATAAAGATTACAGAGCTATATTTTTAAGACAGAAACCACAAGAATGGCTAACGCAAATAACATGGTCATGATCAGGATATGCCATACCATCTAAGGGCAACTTGTACAAAGTTTAGGGAGTAGGGACATTGGATGCAGTTTACTCTATACACGATTCTTATGTATCCTTCAGAATTTCTATGATGATGCAAGTTCAAAACGGCCCATGCCTCTGTGAAGACCAAAAGAAAACAACGCTCAAGACTAAGGGGAACATTGCCAATACCAAGCAAGACATTTTAGACCAACATCTCTTATCCTATATTCACTACATTTGGATGGTCATTACGGGCCTGTGCATTTGAAAAATGGTGGATGGTCCAAAGTAGCAAATTAGTGTCATCCACTGATTCAAATAAAGGTGACTTTGGGGATCTAGAAATGTCATGGGATGATCCAAATTAGTGTCATTCGCTGATTAAACTTAAAAGAACGTGACTTCAGGGATGCAAAAAATGTCATGGAAAAGCTGTTCAATTTGTTCAAATATAGATGGGCATCTGAAGTGTCCAATCACCTTTCATTGAACCGGTCCATTTCACGTCTCCTCCTATGTTCAGGTTTCCTTGGATCAAATTCTTCTCTGCTCACAACTGGCGGGCCCATGTTTAGTCCCATAGTGTTAACAGCCAATTCAGAAAGATCCCTGAAATGAATAATACAAGATTTCAGAAAAAAAACATACTAAGGCATTGTTCACCTGTTACTCAAAGAAGTAAAATCCATACAACCATTCATGGATACTGGGCTGTTAATCAAAAGAGGCAAACATCAACCTAATGCTTATCCCTCACCAAAATAGAGAAATACAGCCACAAAGTTTACACATACACATTCCTCTTAATAATTTTCAGATGTACAAAGAAGATAACTGCTACGTACAGAATTGGTCATGTTTCTTTAACATAAAAACCGACTGGTGCTAAAATATATACCTAGGAACTCCTGGCATCATGTATCCTGGGGGCATAAATGGATCTTGTGGGAGAACAGCCCCACCAAAAGGGTCAAATGGACCTGGTGGATAACCCATGTAGGGCATGGGACCGGAAATGGTGCACCCATGTAATCCATTGGTAATGGCACTCCACCGCCCCAGTAAGGGTTGAATGCTCCAGTTGGACCCAAGGGCATTCCCGAAAAATTTTCAGCTCCAAAATCTTGAAAATTTTTCCATTGCTCCTCAGCTGTCAACAAAATAAGATCTCAATTTATTTAAGCCAATACTTGCACTTGCAGCTACATCTTGATGACAAATGATCATGATCAGTATAAGGACATTACCATTTCCGGGAACACGTTGCTTCTTCTTTTTCTTCTTCTTCACCACTGAACCTTTCCAAAAAGAAAATCAGTATCTCACAGAACAGAAATAATTTGATCAAAGAAAGAAAGACAATTGCTGCCAGTCACTTTATTTAATTCCAAGAGCTATTGCCATTCTCTGAAAATCTATTCTTAGACAAGATCTTTTTATTAGTTTGACCAATGAAAACGATGTTGTGATCCCTCTGTTCTACCGATTATGAAAAAGGAAAGGCACAAGATAAAGCAGCCATGCTTCTTGTTACCTCATTAAATTCAATCATCTTCTAAACTATCTATCCTTTATGCTATCCGTGAGCTCAGTAAGGTATAGTCTACATTATTGTATCATATGGTTTCACTTAGCTGAGTATATCCAAAACTAGAATTCGACTATTATATACTACAATCTTTATAGCAACAAAACCATAACCACAAAAAATTGCATTCAAATGCGAATCCAACAGAAGTCATATCAAATGAGGCTAACTGTAAGTTGAAGATTATGATTTTTGACTCCTAGAATGCATGCACACCTGATAGAATGAAATGTATAATAGCATCAAACAAATTAAAACACTTCTTCATTCTTAGACATCAGATAATCCATGCAGTCACAAATACTCCTAAGCAACATTTGGAGTCACGCAGTCAAATCATTTCAAGCATGGTTACAAATTACTTTTTTAATGTATTGGATTTGGACATTTGAAAAGTAGGTTTGTTTCAGAAAATGCTTTCACAAAAAGTATACAATACAACAAAACATAATAGTAAAAGTGATGATTTGGAGACCAAATATTGTCCAAAATGTTATTTGTGACAAGGAGAGCTTAAGTATAAATTCTTCAGCACTTATTTTTTTAAGGGAAGCTGCAATACAGGCAAGAGCTAGCTACAAACAGAAACAGGAGCAAAGGCTTTTCACCTTGTTCCCCTGCAGGCAACTTTTCTTGATAATCTTTTGCCGCTGGAGTTGTTTCTACTGGTTTATCTTCTTTTGCCTTCTTATTAGAATCCATGGTCCCTTCAGCAATATCTGGAACTGTTGTGGCTTTCTTATCTGAAGAACTCGCATCGATATTTGTAGCTTTTGCTCCATTGAGGCTCTCAGCATCTGGCGACTCTTCTACAGGTGTGGATGCTTTAGCTTCTTCCTTTGAAGCAGCAGAAACAGCAGGAGACCTAAGCTTAGGTTGCACGGTAGAGCTGACTCCATGTCTACAAAAAAACATAAACCATCATTTTCCAATTGTGATAAAAGCAAATCCAATGACAAGCATTACAAACATACCCTGTACTTGCACCATGCTTCCCACATTTTCCGTACTGCTAGTTGGTGGTGCCTCTAATATGCGGCTGATGGTTTCTCTTAGAGTTTTATTAGGGAGAAGATCATCGGCTAATATGCTTGTGGCACCACAGACGCACATTGACTTACTGATTATGTAATCCCTGATGCCTGCCAGAAAAAATATAAATAGCACTTAACTCCTTGAACAGCATCATATTTTTAATCAGAAAAGGGAAAGGAAACACTATGCGATATAATAAAATATATAAGGAAATAACAGGGCCAGTCATATCATACGATGCCAGTATAAATAGTAACAGTGTGAAACACACAATCAGGAACTTAAAACACAGCTTACATTTATCACAGAAACTCCTAAAGCAGCATTTACTAGTTAGAACAGCATCCTTCATTACTTCTTTGCACAATGGGCAGCGTAGCTCTGGTGGAAGGTCACCAACAGAACGAGTGGTAGGTAGGCCCTCTATCTCCTTCTCAAAAAAGCAGCTCTAACACAAAGAAACATATTATTTTTATTTGTTGCCCAAAGTACATATGCACTGGTTATTATAAGTCATACAATCACAAAAACTGCTCAAGAAATGTGGGTACTAACTCATTTGGCTTCAAAACAGCACCAGCCCCACTTGGTAGTGCATATGAGCCATCCGGAGTTTGCATTAGCATTGATTTTGGAATACCAGTTGGGGTTTCATCCTCTTCACATCATATCTAGTATCACCATTTGTGGGGCAATGTTGAATTAAATGACCTGCAAAACAAGATCCATTGAGCAAAAAGAACAGTGAAACATACAACGCTTAAGATTTTACGAGCCACCAACATACCAGGTACTTTTTACATCTGTGACAAACATAACCTGGAGGAGGTGTTCTGCGTTCCAGCCGTCCTTCAGAATAGCGAAGGAAGAGATATTAAGAAGCATAGTTTTTCTTCTAGAAACAAATGGAAAATATTCACAAAGAATACCAAAAAGAGCATAAAATACATTATATATGTACAAGTATTTCGTATATCATATGTCAAAAAAAATTTGCACAATGGAAAGATTATCCAAGTTACAAGGTGGATATAACATTTTCCTAACAAAGATATATTTTCATAATACCTCAAGATCTAACACTTTAATTGCAAAAAAATGGGGCACAGAGCATTACCAAAGCCACGGCCACCCATCATTCTGCCACCCATCCCTCTACCATAGCCTCTTCCAGAACCATAACCATCAGGGATTTGGCTGAAAGCATCAACCATCCAATTAGATTATGATTATAGAACCAATATTTGATTAGCATATGCTGGCATAGTAAGAGCAACAGATCTATCAGTTGCCAGCCAGACTAGTCACAGAAAAAAACGGGATCGAAGGCATCAACGCTCGACCCAGGAACGTTACCCCAGATCCGGGTGCGTGGGGTCATTTCGACCTGGCCATGTAAAAAATCTATCCCAAGTAGTGTGCCACGTTCCTCAACCCCATCAACCTAAGAACTTTGTGAATATGGTCTAAACGGGGTCCGTCTAATCCGGTAGGTTACTCACCTATAGTCAAGGGCGGATGTATCAATAAGTGCTTTTATCTTACTATCCTCGTCAACTTTATTTTCAGAAGCATCAACCGCCTGGCAAGCAGGCTGAGAAGGAACCGAATCAGAAACATATAATTCATTGCCAAACTCATCATCCCACTCAGATTCTTCAGGCTGCAATTTTAATATATTGAATATCAGCTCCTCAATGTAAATAGGCAATTCTAATAGATATATGAAAATTCTAATGCACTTCCAATGGACAATCTTGGCAAGATAAATAGGGAACCAATAAGAGGCTGTCAATCTTACATATTTCATAGATGAATCAACAAGAAAAGTACTCGCAGTGGGCATGACTTCTTCTACACCATCTTCTGCAGCTTTTGACCTGCAGAATTTGATACACATCTCAATATTGGCGAACCAACGAGCAAAGCTCCTGAACATATTCAGTGACATGGTCCAGCCAAATAATCAAATGTAATGCACCACATTTCACACAGCCTGAAGGTGGTGAACTCCTAAAAGATCTACTAAGAATAATTAAGAGATATATTGCTAATTATTCAAGTAATCAAGTTCAAAGATCAAGACAGTACTCTTCAGGTTCTGTGACAATAGGCTTCCTTGGTCGTCCTGGTATCCGCCGAATCAAAACTGACGTATTTTTTGGTATCATAGTAGCCTCATCAGCGTACTCTGAAAGTGAAAATACCACGATGAAACATTAAGCAATACCCCAATAGCATGAATCCATCACAAATTCACAAAAGGAAACACAGTACAACCTGATTATCACATGACAATTTGAATGCTTAGGGTACAAGTAAATATTATTTTGAATGTGTCGCCTTATAATGCAATGTGGTATGACTGCTTTGAATGCTTAGGGTACAAGTAAATATTATTTTGAATGTGTCGTCTTATAATGCAATGTGGTATGACTGCTTGCTTGGAAACAAAAAAAACACCACTGTAACGGAACCAATCTAATATGCATCAAGACAATAGTTGGTTCATGCTCTTGGCATAGTAAATCAAATCCAATCCCTAAGGTTAATCAAACAAAATGCAAGGCTATGTATCAAAAATTTCCCAGCATAGATTACAGTTAATCCTTCATATCAACCCTGTAAGCCCTGTAAGAGATAGGGCTGTCTTATCAGGTTCAAAGCGCGCAGGGAAATGAGGAACACAAGATTAAAACAATTGATACCAGCTACCTAAACAATCATCAGTATTCAGCATTCACCATGCTTGGTTGAGTTGACACAGAACTTCGAGTGCATGAACCAAATAGTCCCGGATTTAACATAAAGATCATAGAATTCTACAACCCTGGTCCATCACAATTTTTACCAGGACCTATCAACTTATGCATATTGACCGACACAAGAAATCTGAGAAAGAACCAACCTTCATCAGTCTGAGCATTTGAGATCATAAGGTCAAAATCTGTGCCCCTGCCAAGATGCTTGGACTCAAAAATCCGCTCCTTCAAGTTGGCAACAGAGATGAACTGTCCCTCAATCGGAATCGAGTCATAATCTCTAGCACTCTTGAACTTGTAATACACAGCCATTTTGCTTGCCCACTCAAAATTTTCTCTTTTTTTTCTTCTGGTTTTATCTTTTTTGTATTTAATTTTTCCTTTTTTTTTGTTTCTTTTCCACTCCTCTTCTGTAATAACAAAAATTATTCCATAGAACCAACAAGGAAAAAAGAACAAAAAACTGTCTTCGCCCTTAAATTGAGCGGAAAATTGATGCTTTAAACCAGGACAAATAGCAGGAACTAATGAACATGAACAAGTGTACAAGCAGGCAAAATATTTTTTATCTCCAGGGGCCTCGTCGGCTCCTGCGCTCCAGTCCTACACCGTTGCGGAAGAAGAAGGCAAGCCGCACGCCGCAAGGAGAAATCTGATCACCCGCCGAAGGCCCGAACCTTTCCGCCTCTGCCAGCCGGAAACCCACCCGGATTGGGGGTTACCACTGAATCGCCTCATCCATCGCCTTCCCCATCGCCCAGATCGCCGTAGATCCGGGCTCGGGGCACCACGAAACCGCCTTAGGGAAGGCCTCCAAGAACGAGACGAGGCGCTTCGTCGAGCGCAGTCGCGGCGGCCTCCACCGCCGCCGTAGGTGCTGGTGCAGCCGAGGAGCGGTGGAGCCCTAGGCTGCTACAGGAGCTGAATCGCGGAGGCCCCTGAGGAATCGACGGCACCGGGGCTCAAGTTAGGAGCTAGGGTTTCGAGCTCCCAGGATTGCGTCGCCTCCACGCACGCGTTGCTGAGGCCGGAAGGGGGAGGGAGTCGGGGACGCTCGGATGGGATGGGAAAGGGATCGGATGAGGTCATGGCCTCATGGTCATGGGACTGGAGAGGAAGCCACCAAAGGCGTGTGTGTTTGAGTCGGGCTTGGGCTTTACTAGTTCACCTTATTATTTCACCTTATTATTTCAGCAGCAAAACGCTGCTATCAGTCGAGAACTTTTTTTTTTTGACAAAACAGTCGAGAACTTTTACTTTACAGAGTGCAGAACCTTCGATCGGGCACTGAGACTGATGCAAGGAGCAAGCAAGCTTCATAACTGACGGTCAAGATTGGGGTGGTTCGGTTCGATCCAAAGGTTCTCCGAACCGGTCCACTAAAAACGATCTACTTGGGCTCCATATCTGACCCACTAAGTTCGCTAGGGTTAGTGCCTCGAAATCAGGCGAACCCTTGGATCGAGTGGTTCGACCGCACCATGCTTCCGCGTCCGTCCGCCCGTCCGTCCGCCGACGGCGGCACGCGCGCTCTTTGCATGCTCCTGCTTCGCGACATCCCGCCCCGTCCGCAACTTCCTCTACTCCCGACCCGACCGGGGAAATCCCCGCTCCGCCCTTGTCGCCGGCCCGACTCCAGCTTCGCCCGGCATGACATCGACCCAGCACCAAGAAGAGGCCGCCCGTGGGCGAGGGGGCATAGGAACCAACCCCGCCAGCTACTCTCCCTCCAGTATCATCCCTCACCTTCCCTCTTTTTTTTAGACCTAAGCGCTTCCCAACCTTCCCCACAGGCGAATGTGCCTGCCCCGTCTGTTCATGTGGTAATGTGGTATGGCGGCCGGGGGCACTCGTGGTCAAATGCCAATGGAAGTGGCCATGGTGCCCGGTGTGGCGGCGTCTCTGTTGGAGGCTAAGGCTATCCGCACTCATGTTCCTCTATTTATCTTCTACATACATCCCGGTCATCAAGATTCCCTCAATTCTGATCTTTCTCCGCACTCATCTATCCCTTTATATCTCCTGCTATCTGCAACTACCATCAGATTAGGGTCCACTTGTAATTTTATCTAAACATATCCGTGTGAGATCTAGTTTTGAAGGATTTATTGAAACAAATTTAATGGTACAATCAGAATTTAATTTAGTTTTTTAGTTTACGAGTTATAGCTTTTTTTCGTTAGTATCATCTGTGGGGCCCACCGTTGGTGCTTTGTCTCCCACCTTTTCTCTCCTGCGCGCGTCGCATGCGTTTAGCGTGGCCACCGTACTTACTGGGACTCTGGCGAAAAGTATGGACGAGCGGGACGATAGCGTTCCCCGCTGCAGCGAAATTTTCGTCATCTGCTCCTGGAGGAACGCGTAGCGTTCCCCAGTGCAGATAGTCTAAACCGGAGCGCCCCTATCCCTGTGCCCTGTGTATATGTCTCTCAATGACCAGCTTGAGTTTTGCATGGGTGTACACATGTCAATGGCCCATGCCCTCTCCATGTTCGACGAAATGCATAACCTGGAATCCCAAGGTTGTCACCAGCAGAGGAACAGACGCACACCGCACACGGCAGCAGGAACAGACGCAAAGCTAAAGTAAAATGGACCGAACCATAACATCCGTTGGAGCCCCTGGGGTTCGGCAGTTAGTAGCAATGGAACGATCGGTGCTCCATATGCTAATTAATGGTTCGGTGGGTCGGACACGGTTCGACCCGTGGATCACCCATCCCCATCGTGAACTGACGGAGACTGATGCATTAAAGTCTTGTCGAGCTAAGACATGTGTCGTGTAGTAGTAGATTTTTGGTTCTTAGGCCTTGATTAGATGTTCGAAAAATTTGCAAACACTGTTCGAACTCTGTAGCATGTCTTTGTTTGTTTATCTTAAATATTATTCTATTATGGGGAATTAGGCTCAAAAAGAATTGTCTCGCAATGTACATTTAAAGTGTGTAATTAGTTACTTTTTTTCACCTACATTTAATCTTTTCAGAACATATGTAATTTTGGTGTATTTAATGTGATGTGATTGAGAGAGACGGAAAAAACTTGAAAGGCTGGGTTAGAAATTTTAGTCATCTAAACCACGGATTCCTTGTCATCTTATTCGATGATTTGTATTATTCAAAATTTTTATATAAATATAATTTATTTTGTTATAACTTATTTTATCAATAAAGATACTTAAATATTGAATAATTTATTTTATTATTTACATAAATATTTTGAATAAGACGGATGATCAAACATGAAGTTCAAAAGGCAAAAACGACAAACTCCATAGGACATAAAGAGTACGCTGCATTCGTTTTCATCCTCAGTTAGAGGGATGATGTTAGATGCATTTAGAAAGTGAACAAGCTATTGACACTTGATTAGGCCTTGTTTAGTTTACGAAAAGTGAGCCTAAAAAGTGTATACGTCACATCGAATCTCTTGACGTATGCATGGAGCATTAAATATAGGTAAATAAAAAATATTGCATAGTTTGATAGGAAAGTGCGAGGCAATTTTTGAGCCTAATTAGTTCATGGTGGGATAATAATTATCAAGTATAAATAAAAAATGTGTTACGGTAGCCGAACCCAAAATAATTCACCAACTAAACACCCTTTAGAAATGTTATGTTGTTGTAGATGAGTCGTTCGTTTATAGCTGCAACAATAGCCCCCGCCATGAGGACAGAGTGAACTCCAAAGAGTTATGCTTTTACATAGACAAATTGTGTCGATTGTACCTGCAAATATATAGACGAATTGCGTTAGTTGTACCTGCGGATTGACAAAGAAAATCTATTTGGTCAGGCACGAGGAAGCATCAGTATAACATCTGGCTCCTTGTATTAACACTAACGTTCCGACTGTGAATTTGCCCATCATATAGTGGTTTAGGTTGGTGTGGCTGAGTATAGCAGTTGCTAGGTTGGTTCGGTTTGAGTGATAACTATAGTGGTGTGGTTTGGATGACATCGCCCAACAACTGATTAGACATGAGACCCATGCTCGAGTTTGTATAGTGTCCGTCTTGTGTGATAAGTAGACCTGAGCATTTTTCGGGCGGGCGAAAAAACCGGTTATTTCGGGCGAAAAATCTTGCCCATGGCGTCCCACATCAAGTCGGGCCTAGCTATTCGGGCGGGCTCGGGCTTGCCCGGGCTTGGCGGGCTACCCATGCATTTTACACTACAAAATAGCTAGAAATGTATTTGGGCGAGTTTGGGTCAAGAAAAATTTTACCGGCTTCAAAATCTCTACCCCGGACCACTGTCCAATAAGGTTCGTGGGCGGGGCCAAAACCCGTCGGGCTCGGGCCGGGCTGCGGGCGGGTCGGGCTAGGCTAGTTTTGCTCGAGGTATAGTGATAAGACTCATGTTCAGTTTCTATAACTCCATCTTTTGCATTGTTTTGAGATTAAATATCCAAGTAGTTTGGGTTGGTGTGGTTAGAACAATCCAATTAGTGGGCTAGTTTGGTTTTTAAAATGGGGCCATATCTAGTGCAAACCAACTCCTCAATGCAAACTATGCAAACTTGTAATTTAGACCACGGGATGTAGAAGAGGCACGAGATGATAACCATGGGGAAGTGAAAAGGGTATTGTAAAAATGTGATTAGGGGCGCGTGGTTAAGTGAAAATTATCTAATCGCTCGTATGCCTTTGTAAGGGTTGGTCTGTTGTAACACCCAGACCAATTTGGATGTGACCCAGTAGTGGCCTATGAGTATTAAGTGCACATGTTTAATACCACCTTGCTAGTTGAGCAAAGGTGGAGCCAACTTATAAGACTTTGCCTTTCAACCATAGCATCTTGGGTTAACCCTTTTTACATGAAGCGATGGCGAAAGTGTAGCGGGGTGCCATGTGTACAGCGTGCGCCCCCTCGAAGCGCTATGCGTGCGGGCTAAATTTGCCGGGTAACCGGGAACCACTACCCGTGTGTTTGGTTGAGGGTTGGGTGGGTTGGGTTGGATCCAACCCAGTTTTTTTAGGTTGGGTTGAACCCATCTCATTGTTTGGTTACATCTCGATTTTGGGGCGGAGCCAACCCATACGATGTTTGGTTCAAGAATTGAAAATAAGGGTCGGATGGCAACATAACAAATAAGTAGTGAGGGTACTTTTTCATTGGGAACCTTGAACTTTCTAAAAATCAATCAAGCCTAGATCCGTAAAAGCTTCTCTCTTATACTTTTGCATCGGGGAACCACATGTGAAAAACCAAATTGAATTTCTTTGCCATTCTTCTTCCTTCAATGCGTGAGCGGCTGCGGAATAGCTCCGCCGCCCCGACCTGCGCGTGATGGATAGCTCGCTGCCACGCTTCCGTCCTCTTCCTCCCCACCGCTGCTGCCAGATCCGGTGGAGGGCCACCGCGCCACCGCTTCCCACGCCGGTGGATGGACGCGCGCCGGGAGGCCGCCCGACTCCCTACGACGGTGGAGGGCCGCGTCTTTGGTGGCGCGCCGGTGGAGGGCCGCCCTGGCTTCCTATGCCAGGTGGAGGGTCGTGTCTTTGGTGCCGCACCGGTGGAGGCGCGCTACGGACTTCGCGCGACGATGGAAAGCCGCGGCGGAACAAGACGGAGAGCGAGGCAACCCAGGTGGGTCGGCTCCGTCCCTCAAAATCTGAGGAACGAACCCAACCCGGATCTTCGGGAATATTCCACCGAGGAGCCAACCCAACCCTTCTCTTCCATCCAAACACTATAAAAATGGGTTGGCTCCGTCCGGTCGGCTCCAACCATCCAACCAAACAGACGGTGCGTGTGCCAAGAGGGGAGGTCCCGATTAAGTTGGCGCCGACGAGGACCTCGAGTCTACCTTTCAAAGTTGTGAACTTATAATATTGGTTTGGCGTTTGCATAAAGAAATACGCCGTGCACCTTTTGACTTCTATAATTTTTACTTACTATTTGTTTTATTTTTTTAAATAATTAAAAATAAAATTATTATGAAAACATCGATTGAATAAAACATAACCAAATAAATAATTTTATTAAATTTCTTTGAATAAAACGAACGGTGAAGTAGAAAAGACAGAATGTGCACTTATCTGTCAACGGAGGGAGTATTGGTTTGGGGTGAGTTCAAATGTGATTTTGCATCGTTCCAGGTTTTAGTCGAAGCGAGGCCGCGGGGCCGTCGAACCCGACTCCGGCTGTGCCGCAGCAGACGCGGTCCCGGCGAGGTCGGCGTCCTCGTCGTCGCCGGAGCGGCGACCGGTGGCGCAGGGGAGGATTTCATTTTGCAGGAGGAGGAGTACCAGATGCAGCTGGCGATGGCGCTGTCGGCGTCGGCCTCAATGTTGGGCAGTGGGGGCTCTGGGGACCCCGATGGGGAGCAGATCAGGAAGGCTAAGCTGATGAGCCTCGGAAGCCGAGAATCGGGTGCTGCTGTCGATCGGAGTGGATTAGACTCTCCGGAGTCGCTCTCACGGCGTTATCGGGTAAGCTGCTAGCCAATTCAGTTGTTTCTGTGTATATCTGGTATGTTGAATTATACTCCGTATCTCGGATTGCATGGTTAGACTAAGAAATGACACTGGAGCTTAAGGCATGCACAAAACCTGGGCATGCCCATATCATCAGTTAATTTTAAGCTGATTTGATATCTTAAAACAGTCTTAGCATTTTAGTACCAATAATTGGAGTGGATGATTGGGTGTAAAATATGCAGATTTTTAATACCAGGATGTTTCCACATAACAACAATGCTAAGCATTCCAACAAGCATTCAGTGTTATCAAGATCGGTGCCATGGCGTTCAGCTATGCACTTCGGTTAGTCGGGATTAATTGTGCCTATTTGCAATTAGATGATTTGGTAACATTGCGAGCATTTCTCTATCATTGTGTTAACGCATTTTTAGAAGTACTAACGATCAATTGTATCCTTTTGTTGATTCCAGAGAATATGAATGGGGCCTGACGGAGCTAGGAAAAACGAAAGCCAACTCTACGCAGTGAAGGATAGGATAATTGGACAAAAGATGCGTCACGATAGGCAGCCAGATAGGAGTATCACTTGTTTGACCATCCTGCTTCATCATCTCATCATAAAAAGAAAAAGGAGTACTACCGTCTCGGTAGACTCGAAGCCTTCGTGGCCGGTTGTCGTCGTCGATGCCTTTGCAGTTGCAGCACGGGAGTGAGATGAGGTCGACCCGGGACACAGATCGCCTACCTACAAGCGACCAAAAGGAGTATCGCTGGTGGACTCCACGCCATTGAGGTGCCGCGGTGCGTCGTGCGGTCCTGGCCGCCTGGGAGTAGTGCATCGTCAATTGAGCGGCCATGGCCCATGGGTGAACAGCAGGAGGGCGTGACACTACTACATAATCGCTCATCACTACCGCCGGCATCACTGCCGGAATTTAATCCACCGGCGGTGTTGAACGTCGCCCGGTAGTGATGAACTGTTTAGGCGCGGAGAAACTTCGTAAACTCCACGGATTCGACCAATTCCGGCAGTGAAGATTCAGATCACCACCGGGTTGAATCGTTCCCCCCCCAGTGGTCTTGATGGACACAGATCACTCGCGGGTTTGAATTAGAACCGAAGCGATTTGAAGACCGACACAACCGGGTTGAATTAGAACCGATAGCGATTTGGGAGGGGAAGCAAATTAAAGGAACCGAAACCGATAGCTCGCGGGGTTGAATGAAGAAGGAACAAGAAAAACAAACGATAGAAACAGAGAACGGAGATGAATTAAAAAACGACTTGAGAGTCATTATATATTACTAGATAATATATTTACAAAACGAAAAAAAAAAAAAAAGCGGCGGCCGCCATCGCCTCCGCCGCCGCGCGCGCGCCGCCGCCATCGCCTCCTCTCCGCGCCCGGCCGCCGACTCGTCGTCGCCCGGCCTCGTCCTCCCGCCCGGCCATTCCCGCCGCCCGGCCTACGTTCCCGCCGCCCGGCAGCGTTCCCACCGCCGGCTGCACGGAGCTCCGCCCGGCCTCGCCGGTATCACTAGCGAGGATGTCGGCCATGGCCTCGACCTTGAAGGCGTAGAAGTTCGCCTTCTCCACCAACGGCCAACCCACCGTTGGCGGGCCGACCGAACCGGCCGGGTTGGTGGCTTCCGAGGGCGTCGTGGAGCGCCCCACGGTGAAGACAAGCTCCTCGTTGGTGTAGACGCCGGCCATCTCGTCGATGAAGAAGAAGCTAGCTGCCTAGGGTTTATGGAAAGAGAGAGGCTAATTAGCGTCAGATGGTACCAAATTAGAGCGTTGTTATATAGTAGCAAGCCATGGAATGCATGCGATCCATTGTCATTCCCAAGGCAGCGGCGCCATGAAAAAAGATCCAACAAGCACGACCGGCTCTCATCCAATGGCCGTCGCGATCGGCCCGTCTCCCCCACGAAAGGCCGACCGGTTACGCGTTTGCTTGCGCCAAGCGTTCCAATGGCCGCTTCGGCTGGCACGGCGTTTTCGGCACCCAATCCCGAAATCCCCTGTTCGATCCCCAACAAGCCAGTTTTTTACCATTTTTTAAGAACGATGATCGAGTTTTAGCATTGTTATTTTGAAACAAGGAAAAGGAATGCATGCTTCACATTGTTTACCATTGCTACAAGATCAACCACACGTACCTTCGATGCCGATTGCCGACGGGTGAGGGAGCGGGGAGGGAGGGAGGGAGACAAGAGACTTCGCTGGTTGGAGCACGAAAATGACACACTCAACTAAGGCGTAGCGTCCACAACACCGCCGGGCTATTTAAAGAATCAAACTTTGTACCGCCCAACGGATAGCCATCACTTTTTTTTTCTTTTTTTACCATAATACTGTAGCTGTCACGTTCACTTAGTGTGTTCCGCGGTGGCTTTGTCTTTGCATGCATGCCGCTTCGCTTGGAGAACCGCGTTGGCGGTACCATTCCTTTGCCGGTTAGGAAACCGGCGGTGTCTCGGAATCGATGAGAAAAGCACGTGGCACCCGGCTGCAGCGTCGGCGGGTTAAATCAATGTCGGTTAAAAACATTGCGGGTGTAGTTTCACACCCGGCGGTGATGTGTAGATCACTGCCGTCTGCGGATCTTTACGCGGTGGTATTGACATCACTACGGGTGAAAACTTAGACCCGGCTGTGATTTCGAAAAATTCAACGGCCGTACGGTTCTCAACTCGACTGGTGACCCTTTGCACCAATCTTT
Source organism: Hyparrhenia diplandra (assembly GCA_015847255.1). Classification (NCBI taxonomy): domain Eukaryota; kingdom Viridiplantae; phylum Streptophyta; class Magnoliopsida; order Poales; family Poaceae; genus Hyparrhenia; species Hyparrhenia diplandra. The sequence continues at coordinate 498,779 of JADLZK010004130.1, read as the reverse complement.
GGCGCACTGGCTTTGCCACGTCCTCCGCATAACGGCGGTCGACTCAACCACGCCATCTCGCCTATTTAAACGGCAAGGGGGACGGTGTTTTTGCACCCGGTTTCTCCTCTCTGTTGTTGCATTCTTGGTTCGTCCAAGTGGTTCCTAACCCTCTCCTCAAAATACAGAGGGCTTAGTTTTGAATTTTTAGTGTCATAGGTTTTGGATCTAGGAAATCTTTTTCTCCTTATTTGCCTTGTTTTTCGTCCTCGATCTTCTTTGCTAGCAAATACTTTCCGTTCCACATACATATGGCCTTTTTTTGGGAGAAAGCCCTCCACATACGATATGCCTAGTCCAAGAAAATGGTTTACGAGAAAAGGTGCTAGAAGAGTCTTACGGATGAAGGAGAGACACCGGGGCTTGCGACTTCCGTGGGTGCCATGATTCAAGATCGAACTCGGACTCATATTAAGAGTCCGAGTCCTTGTGCTTTGGGGTGCTAGTGTTCAGCCAATATCCCCGCACATGGGCATATAGTATCTGAATCATATGGTGCATTCATGAAAAACAATGACCATTGGACCTAGTTACTGTGATTTCATCCTCGGTCCAATGGTCAAGTTTGGGCTGAAGATGAAGCTCCCGGTGAATCTCATCCTCCAACCTCCTCAATGAGTGCACGTAGCGGCCTCGTCACTTCTTCGATCCGAGGAGATGCTACAAGAGACTTCTTGAGGTGGTTAAATTTTAATGTGTTTGTACACTTTGATTGTAGCATTGACCTATCTCGTGAATTGGTCTTTGTTACCGTATATTTAGTTCTATGTAAGGTCTTTGCTATGGAAATATATGTAATGTAAGGTCTTTGTTATGAAAATATATGCAATCAAATTTCTTATCCATTTGTATTTCTGTTTGATATGAATCTTGATTGTCTCTTCGATACCTTTGAGTTCCCATTTTTACCCTTCATCGAACATAATAAAAGACGGTCGCGTCAATGAAATATGCTGCATGTTGTGAGGAAAATTCAACAGATATATCCAAATCTAATGTAAATGAAATAAAGTTATATATGTAACAAAAACAAAGAACGGATAATGAATTTTATTCACATCCATATCCCCTTAAGAACAGATAACCAAAACCCCAAATTTTTGCGGAAGCATCTACTCAGTACATATGCAAAGAAGATCGCAACAACGCATGCATGCAAACTGAGTGAAGTGACAACACCAGAAATTCACTGCGGATACATACAAACAACCGGTAGTGATATTGTATTCACCGCCGGCTCTATTCAAATAACCGGTAGTCATGTTGTTATCACTACCGGGTATATCTTAATACCCGGCAGTGATGTACCCGCACCGATCAATCGCTATAAATCAAGGCGCCCGATCCACACACACACATATCCAAGCACGCACCTACGAGCTCCGGTCACCCCTGCACGAAATCCACTCGGCTCTTTCACTCTCTCTCTCTTTCTAGGAGATTTGTTCATGGCTCCGTGGATATTACGTTGGTAAGGATATTTTTTTTTGTCTATAGAATTCCTATATATATGCATATAAACAATACATATATATATACTATATATATTTATGAGCTTTGTCCTTTTTTTTTCCTTTTTATCGCTCACCGGTGGTATGAACGGTCCTCGCCTTTGCCGCCACCACAAGAACCACCAGTTTCCACGCCGGGCGATGAGCCATTATTCCCCGGTGTGGACACAAGGCCATTCCCTTATCCAGTCATTGTATGTAATTTTTTCTAACATTTTTTATTTCTTATTTTACTATAACAAATACATGGACAATTAGTTTAACTTAACGTCATTTTGTTGTATTTATATGTTTCATAGACTTTATCCCCAATACAATGGCTAGAAACAAAGACTTAGCTGGTTCTCTATCTCTGGTTTTGTGGAGACCACGACATCTAGAGCATCGTCACCGGTCATCAAGTATATACGTGTGAAATAAGTTTTTACAACCCTTCGAGGATTCCAGGGACACAAATGACCACCTAATCCACGAGAGGGGGAAACGAGAGAACGACCGTGCAAAACGCCGAGTACCATGTCGTTTCCTTTGTGCTTAGATTCTCTTCGACGTGTTTTGCGACATTGTGCCCGATTTCTCGCACTTCAAGATATTTGCCTTGTCTGCGATAATATCCCCCATGGCAATATAGCGAATATGTTGGGAGTTACAACCATGATGATGTGGTAATAAATTAAATTCATCATTTTGGCAATGCATATTAGATAGATTCACATCATCCTCATTCATTTTGATTCTCCCACTTGCGATTTTGCTCCACGATCTTACTTATGCCGCATGTGGCTTGGCGGCCGTTCTCGACCAAGCTACTGACCGACTTCGGCACGCGATTGGAACTTCAGTGCACACCTTGGCCAGCAAACTATGGAAGGGCGACAATACCGCATAAGGTTTACTAACTTAGGCAATGGTCGCTCAAAGAGGTTATGTCTATGGTCGAGCATTTTTTCGTCATTGCGAGGGACGAGAGAGTGCAATCATAAGGGCATTGACCTTCATCGACTCAAGCGGATACTTAATCCGTGACATCAATTACCCGATATTTCTACAATCCTACATTCGTGATCACAAGCCGACAGAAACATCACCACGCGGGCGCATTAACCAACAAATAGTCTCCCACTCTAATAACGCTTTGCCGGTTGAGATCGGCCGACGATGTTCACGTAAAGTTCACCGACGGGTTCAAAGTAAAGCCGCCATTTGGTAGCTCTTACGATACACTGTCGGCTCGATCCAAACCGATAGTGTTATCCTCCGCGATTCTGTCGGTTCGTTAAAGCCCGACGGTGCTCCCAATATCAACTCTGCCGGTGACTTCCGAACCTGCATTGCTTGGATCAAAAATGCTTGCTGGGTCGTGGAACGCAACAGGTGTTCGGTGACGATCTTATGCCGGTTCGATATCAAACCGGCAGTCTCTCCTCGCATCACCGCGGAGTTTTGGTAGGTAGTGTGTTTCAAACCCCACATCACTACCGCTATGGTTACCGGTTCAGTTTTCGGCAGTGAAGGGTTGGAGCCCTAAGCAGTAATGGACAATTTTGTAGTAGTGTGAGGTCGAGGAGGCATGGAAGCGCGCGCGTGCGGGGCATGCCACCGTGATAGGAACCACCAAACCATTTCTTATCCCTTTTCGTCATACCCTATATTTTCCTCTAAAAACGAATATTCCGTCCTGTTCGACGAAATTTCATCCCCGATACCACTTTCTCCCCGCACTCATACATACTCCCATATCATCCCCCTATCCAAACGCGGGGCCCAGGTGTCAGAATTTTTACATTTTTTACCTACCTCCGTTCCCATTCGGGTGGCGGCTCTCTCCCACCCAACTCTTTCTTCTTCTTGGCAGAAACAGGAACGACGAGTACGAGGAGCGTACGCCGGCACTCTCTTCCTTCTTGCCGCTCGGCGGCGCTTTCTTCTCCTTCGCCCGGCGGCGCCGATCGGCCCTCCCGAGCAGCGGCGACGGCTCGGCGCGCGGTGGGCGGCTCAATTCGGCTAGTAGAGCGCGCGGGCGGGCGAGCGGCTCCTCTCCGTATGCATCATGGCGGGGCGCGGCTTTCAGCGGTGTGGGCCCTCCCTGGCGGGATTCGGCGAAAGCGGCCGCGATGGGGGGGGGCGAGGCGGGATCTCCGACTAGCCGGCGCGGGCGGACTCTCCTCCTGGCGAGCGGCCGTAGCGGGCGGGGACAGGCAGGTGGGGCCGTGGGCGGCAAGCCCGGGCGACGGGGGCCCCGCCCGGCGAGCTCCCTTCCTTCCCTTCCCTTCGGCGGCCGGTTGGGAGGGGCGGCGCTTCCCTAAGGGGTGGCCGACGGGGCGCGGTGCAAGTGGACCTCTCCTGTTCCCTCCGGTCGGCGCCGGGCGTAGCCCCTCGTGACAGAGCCGACCAATTTATAAGAAATCAAGTATAATTTGCAATCACCGAAGCAATCGCAGATCTACACTTGACGCAGTCTACACTTGAGTCCATATAAACCCGGTATTCCTCAGAAATCTCCAGTGATTTCAAACTCATCAACATTCACAACCAAGATCGTTGAGTTCAGTTAGTAAATCCATAGGTATTTCAAACCAAGTTCAACATATATTAAATTCAGAGTGCGATGTACCATTTATTACAAACTCAGGTTCATAGTACGGGAGCAGTAGTTTTGAAAACCAAATAGTCTTTAGCGAAAACAAAGATAAGGTAATGCCAGTAGATAGTCAACCCTCGCAAACAAAGATGAGACAGGATATGGAAATGCCTTGCCCCTCGGCCTTACTCCTCATCGACAGAAAACAAACAAGTCTTACAGTACCCATGGTACAAATGCTCACCTACAACAACGGGCCCCGAGTACAAAATACTCAAATAGACTTACCCGACGTAAATAAAATAAAAAGACTCCAAGGGGTATGCTAGGCTTTATCACCGACTCACATTAATTTCCAAAATAAGGTTGAGTAGTGAGCCTACACATGCTACTTGATATTTTTTTCAAGTTAAAAGGTTACTTAATTATGTATAACCATATATCCTGTATAGTCAAGATTAATCATTGCTCGGTAGAATAAATAACAGCATAAGTAACTTGATCATTATTATAACAAAGAAAGAATATGATAATAACGTATATTGTAGTATTAAGACTACGATGTCGTGGGCGCAACCCGGTTCTCACTAACCGAGAGATGGCGAAATCGAATCGATTAGACAAACCAACTAGCGAATACCCTAACATAAACCGGATCTACTTTGCAAAGGCGTAGACCCAATCACTCCCGTGACATTAGGGGACGTAAAGTCTCGCCCTGCCGGCTACCCCCTCCTTCTCGGCCACCAAGTGAGCGCAAAGAATGAAGACGACGCTTCGCGGCGTATCTTCTTGCGCCAATCAATCCCAACCTACCACGCCAAAGGAGGAGCGATAAAGCGAGCAAAGCCGGCCCCTAACATTCCACGAGCTTCGTGGCTCACGACCCGGCGGAGCCTACTATATGACAGGTACGTTCAACTTCCGACCACAACCCGAAAAGAGTAAGTCCTTAATCGATCGGATGGAAAGACCACAATATCCATCTAATCTAAGCATGTTTTATTTTATCAGGTTCTCAGCAGCAGCTTGACAATCACCCATGTGATTGTTCACATCATTTCCTCAAGTGACCGGAATCACTGTCTACTGCAATCATGATACTGAGCATTAACCTAGACCTCTAAATAGGATAGGGCAACTTTCAACAAGGATCTCAATGCATCAACGGTTTCAACCATTTCTTAAACTTAATGCATGAAACATATAAAAGACTCAAGTCAAATTAATTGAAAGAATAGGAAAGGCGGAATGCTCGGGGCTTGCCTCGCGGGAACGTAGCGCACACGTGCTCCCGGCACCTCGGGAAGCTCGACGGCCGACTCTCCTCCTCCTAAGTGACCTCTTTCCGGCCGACTCAGGTGGTGAAGATCCCCGGTCGGCTCCTCGATCAGCTCCTCTATCACCTCTCCCGATCCCGAGATGATGCATATGATGGAGAAAAGAAATGGTTACACTTAAGTGAACAAAGACTTGTTTAAAAATAAAATGTGAATGATGGATGAATGCTCCATGATGTATGCTACTAGTAAGTGGATATCTCTTCCGTAGAAACACAATTAAATCTACACAAGAAATCCTAATGATCTACATCAAGCAAACACCCTAACTACTAATCACTAGAAAATGGCAGCTAGACATGCTGTTACTAAAACAGTCCTATAGAGAGTTTTACAACTCCAAATTCAGTGAACAAATACTCTATGGAAAGCTAATGAAATTTCCCACAAAACATTCCATACCACCCCTGACCTGATTCTATCATCTACAGCCTCAAAAAACAGAGAAAACAGAGGCTCTGTTTCTAACCTATTCCATCACATACAACTACGTAAACTTGCAAACTACTCATGCAAACCTTATCAAACTTGACCAGCAGGCAAACCAAGTCATTACCTACCAAATAAACCTACTGGATAAGCCAAAAGATGAATTAAAGCTCATAAAATGATATGCCCTAATAACCACTACACATGCACACTACAATTTATATAAATGCTAGGAATAATAAATTGACCAAACATGTGAGGCTATCAAACCAAACATATCAACAGGTCCTATTCATGCTAGGAACAAGTAATAAATCAACCAAAACACATTACCTTAATATAAACATGCATTTCTAGGATATTTTCTATGCAACATAAATATGGTAAATACATAACTACTTGAGAAAATTCTACAAAATTTACTAGAGCATCTTACTGACCTACAACAGCTACCATAAAAGTTTCAGGGCAAGATCATGTACACACAGCCCTACACAAAAATGACAAGCTAGCAATGAAACTAGGCATGAAAATACTTTTGTACTATGAAAAGTGTCAGACAACAGATTTCTGAGTATGATAAGCTTCTAAAACCTATCAAAACCAAACACGTCAAGTCTCACCTTCAAAACCCTAGTATTTAATTTTCTATGATTTTCCAAAGATCACCTTAAAATAGCACATAAATAGAAAATCACATTTCTTCTACAGAACATACCATGCATGTTATTTTTCCTGGACTCTACTCACAAAACTAGGAACATTTTGTACAGGAAGCATATTTTTTATCTTGCACCAATTAAAAGATATGGTTTTTCTCTCATTTCCATGCATTCATGGCCATAAATATAACTATATATAAAAAGTTGTTGGAAAAATAAGGTTTCATATTTTTATACTGTAGCTTATCATCTAACAAGCATGGCAAAATTTGTCCCACTCAAAAATACCTCAAAATGACCAAGTTATGATTTTCCAAAGCTTTTCATTCAAAAACGAAAAATAGAAAAGATAAAAGAAAAGAAAACCGCGTGGGACCCGCGTGTCGGTCGACACAAAAAACAGGGCACGCAGCTGGCGGCGGATCGGCGACGGATTCGCGTCGGGCGGTGACCAAACCACGCAACCCGGCTACTCTAATCGTTTCTACTCGACGAGACGGAAACGTTGGTACCCTTTGGTTCGAACGGAAATGGACGACAACGGCGGCGGCGGGCGGCGGCTCATGGCGGCGCGGACGGCGGCGTTCGCCGTTCGGTGCTCAATCGAGCAACCCAACTCACGTTCTCCGACTCTATTCCACTCAACTAAGACATGCAAGCTAGTTTCAAGCTTAACGGAGCAACGACGGCGACAAACCAAGCGCGAGAAAGTACCCGGGCGGACATAGCGGCGGCGGCGGTGCGTCCCGGCTAAACGATGGCGAGATTCACTCAACCATCTAGCTCACAAGCTCGAGCACATCTAGGCGGCTAGAACACGCAAAAAAAAGGCCTAGACGCGACCTAAGAAGCCCGGGCGCTGAAGCGACGACCCGGCGGCCATGGCGGACTCGGCGGCCGGCGGCGGCGATCTTGAGGTTAGAGCTTGATACCTCGGCTTTTACCTTGTTTTAACGATGGCTTTAGGTAGAGCAAGACATGGCGGTTAGGGATTCGATTTAGGGCGGTTTGGTGCGGTGGTGGCGACCGAACGCGCGGCGGAGCTCAGCGGACGGCTTGGCGATCTTGCGGCGCTTCGCGGCTCGGGGCGGTGGGCGGCGCGGCGGAATGGAGCTAGGGTTAGGGAAACCTGTTGCCCGCCCTTTATACGCTGGGCGCGACCCGAGACCGCGTGATCCAGGCCGTACATCGGCGTTCACACGCTACGCCACGTCGGGCGCGGCGGTGTCGGCCGAACGGTGGCCGATAGGCCCCCTCCCCTGTTTTACGAGTCAGCCTCGGTTTTGCTCAGTACATCGAGATTCGTGTGGAATTTGGAAAAACTCAAAACATCGATTTTGTAGAGAATTTCATAAGCTACAAAACTCTCAATATGAACTTTTTTCTAATTCGGCCTAGATTAGGAGATAAAAATTAAAAACAGCAATGTCATCACTACTCACTCAAAAACAAAGTTTGAATTCAAATTCAAACTTGACTCAAACTGTTGGGCACTATTTGAACCACTTGCAAACCTTTTCACAAGAAACTCATAAAAGACTTTTTGATCTATATGAAGAGTACTACATTTCATCTATAGAACTCTTTGGCTAGAAACAACTCTAACCTGCACTTTTTGAAATGAGTTTCAAAATGACTCAAAGAGGGTACAAGCTCTAGGGTAGATTTACAAAAATTTTCTAAATTGAAACTCAAGCTCAAACATGGTCCTAAATTATGTCAAAAATATAACTAGGCACAATCTAGGTCCAAAACCACATTATAGCAAAAAGATCTTATAGTAGCTAGATCAAACAAGCATGAAATGAAGTCAATTCAAAGTGAATGTCACTAGTAACATGATTATGCATGAAGTGATGATTATGCTATGCAAATGATCATGCAACAAGGTGCTTAACACCTAGGGTGTTACAAATCTTTCCCCCTAAAAAGAATCTCGTCCCGAGATTCGGGTAAACTAACCATTCTTTATAAAACTGTGGATAGTTTCTCAGAAGATACTCATCAGTCTCCCATGTTGCATCGTTCTCCCCATGATTTCCCCACAGTATCTTGTATTGCTTAACTACCTTTCCCCTGGTGGCTCTCTCTTTGGTGTCTAGCACTTTTACTGGATTCTCATAATAAGTCAGATCTTGATTAACCTCGATATTCCAGAATTGGCACTTGTTCCTCTCTCGAACTCTCAAACATCTCTTTAATTGTGACACATGAAAGACATTGAAAATATTTCTCATCTCCTGTGGTAGTTGCAATTGATATGCTACCTCTCCCTTTGTGGCAATAATCCGATATGGGCCTACGAATCTAGGCGCTAGCTTTCGCTTCACTCCAAAGCGCTGTACTCGCTTCATTGGTGACACCTTCAAATATACAAAGTCACCAACACTGAACCTAATGGGCTTCCTACGCTTGTCCGCATAACTCTTTTGACGGTCTTGAGCAGCTTTCATGTGTTGCTTTATCATTCTCACTTTCTGCTTGGCGTCATCTATGAGGTCAATGCCATAATAGGGTCGTTCTCCTGTCTCTATCCAGTTCAGAGGTGTTCTACATTTCCTTCCATACAATACTTCGAAAGGTGCCATCTGAATACTGGCTTGGTAGCTATTATTGTACGAGAACTCTGCTAATGGCAACCACTTGTCCCAAGAACCTTTCGCCGATAACACACATGCCCTCAACATATCTTCTAATATTTGGTTTACTCGTTCTGTTTTGGCCTGTGGTTTGTGGGTGATAAGTGTTGACACCTGTTATAGCATAATTTTTATAAGTTAAATAACATGAAATAAGGGCTCAAGTCAAAGACCAAACATAAGTCTAGGGGTCTAACTAACATATTTCCACGAGTTTTGGTATTCTCGGACTTTCCGGGGACTTGATAGATAAATGCCGAGAAGAATGGAGAAAGTTCCTAATATACAAGACATATGATGACAAGACTTGACCGTGAAGTAACTCAACCCGAAAAGTGGACTAAAACATTCTAGAAGATACCGAGAGGACACTAGAAAAGACGGAAGCCGAGGTGGCATGCCACCCCTCGGCGCCGCCAGTTGCCAACTAGGCCGGCCGCCAGGTGGGCCACCCCCAAACCTCTCCTTTCTAGGTCGGTTTACTACCGACTTTGAGGTTGTATCTACACCGTTGTTGAAGGTCGGTTTGATCCAAGGGTTCACGTTCATCGCCAAGTACTATATAAGAAGACCAAATGACCCCGTGGTGATATCAATTTCATTATCATATGCATTATCAACTCATACCCATCTAGTCCAAACAAGTCTAGACCTAAGCCCTAGTTCATACTAGAAGTAGTTAGCTATCTAGCTAGTTCTAGTTGAAGATCAAGTTCATCTTGAGTTCCCGATAGTCAAGAAGTAGCAATGATCATCGTTCTTGAGACTTCTCTCTTGTATTCGACCTGTAAGTACTATTATATTTAGAATACAATTGTTATGGCTTTGATCTTTATAAATACTAGTTAAATGCCCGTATGCGTTGCTACGAGATAATTAAATTTTACATAAAAAAATGAATCACATGAGAAGATAACAATACTATAAAATTAAACAATGATATTAAAGTGACATTTAATCCAAACAAGTTTTGTCCTCTACAAGTTCGTGCCCGTGTGTTGCTATGGAACAACTAAACTTTTATATTAAAACACAAACGGATTGCACCAGTATTGGATAAAACTTGTCCAAAACATTGTTATTATCTTCACCAAATGGAAGACATTGGAATTCGAAGACCGTAACAAATAGGAATATGGGCATATGTCCATATATAAATAGCAGCAAATGCAATTTTCCTGCTCACATATTGATCCGAAAAGGAGGTGGGCATGATTCAATTACATACAGTCTGTTGAACTAAATATTCAGGTTCCAACTTGTGAGCGAAGTCTTCAAAGACAGTGATGAATTCCCTGTCAATAATCTTTCTTTTCTGCTTAGGGACTTTTTTTGCGTTAACTTGCTGATAACTGCTCTGAGGCATCAATGCATGTAACTGACAGGTGCAAAAATATACTTTCACTGCCTCAAATAAAGCCATAGATAAAAATGATACATTTCTTGGTTTCCATCACTTGATATGCCAAAGATGTGAGCTCAATCAGGAAAGAGGCTACTTTGCTGTCAGCATGAACATTTATAGAGCCCATGTTCACATGGAGAGCCTTATACAAATAGATTTTGAAAGGCATCCATAGTAAAAACCAAAATTCACCCTTGACATGAAAATTATGCATTGTCTGATGGCAAAGATAAAAGATCTAATTTTACTTGTTGTCCATATATGACACCAATAAAAAATTTCAATGGACCTGTCTAAATTCACAAATAAAATTGGCTGCAGTCTACATTAAGTCTGAAAGAAACTAAATTCTAATTGATACAATTTCTAATAACAATAAAATAGGATACAAGTAATCATCTAATTTCAAAAGGAATGCAGAACACATGATTCAGATAACTATAGGTGCGTGTTTCCCTGGCATGTAAAGGTGCGCACACAATCCAACATTTTGCGAATTTCTATGATTTCAGTCTTAGCAGGTTTGACCTTAATCTATTTAGAGGATGATACATCCTTGCATTGGCCCATGAGTCAAATAGGAACTTCATTATATGTTCAAACTGTCCCGTCCCAAGGGCAAGGAGTGGCAGCTAGCGCGACATACAATATGATAACACATAAAAGAATTAATGACACTCTAGTATATATTGAACAAACAGCTACATATGACATGGTCTAGAATCGCAGAAATCGTTATTAAAGAAAAAAAAGACTTACCACTGCTTTTATAGAAAGCAACAGCAGAGATCGTCACTTATTACTTCTGGAAGATCAGATAGAGCATCTTCAAGAGTAATTTGTTTTCCTACTTGTATTGGCATGCTGCCAGGCCACCCAACAAATTACGCTGCAAAAGAGAAAATGGTGATATTGTTACTTCACCAGGCATACTAATTCTCAGTATAAGAATGTTGCAGGATATAGGAGATTGCACAAATGACCCTAGCCTTGCTATTGCTACTGAATAGCTTATCCACAATGCTATCATCCTGTTTATTTGCTTCTCCCAAGGAACTTGTTAAGATGGGGAGAGCCGCATGGCACTCAAGCATTTTGCAGTATATGAATGAGGAGGGCTGCTACACATCCACATGTCTCACACACCACTATGTTCTGTTTCCCCGCAGCGCAAAACAGAACATGGGGCGGAGTAAGGTACAGAGAGTTTTGTGTTCAACTAACCCTGTCATGAATAGCTCTGAGATGCTGGGTATAGTGGATACAGTAAGAAAAGACTCTGAAACATTTGTCAAACAGTGTAAACTGGTGGTATCCTTAATATCGATATTGTCGCTTTCACATGAATAATAATGCTATATCTTGAACGAATTCCTATCAGAAACTAACAGAAGAGAACAGAGGCCTCTAAAAGGTGTTTAATTTCAAAAGTCTGATTTAAGTACTCGAATATCTGGTAGGCTAATGCAGACTGCACTTTTTTGTTGGGTTAAGTTGCAATGAAGACTGCAGAGAGAGGTACATGCACAATAAAATGATGGGTGATAATCTTTGATTGAACAGGAAAGGAGCACAATCCATATATGTGAGAACATTTAGTAAGGCAGGAAGCTACCCAAAATATAGAAGAAACCCAAAACTGGACACAAGTGGAGACTATTTATAATTCACAGTGATATTCATGATCGATTTGAATTATGAAAACTATGGATTAATTCTTACTTTAAACTAAGCACCAGTGTAAGTAAAGCTCACGCTCCATTTTTATTTATAAATAACATTAAAAGTTCTGGTTTGATACAGATATAATAGGTATAGTGCCAAATCCATTTATTTATGAATAGCAGAAGTGTTATCATAGACACACATGCCACATCAGGTAGTGCCAAATTCTCTTCCAAACTTTTTGTAAAACAAGATATTAGTGGAAACCCTTACTGCCCATGATTTTGGAGATCGTGAGTAATAAACAATAACAAGTAAATTGGTACTTGACGTTCTTTGAACTTTCAATCATGGCAGAGTGACTTGACGTTCTTATTGACATTTTGTCGAGCATGTGGGGTACAACTACCTAGTGTGAAATATTTTCAATGCAAAGATATGAACGGGAGAAGGAGAAGGATTTCTAACTTAAGGAAAGATGCATCGGTAACAGGAACCTTCTTGCCTATGGAGCCAGAGACCCAAAGCAAATCGACTTGAGGAACAAATTCACAAAGAATTGTCTTTAATCTTACCTCCTCTGGGACATGCGCCATCTCCTTCACGGCAAGCCGGGGACATGGCGCCGGGGCTGGGCTGGTGTGGCCGGGCGCCGCCCCTGGTTGACTGCCTGCGCCACCGGGATGCCGGGAACGCGTGCCGCCTGGTGTTGGCTGTGGCCTGGGCACGACGGTGAGGGAGAGGAGGTGGCGGCGGCGGCGGCAGTGATCCGGCGGCGCGCCTCACACGTCGGGGAAGGGAGGTCCGGCGGCGTTGCCGCGGTTGGCTGGGGCGGGCTCCGTCGTCTGGGTGAGCGGGGAAGTTGGAGATCGACATCCCGGAGAGGAGGCAACAACGTGCGTGATTGGAGGAGCGGTTTCTTTCTTTTTACGGTAGCATGCGTGATTGGAGGAGTGATTTATTTTATTTAGGGTGCCGGTATTAAATGGGAGGGAGGGTCGCACGAGGGGAGGGCAAAGGGACAAACCAAAGATTGTCGCATCATTTGGCAGTCTTGGTTTAGCTTCTTTTTATATTGTAGAGATTATATTCTTATTGATATGTGTTTATGCTTGCTATGATTATATGTTTAGTTTAGTAAGATTGCTTTATATTTTATGCATGGAATTGTATAGCATCCATATAGATGATCACTATGTGGGTGATAAGCAATGTGTAAACGTGGTGTTTATACAACGTTTATCCGCAATTGCACCCTATATTCCGGGCCGTGTGGTAGATCGCGGGAGTGACAGTCCCCGTTGAGTCCTTTGGAATCCACCCTCCGAATGTAGGACTAGTCGAGTTTATTATTACGGTAATGATCAAGTTTAGTCCCTTGATTGTTATTGGTAATGCTTGCCATGTGTAGAAGTAATTCAACCTTGCCATGATAGCTAGATGTATTGCACTAATTGTAGTATTCATTTGACATATATGATTAGGAGTATCTTAGAATATTCATTCTATTCTTTCTATAACATGTTAATTGCTCGTATGATACTAGTGGCATATGATGATCTTAGACTTGGGTATTTATCATTTATATATTTATCTTTATCCCGTGACTTATCATGTTGAGTAATGTTAGATGCATATGGCTACTCTGCATTGTACAACCGTAAGTGGATCTCATAATTAAATTACAATATAAATCATTAGATGTCCTTTTCTCTCTACTTTCCATAGACTCCCTTCCCCGTGGTAAAATATAAATACGATACCGGATTACTCCCTGAAGTGCTACAATTGGTATTTCTATCTGTAAACTGCGCGATATCATGTTCACTCTTTTATGAAGGCCAATCAACAAATACCATGCCTCGCATTTCTTAGAGCGTTATTGCTAGGGTGACAGACTAGTGTATAGGTAATGCCTAGAAATGAGTGGTATACATTGAGTACATATCCCGGTGAGATTAACTCCACTATGGATAATGATGCTAAGTTTACATCCCACTACTAACACCGCCTAACTCCGCTTTCTTAGATCATGAGGTTAATCCCATATCCAAGCTAACATGATTAGATAGATATCCCATATATATTTCTTTTCGCCTTCCTAATTGGGATCGTGTAAGAAATATCAACAATAAGCGAAACTACGAAGTAATTTGGTACCTAGGGCTTCCCCGCAAACTCTCCCAAAATCGATTGGTCCAACTTGATCCACGATCCGATACTATCGATTTAGGTACTCCATGCAAACGAACGCGTGTGAGATATATAGTTCTCTGCGTATTTGGTGGGACTCATAACATGTGTTAATAGGAATAAAATGGGCAACTTTGGTTAAACGATCCACAATCACCCAAATAGCATCAAATCCCTTTTGGGTATGTGGCGGACCAACAATAAAATCCATTGTAATCTCATCCCATTTCCAATCGAATTGGCAATGGTCAGAACAATCTACCGCAGCTTCACATGAATAGCTTTAACTCGGGCAAAGAATTGTCACATCTAGCCACATGTGCAAAGCAATCTCCTTCCTCATTTTAGTTCACCAAAATCTGGTTTTTCAAGTCCCGATACATCTTGTTACTACCGGGTGAATAGATATCTTCGATGAGTGTGCCTCTGTTAGTATCCGATCCTTCAGCTCGATCCTTTGGTACGACAAGACGATCATCATACCAAAGAACTCCATTCTCATCAACCCGAAATGATCACTAGGCTCTTTTTCTAGCTTCTTCTTGATAAACGAGATTCCTTTATCCTCTTTCTGACCATCAACAATTTTGCTTTCAAGTTCATTCTGTACTTGAATATTGCATAGGATAGCCGGATGCATAGGAGGAAAAACCTCCACAGATTCGACTTGTCCCAAAGATACAATGTGATTTCCTACTCAACACCTAGGGTGTTACAGCCCCCGTCCCTGCTCGCCTCTCCCCTTCGTCGAGTCCGGTGGCGCGAGCCCGAGGTGGTTGGGGACGGACGCGCGGGCCTCGGGCTCGTCCCCACGTGGTGGACCCCGCGCCACGTGCGCTGATAGCGCTCGAATGCTACCCCGCTAGGAATCGGGGACGACCGGCGTGTGGCGTACCCGCTGTAGCTCTTCTGTGCGCTATCTAGTACTCCAGTACGCGTTTTGCATACCCGCTGCGGACAGTCTAACACAGTGCGAAAGAGTGAGAAACCTTTCTGGACTCTGGAGGATGGGTGCTAAAGCTAAAGGCCTACTAAAGCCACCCTACATATTCCTACCTCTCTGTTTTTTTTTTTTTTTTTTTGCAGACTACACTATTGGCGCGTATTTCATTAAAGAGGAAATAGGTTTTTACCAACAACGTACACACGTGGTAACAACTGCAATTAGTATGCATGCTCTTCCTTTCAGTATTATGACAAACTGATAGTGTCCCTTCCTTTGAAACCAAAGATGACAAAAAGGATTGTCCAGTTCTCATTAAAAAAAGGACTGTCCAGTAGCTGAATTCATACAGCCATGTTGTTGGCGTCTAAAATCCTGTATTCTTTATTTTCCATTGCAACTATCTATGCTGATCTTTGTTTCACCTTTTTTCTAGGCCGATCTTTGTTTTTCAAGATGGAATATGGGGTCATGAACTCTTGGATCAGGAGAACATATGCAGTTGTACAAGCAAGCAAGCTGTGCGTTTACACATTCATTTGACATCAGGCACGTTTCCTCGCTTAGTTGAACCGTTTGGTAGCCATGCCACTTTTTAATCGGCTCTCGCTGAAAAAAGTTAAGCGTTGGTGGCTTGTATTTTTTCAGATTGATGCCTCAGATTTAGTGCTAAGAGGCAACAACTACAAGTCTGTTTGGTACAGTGACGTCCATAACCCTGACCTGCTTTCTATGATACAATTTATTGTGTGCCTGTTTACTCATCCTACTTGCTACCACCTCCATGTACTATCTCGATTCAATTGTTGCATTGTTAAAAACTGGAGGGATGCAATGCCCATGCGTTTACGTTGGTTTTGTATACGTCCAACACGCTTACCACACACTTCTTTGCAAGTTCTGTTACTGTATGCATCAATCTGGTGGAGTTTCGTGGGATGTTGTTTTACCAGCTTGAGAGATCAGGTTGGTGTTTAGATCCCACCTACTCTGGTGGTTTGCATCCCCTTCTGGGTGTCCTCTACACCGGCGTGCTGGAGTTGATGCTGTTTGTGGCGTCAGACCCCTTCTACACCGGCGAAGAGATGGTCTTTGGCCATCTTGCTAGGCCTGTTCGTTCAACGATTACACAGCATGTTGTGTTTCCCGATGTGCTACTCTTGGTGCCATTAAAAATTTTTGAAGCTGCTTCGTCGGGAAGGTGGCCGGCTTCTGGGCGTCTCCTCCGGCTGCCGGCGACGATGACAACCGGGAGTTCCTTACAAGGACTTGTTTGTAATTCTCTCTTATTTCAAGGGTGTCTTTGTAAGTTGTAAGATGTAAACTATCAGAATTCTATATGAAATATAACCCGGTTTCTCTCAAAAAAAAAAAAAAAAGTTCTGTAATGTATGACATATGTATTCAATACTAAACTTATGTAATCTCTCCATATAATATATGTACCCATCCTTCTTTTAATACGTTGTCAAACATGCAAAATGAACTGTGTTACAGTTTGAGCTTATTTCCATACAAAGATTTCAATATATTTGTGTACCCCTGTGCTTTCCATGGTGCCCGCAAAGGCGCGCATTCCACTAGTGCTATCTATTTGGGCCTATTTTGGTAATACGTGCTGCCCTTGGTCTATAAACTCACTAGTGCAAAATACATATATTAAAATATTATATTACTCAATTGTAATAAATACATAGCTAGGCAAGAAATTATTTGAGAGTAGAGCCACTGCAAAAAAATCTGTCATAAATAGTTGTCGTCTCACAAAATTAAAATCTATACCTACTATTAAAGCACAAAAATTTCTGTCACTTTTGTTTCACCATCGTTTTCTTTCACCTCTCCTTGTCCCCCTTCCGTATCTATACCGGACTCTACTAAAAGCGAAAAAATTTCTGCCAAATTTTCCTTTCACCTTTTTTCCTTCCACCTCTTCCTAAAGAGTCAAACTTTCTACCTACTCTTTTGGTCCAACGTCTCTTGTCCAGCGTGATACGATGTCCGACACCATAATGTATATGGTCGTGTATATGATCCGGACTCGATTTAGATATATGCATATGGTTAATTACTATTAGTCCTGTTTGTTTTCCTATTCCTTCTATCCCTGCAAGATTAATCCGACTTTTAAACTGTATATGTCGGATGCTTTCCGTTTTTAGTGTTTGAGTCAAGAAATCCGAAAAAAAAATACTCAACGCTAAAGAAAATGAAAAACTTAAAAAAAATAGGAAACACTAGAAAAAAAAAAGAACGTCAAGAGACTCGAGCAAACACAAGAGAAAAAAATGCTGCACCGGACATGATGATAAATAGATAGAATAGAATCATAGCTTATAAGGACATACTAGAAAAATAGAGACACATAGTTATTGTACTCTTATCTTTTTCCAATTCATGTTTGGATTCTTATTTAAATTATTCAAGGTCAGAGGATTTGTTTGATCATGATCATCATAAAACAAAAATATAGCCATTAAAATTTATGATAAAGGTAAAATAGAATAGAATATACAACATTTTCATGCACATTTCATATTAAGCGTATGATACTTTTTTTTTCTTCCCATTGCAATGCACGGCTATAGGTGGCGCACGTGTATGTAAAGGCGGATTGAGTGCAATTGACCCGAGATCCGATCGATCGACTGATTCACTACTACAGAATCGCTCATCACTACCGCCGGCATCACTGCCGGAATTTAATCCACCGGCAGTGTTGAACCTCGCCCGGCAGTGATGAACCGTTCAGGCGCGGGGAAACTCAGAAACTCCACGGATTCGACCAATTCCGGCAGTGAAGATTCAGATCACCACCGGGTTGAATCGTTCCCCGGCAGTGGTCTTGATGGACACAGATCACTCGCGGGTTTGAATTAGAACCGAAAGCGATTTGAAGATTGACACAACCGGGTTGAATTAGAACCGATAGCGATTTGGGAGGGGAAGCAAATTAAAGGAACCGATAGCTCGCGGGGTTGAATGAAGAAGGAACAGTAAAAACAAACGATAGAAACAGAGAACGGAGATGAATTAAAAACGACTTGAGAGTCATTATATATTACTAGATAATATATTTACAAAACGAAAAAATAAAAAGAAAGCGGCGGCCGCCATCGCCTCCGCCGCCCGGCCGCCGCCCGCCATCGCCTCCTCCGCCACCGGCCGCCTAGGCCTCGTCGTCGCCGCCGGCCTCATCCTCGCCGCCGGCCGCGTTCCGCCGCCGGCTGCCTGGAGTTTCCCCGCCAGCCTCGCCGGTATCCCCTAGCGAGGATGTCGGGCGATGGCCTCGACCTTGAAGGCGTAGAAGCCTTTTCTCCACCAACGGCCAAGGCACCGTTGGCAGGCCGAGTTCTTCGGCCAGGTGGGTGAGCTTCTGGAGGGCGCCGTGGAGGCGCGCCACGGTGAACAAAAGCTCCTCGTTGGTGTAGACGCCGGCCATCGTCGATGAAGAAGAAGCTAGCTGCCTGGGGTTTATGGAAAGAAAGAGGCTAATTAGCGATGGAGATGGTACCAAATCAGAGCGTTCTTATATAGTAGCAAGCCATGGAATGCATGCAGTCCATTGTCATTCCCAAGACGCGGCGCCATGAAAACAGTCAACAGCGCACGACCGGCTCATCCAATGGCCGTCGCGATCGGCCCGTCTCCCCACGAAAGGCCGACCGGCTACGCGTTTGCGCGCGTTTCCAATGGCCGCTTCCTCGGCTGGCACGGCGTTTCCCAACACCCAATCCCGAAATCCCCGGTTCGATCCCCAACAAGCCAGTTTTTGACCATTTTTTCAAGAACGATGATCGAGTTTAGCATTGTTATTTTGAAACAAGGAATGCATGCTTCACATTGTTTACCATTGCTACAAGATCAACCACACGTACCTTCGATGCCGACGGGTGAGGGAGCAGGAGGGAGGGAGGGAGGGAGACGAGAGACTTCTGCTGGCTGGAGCACGAAAATGACACACTCAACAAGCTGTAGCACGTCCACAACACCGCGGGCTATTTAAAGAATCAAACTTTGTACCGCCCAAACGTATAGCCATCACTTTTTTTTTTTACCACAATACTGTAGCTGTCACGTTCACTTAGCGTGTTCACAGTGGCCTGTGCTGCATGCATGCCGCTCGCTTGGAGAACCGCGTTGCCAGTAGCATTCACTGCCGGTTAGGAAACCGACAGTGTCTCTGGAATCGATGAGAAAAGCCTGTGGCACCAGCTGCAGCGTCGACGGGTTAAATCAATGTCAGTTAAAACACTGCCGGGTGTAGTTTCACACCCGGCAGTGATGTGTAGATCACTGCCGGGTGTAGTTTCACACCCGGCAGTGATGTGTAGATCACTGCCGGTGCAGATCTTTCTGCCAGTGGTATTTGACATCACTGCCGGTGAAAACTTAGACCCGCACAGTGATTTCGAAAAATTCAACGGCCGCACCAGTTCTCAACTCGACTGGCTGACCACTGCACCAATGCTGGCGCACTGCTGCCACGTCCTCCGTACAACGGCAGTCGACTCAACCACGCCATCTCGCCTATTTAAACGGCAAGGGGGACGCTGTGTTTTGCACCCAGTTTCTCCTCTCTGTTCTTGCATTCTTGATTCGTTCAAGTAGTTCCTAACCCTCTCCTCAAAATACAGAGGGCTTAGTTTTGAATTTAGTGTCATGGGTTTTGGATCTAGGAAATCTTTTTCTCCTTGTTTTCCTTGTTCTTCGTCTTTGATCTTCTTTGCTAGCAGTACTTTCCAGTTCCACATACATATGGCTTTTCTTTGGGAGAAAGCCCTCCACATACAGATATGCCTAGTCCAAGAAAATGGTTTACAGAAAAGGTGTTAGAAGAGTCTTACTGATGAAGGAGAGACACCGGGGCATGCAGCTTCTATGGGTGCCATGATTCAAGGTCGAACTCTGGACTCATATTAAGAGTCTGGAGTCCTTGTGCTTTGGGGTGCTAGTGTTCAGCCAATATCCCAGGCACATGGGCATATAGTATCTGAATCATATGGTGCATCCATGGAAAAATAATGACCATTGGACCTAGTTACTATGATTTCATCCTCGGTCCAATGGTCAAGTTTGTGCTGAAGATGAAGCTCCCGGTGAATCTCATCCTCCAACCTCCTCAATGAGTGCACGTAGCAGCCTCGCCACTTCTTCGATCCGAGGAGATGCTACAAGAGACTTACTGAGGTGGTTAAATTTTAATGTGTTTGTACACTTTGATTGTAGCATTGACCTATCTGTGAATTGGTCTTTGTTACCATATATTTAGTTCTATGTAAGGTCATTGCTATGGAAATATATGCAATCAAATTTCTTATCTCATTGTATTTCTGTTTGATATGAATCTTGATTGTCTCTTCGATACCTTTGAGTTCCTATTTTTACCCTTCATCGAACATAATAAAGACGGTTAAGGTCAATGAAATATGCCGCATGTTGTGAGGAAAATTCAACAGATATATCCAAATCTAATGTAAATGAAATAAAGTTATATATGTAACAAAAACAAAGAACGTATAATGAATTTTATTCACATCCATATCCCCTTAAGAACAGATAACCAAAACCCCAAATTGCGTGAAAGCATCTACTCAGACATATGCAAAGAAGATCGCAACAACGCATGCATGCAAACGAAAGTGAAGTGACAACACTGTGAATTCACTGCCGGATACATACAAACAACCGGTAGTGATATTGTATTCACTGCCGGCTCTATTCAAATAACCGGTAGTCATGTTGTTATCACTACCGGGTATATCTTAATACCCGGCAGTGATGTACCTGCACTGATCAACTGCTATAAATCAAGGCGCCCGGCCGCATCCACACACATATCCAAGCACGCACCCACGAGCTCCGGTCACCCCCGCACGAAATCCACTCAAATCTTTCACTCTCTCTCTCTCTTTCTAGGAGATTTGTTCATGGCTCCGGTGGATATTACGTTGGTAAGGATATTTTTTCTTGTCTATAGAATTCTATATATATGCATATAAACAATACATATATATATACTATATATATTTATGAGCTTTGTCCTTTTTTTTTCCCTTTTTATCGCTCACCGGTGGTATGAACGGTCCTCCGCCTTTGCCGCCACCACAAGAACCAGGTTTTCACGCTGGCGATGAGCCATTCGCCCCCGGGTGTGGACACAAGGCCATTCCCTTATCCAAATCATTGTATGTAATTTTTTCTAACATTTTTTATTTCTTATTTTACTATAACAAATACATGGACAATTAGTTTAACTTAACGTCATTTTGTTGTATTTATATGTTTCATAGACTTTATCCCCAATACAATGGCTAGAAACAAAGACTTAGCTGGTTCTCTATCTCTGGTTTTGTGGAGACCACGACATCTAGAGCATCGCCACCGGTCATCAAGTATATACGTGTGAAATAAGTTTTTACATCCCTTCGAGGATTCCAGGACACAACAGCCACCTAATCCACGAGAGGGGAAATGAGAGAACGACCGTGCAAAACGCCGAGTACCATGCCGTTTCCTTGTGCTTAGATTCTCTTCGACGTGTTTGCTACATTGTGCCCGATTTCTCACTTCAAGATATTTGCCTTGTCTGGCGATAATATCCCCCATGGCAATATAGCGAATATGTTGGGAGTTACAACCATGATGATGTGGTAATAAATTAAATTCATCATTTTGGCAATGCATATTAGATAGATTCACATCATCCTCATTCATTTTGATTCTCCCACTTGCGATTTTGCTCCACGATCTTACTTATATCTTTGATGTGGCTTGGCGGCCGTTCTCGACCAAGCTACGTACCGACTTCGGTACGATTGGGACTTCTGTGCACACCTTGGCCAACAAAACTATGGAAGGACGACAATACTGCATAAGGTTTACTAACTTAGGCACTCGGTCGCTTCAAGAGGTTATGTCTATGGTCGAGCATTTTTACGCCCTTGCGAGGGACAAGAGAGTGCAATCATAAGGGCATTGACCTTCATCGACTCAAGCGGATACTTAATCCGTGACATCAATTACCCGATATTTCTACAATCCTACATTCGTGATCACAAGCTGGACCCAATATTGATCCCGACGACGACGATGATGATGATTAGTGTGTTTTACTATGTTAATTATTTGTAAGGTTGTATGGTTACTTCCTAATTAATTTGTAATGTTCTTATGGCCCATGTGGTCTCAAACTTTTTCTCAGCCTTTCACATGCAAATGGGGAAGCACCCACGAAGTTTGAGATTTTTCGGAGTTGGTTTGATAGTTTTCCCTAATTTATTTGAATTTCTCGCGACGCCACCTTGTAATTATAGTTTGAACTGAGCGTACCCATGAAAAGAGCCGGAATGCTGCTAGACTTTTCCACAGGGTCTCATGTGCCCTAGGAGGCAAATCACCGTGGAGGTCCAAGAAAAATTCTTGTGTTTCCATGGTTTAATTAGCCTTCTTGTCGGCTTTAGCTCGAAGAAAATTATAGTAATTAAAATATTTATTAGAAAAACCTAATAACTTGTGTGGGGTCATATTTTGGGTGTACATGGCTGGGAAAAAAAATTCAAGCCATTTCCACCAAGGAGGATTACACATCCTTCACAGAGGCACATGATCCCTACCATCGAACCGGGACTATACACGGTGTAGTTCTTGTGCTCTATGTGGTTCATATGTTTGCTTGGTGTTGTAGTGGTCTCAAACTTTTTCTCGAGCCTTTCACATGCAAATTGGGAAGCACCCACGAAGTTTGAGATTTTTGGAGTTGGTTTGGTACTTTTCCCAGCTTTATTTGAATTTCTCAAGCGACGCCACCTTGTAATTATAGTTTGAACTGAAGCGTACCCACGAAAAAGATGCTTTGCTAGACTTTTCCACAGGGGTCTCATGTGCCCTAGGACGAAAATCACCGTGGAGGTACAAGACATATTCTTGTGTTTCCATGGTTTAATTAGCCTTCTTGTCGCCAGCTTAGCTCGAAGAAAATCATAGTAATTAAAATATTTATCGAAAAACCTAAAAACTTGTGTGGAGTCATATTTTGGGTGTACATGGCTGGGAAAAAAATTCAAAGCCATTTCCACCAAGGATGATTACACATCCTTCACAGAGGCACATGATCCCTACCATCGAACCAGGACTATACAATGTAGTTCCTGTGCTCCATGTGGTTCATATGTTTGCCGGTGTTGTAGTGGTCTCAAACTTTTTCTGAGCCTTTCACATGCAAATTGGGAAGCACCCACGAAGTTTGAGATTTTTCGGAGTTGGTTTGGTACTTTTTCCAGTTTATTTGAATTTCTGCGCGACGCCACCTTGTAATTATAGTTTGAACTGAGCGTACCCACGAAAAGAGTCGGAATGCTGCTAGACTTTTCCACAGGGTCTCATATGCCCTAGGAGGCAAATCACCGTGGAGGTCCAAGACATATTCTTGTGTTTTCATGGTTTAATTAGCCTTCTTGTCGCCAGTTTAGGTGGAAGAAAATCATAGTAGTTAAAATATTTATCGAAAAAACCTAAAAACTTGTGTGGGGTCATATTTTGGGTGTACATGACTGGAAAAAAAAATTCAAGCCATTTCCACCATGGAGGATTACACATCCTTCACAAAGGTACATGATCATCCATGAAGTGGCAGCATTTCTATTTCACTGCCGGTTGCGTGTAATAACCGGCAGCGAATAGGATTGGGGTGAAATTTTCCAAATCTATCTGAACCTCCCGCCATTTCGTTCCCCACCGCGCCCAAACCAGCCTTGCCTATATATATAGGTGAGTGGCTCGGAGCGAAATTTTGGCAAGCCATTTGAACACCGCGCCATTCTCGTTCCCCACCGGTAGAAAGAGCACCCGGTCGCCGACGGAGCGCACCACCAACTCCAACGTCGCCGTTCGTCGTCCCCTACGCCGCCCGGGCCGTCCGTTCGCGCATCCCCGGTCGTTCCGCTCCAGCGGAATCGAGGCTTCACGGCGTTCTCCCACGCCGCGCTCCTCCACTCGACGCCCCCAACGCCGCGGCGCATCCTCGCCCTTCAGCCCCTTCCACGGTGAGAACTAATTATCCCTTTAGGTGTACGAGTTTTTACCTATGAGAATGAGAACTAATTCGCCGCTGTCCTAGCCTCGCGTCGCCTACTTGGTCTTCCTCCACGCCGACGGAGGACCGCCGCCACACCTCTCTGCCGGGCCCACGACCTCGCGGTCTTCCTCTTCACCGCCCGACCCTGTACCGTCCGCGACCTTGTCCTCCTCAAATCCTCCAAGACAAGATAGGAGCGCACGAGGCGCACTAAAAGCTTGGTGAGTGCGTCGGTCACATCGCCCTTGAGGTGTTCGTTGAAATGCCCGCCTCTCGGCCATCGCAACCTGTGCTCGAATTGTGATTGAAATTCATGAGTTAGTGTTGTTCGAAATCCAGTTTGGATATTTTAAATATATGTCCGTATGCGTCTTGTACAACTTTTATGAATAACGTAGCAATATCATCCTATTTTGGTGGCATGTATAGGCAAGCATGGCGTGGTACGTAGTGTTTGTTGGTCACGTCTTGGGGATCTATCTAACCCGGGAAGATTGCTATGCTCAAGTCCAAGGCTACGCTAATAATTGTTACGAGAAAATACAACACCGAAGGTGAAAAGCGCTGTCGCCTACAATGGTGCAAACTAGCCGGCCCTGGAGATTGAAGAGAAGCCACCCCACATACTTATGAAGATTAAGAGAATTGCCGCTTAATTGATTTTGGAAAGATGTCATGCTTTTATTTATGTCTATGACTCTATGGTCATTGGTGTTTTTATTTTAGAAGTTTATGTAGGCTTAGTTTCTAGAACATTAGGTGGATTTTGTTGTATGTAATCACTAAATCCTGTAATGTTTTGACGATATTAATGTATGATGATTTTTCTGGATCTAAAAGAGCTGAATTCCACGAATAAATTCAAAAATTTAAAACAAAAACTCCGGGTGGCATGGGCCCGACAAAGAATGAGCAACAAACCGGTAGTGTAACTATACCAAACACTATCGGTTTGAATTACTAACCGTCATAGACGACGAAACATCACCGCCGGGCCGCATTAACCAACCGATAGTCTCCACTCTAATAACGCTTGTCGGGTTGAGATCAGTAAACAGTGTTCACGTAAAGTTCAGCGACGGGTTCAAAGTAAGCCGCCATTGTTAGCTCTTCGATACACCGTCGGCTCGGTCTAACCCGATAGTGTTATCCCCACGATTCTGTCGGTTCGTTAAAGCCCGACGGTGCTCCCAATATCAACTCTGCCGGTGACTTCGAACCCGCATTGCTTGGATCAAAAATGCCGCCGGGTCGTGGAACACCCGACGGTGTTCGGTGACGATCTTGTGCCGGTTCGATATCAAACCGGCCGTCTCTCCTCGCATCACCGCCGGTGTTTTGACCCGGTAGTGTTTGAACCCCACATCACTACCGCTATGGTTCTGCGGTTCAGTTTTCGGCAAAGAAGGGGGTTGGAGCCCGGCAGTGATGGACAATTACGTAGTAGTGATTGAGAAGCTCTTCTTTTTATCCGCGCGACCGTTGAAGTCGACTTTGACTTCATGGAGGGAGGAGATCTAGCCGCCGGTAGCCGTGTCGTTGAGAGCGGCAGTGCCGCAGTGTAGACACGGTAGCCTACAATACATGGTTAGCAATTTACTTTTATACAAGTACATACAATAATCACATATTCAAGTTGTACTCGGTTCCAAATTATAAGATGTCTAAATGTATAGAAAAAAACAAATGAATATAGAGTGTTATTTTCTCATATATAAGACTCTTATTGCAATAGCATCTAATTACGGGCTTTCAAATTTATTTGATTTAAATTTGGATAAAAACTCCAATTAAATATAATAAAATAGGCAAGTCATTATTGTTGACATGAGCACAAAGATGATGCGGACCCCGTTGCAACGCACGGGCACTTTTCCTAGTACTAATAAAATATAACTAGTGAATTGCGCGCGCCCATGCGCGGCGAGGCATTGGCCAGCGGTGCCTCACGATGATCGAGACCGAACAAACGAAAAATCGATTTTACACCACATTCGGGCAACATTTGACAGTCCATTTTTCTTCATGAGGTAGCACTTGGGCGCAAAAATCTGAATTTATACTTGACGGGTTGTTCAACAATGCAGTGACATGAGATAATTGTAGGTAGTTCGCAGTACATACATTCAGTCATTTCACACCATGAATCGTACAATCCTAATTAGCTTCCTTTGATATCCGGACAACAACTTGAGTGGCACTGGATCCAGTTATCCCGTCCCATCCCAAATTTGTTATGGAGACAAGATGTGAATCCACGGCTATGGCTTCTCCTGATTCTTCAGCAGCCGGCTCCACCAAATTTGCATTTCTCTACCAAGTACTGCTGAACCTAGCTAACCTCTCGTAACACTTTCAATGGAAATTTACAGTTCATTCCGGATCGAAGTCCGGGTAATATGGGTGTTGTTGCAAATTAGCGGATGATCAACATTTGCATGAAAATGTTTCTTGACACATATGGAGCATAAATAAAAGAAGGCATATAATTAAACCTGCAAAAGAAAGCAAAAGAGGGCGTATACCTCAACCTGCAAACAAAAAGCTCTAGAGAGTTACCGCTTTAGACTACCTTCTACCTTCTCACACGCATGAAATAAGTCAATAAGTAGGCACATGAAGCCTGTCTTCTTTGCACCGTTAAGGCCTCCATATAGATCACTTGGAAAAAGAGAGAAAAGTTCAGCACCCATGTCATGTCATAAAGTTAAATTTGACAAAGTAACCTCTTCCAAAACAAAATGACCTTAACAATGTTCAGTGTTTTAACCGGAAGAAAACAAATATTCAGGTGTCTAATGGTCGTGGGCGTCGAATAGGTTACCTGCACCGAAGTCGCCCTCCTTAGCGAGGCGGTGAAAACAGACCGCACCTAAGTTAAACCAAGCAATGCAATAACCTTTTTGCACACAATGGGCGACATAAGTGAAGCATTCCAATAACTTTTTGCACCGATTATGTGTGCCACATTTATATCCTGAATTTCTTCTACTTTTAGTTCTATCTACTTGCCTTTGAAAGGCAGCGGCTCCATGTGCATTGATCTCTCAAGGAGCATGTTACAAAAAAAAACAACAAGAAGACACGATTGTCGTCTAGGACTGAAGCTCCTAGAAAAGACAAAGAATTCAAAAAACACGTTCAGCAAGGATTTTGATAGAGAACCGGTGTAGGATTAGCAACCTTCCGACGTGCTTTCTTTTTGGTGATGCTTTCGCTCGGTGGAAGCCGCGTGGAAGCACGGCTGAACTATCCGCACAGAGTCAAAGAGGACAGAACTCACGGTGCGTGCATCTTTTGCATCTTTTATTTCCTTTGTCTTCAAACAACATCAACCATGAGTAGCCCAATCCAATATACCGATCTTGAACCCAACTAATCTGTGACCTACGAGACATAATCATGAACTTTTAAGAACCATTCCAGAACTTTTAGGCAAAAACTAAGGACATAACATTCTCTGCAAAACAATCTTCAACTATACATGACACTACTAATAACTACGAGAGAAAATGCCACCTTTTACAGGAGTCAAAGTATTAATTAATATCCAACCAAAGTATTAATGCTATTATTATAATAGCTCCGGAAGAACCGAGATACACATTGAATAAGAAGCATTTTTAGTCTCTTGCTTAACAAACATGTCATAAAAAAAGATCGGTGACACCGAGTGCAATTTAATTGGTATTTTAAAAATAGCAAACCATGCATTTGTTTAAACAAGAGGTCAAGCCACACACATGTTTACACTGTTCCAAAGTCCTATTCTATTGATCCATGTAGTGGCCACGACTTCTTGTAATACAAAGATTGGCATTTTGAAAGCCACAAACTGAAACTATACTCAAGGGCACCGGACTACTACTACTCAAGGTACTCACCATGCCGGGAATGGTTCACCAGCTCTTTGGAAGAGTATCTTTTCTTTTTATGTTGTCTCATGGCAAATGTGTGTAGCAAAAGAGCAATGACCTTAGATCTTTGGCAAAGAATTCCACACTGTATGTCCACCATAAAGACAATGCAAACAGAGTAATAATCCGATTATGACAATAGCCCCAAAAGAATCGGGCAATTTTAGTGGCTTCCCGAATGGACATGTAATCAAAGGAAATCGGCGATAGGGGTGCACTTTAAATTGGCATTTTCAACCAAACAAGATCAATGGTCAGCAACAGAGAGTAAGAAAAACTTCACGCACGCGTAGACCTTTGCCCAGGCAATGTCACAAACATTGGGTGTAGTAGAGTATAATCCAGTTGAAGGCAATTGTTATTATCGGGCAATAAGTCCTTCCAAAACAAATAAGAAGAGGTGAAGATAGAACGGAAAACCAAGAAAAGGAATGAAGTGACCAAAGTTTTTTTAAAAAGAAAGAATAAATCACTGAAAAAAAAATGGTAGGCCATGTACTGCGCTGTGTGGTAAACTGTGTAAGCAGTTTTTACGTATCATAGTGAAATCAAGCTAAAAAACGTCTGGCTCTATCACATTAGTAAGTATAGATTACCAATTTCACTTAGTCTATAACAACTTCCAATCTAAAGTTGTGTTTTAGCATGAGACTTTATTAAAACGGAGAACCTATATAAACAAAATATGTCAAAAGGAACTGCATACCTCCCGATACCTAGGATAACATGCCTAACTTCCAACTATGCTATAAAAACTGGCTAAGCTAATTAGAAGTTATAACTGCATAATTCCTGAAACGATGAGCACCTAGAAACTAAGATATTTTTGTTTTTTCATTTAGGAGGCAGGACTTGTGTCCCCTACCCCTACTCATATTTATGACAATGCATCTCCGCAGTAGAAATTCCACTATCATTTACTGGAGTTTTATGTCTGTAGTACCAGGGAATGTATGACTGACAACATTCTAAATTGTAGCAGCCATTATTGTGCTTTATATATTAGTCTGACTTCTTTCCTCCACCTCATAAAGCATCTGAGGAAAGGACAGCATGACAAATGCAGTTCATAAGACTAATAGCACAGGGAAAATCAGATCCAACTGTAAGAACAAGGGAAAATGGATAAACATGCTTCGTCATGGACTGGAGTCAAGCAAGCATAGTCAGAAACTTTATGAACAAATGATGGACCAAGATCATCAACATCAGATCCTGATGCAGCATTTGATGTATCACTTAACATGCCCTGCCACTGAAAGAGGCAATAGAACAAGAATCCAGAGCAGCAATCAGCTTCCTGCAATGATCCTAATATAGGCTGTAATTTTAGAATCTTACTTTCAACTGCTCCAACCAAAGAGAGGAGCTGCTTCTTTCCTCCACCTCAGACACAGGATTGATTTCCCTCACACATCCATCCTTCAAATTGTGTACCGGCTACAAATAATATATCTATCAGTACACGGAAAACAAGGAAACGAAAATCAAGGATTCGATGAAGCAAGCACAAAATCAAAATGCGAACCCACTGCTGAACCCTAACCCTAACCCTAACCCTAACCTAGGGAAAATCGTGAGTGTTACCTGCGAGGAAGCTGTACGGAGAGGAGACATGGAGACAGAGAGGGAGGGCCGGGGAGGCGGGCGGCACCGCCACGACGCGCTGCCCCCCCCCATCGCCGCCCGCCGCGCGCCGACGATGCCGTCAAGCCGCCGCCTTGCCAGGCCCGGAGGAGGAGAAACAGACCGGGAGGCGAAGGAGGGGGGTGGGGGCGGGGCGCGGAGGCGGAGGCGGCGGCGGGGCCGCGGCACGCCACCGCACCGGGAGAAGAGGGAGAGAATGAGAGGCTTCGGCCGTTTTTTTTTTTTACCGCCAGGGGAGAAGGAGAGGGTTCGGCGTTTTTTTTTTTTTTTTGAGGAGGGAGGGAGCCTATACTACCTCAGGCGCTACAGTTAGCTGAGGCAGATCGGATCGTAGAAACCGAGATCGAACGATCCAAAATAAATTTGCTACCGTGGACGCGGTTGGACGTTTGCTCCACACCAAATATTACTTTTAAATTCTAAATGTTGTGTGAAGATATGTCATGTATTTATATGTATATGGAGAATAATGTGTTTGTTGTATAATCGTATTTTTAATGTGACTTATCGAGTCCCGATCGATATCTATGTATTTTCGATCGCATTGTTTCGTTACCGATATTATCGCGATACCGAGGCCGTATATCGATCGTTTTCGATGATATCATTTTCGATATCGTTTCCATGAAAAAAAATATGAAATCAAAAACAAGTTTAACCTTTACCGATCATTTTAGACCATTTTCATTCTATACCCAGGTTTACACAGGCACTGCCAAGAATCACCCAGTGAGTAACTACGGCAGATATACTAGGAAGTTCTCCTTAGTTCTGACAACCCACCCAAGTTTTAAATAGCGGGCTATGGAAAATAGCGGCGCATTTTTTTCTAGGGTCTATAAAGCTATAAGCGGAGCTATGACAGATAGCGTTTCATATGAAAAAACTATGAAAAAACTCTAATAATTTATGCTAAAACAAGGCCAATATGATATTTGGTGAACACAAATACATTTACAAGGTTTTGTAAGTCTAAATAACATTACCAAATACCAATATAATATTACAACATGTTTTCATAAAAATTTAATGGACCAAAATGCTAAATTAGTAACAAATAAAATATGAAATATCGGTAAATATAGCGGCGCTTATAGCGCTAAATAGCGGTGAGTAGTTATAAATAGCGGTGTAATAGCAGAAATGCAAATAGCTTAGGGCGAAGTCTTTCCAGAGGAGCTATATACGGCGCTTATAGCGGGCTATTTTAAACAGGGCAACGCACCCGAAACTGCAACTCCTACTTTGCGTTTAGTTTCTATCCTTGCAGCTCCTTCATCTTCAACTGAAACTGTCCCGTCTCTGATCCACGTAGACATGAATAAAAAAGAAATTGTTCGAGTAGAAAAAGGCCACACAGGGTCAAACAAGAAGCGATGAAGCAATCAGATTGAATCAATCCATGAAATAACTATATGATGAAGGTCTGCTCTTATTCTAGGTAAATGCAGGATAATATTCTTTTTCAAGTTTTGCTTCCAGGTTTAGAGAGGATTATATTCTGCATGCATCATGGCTGGAATCCTGTTGCCCATGATGGATATATTCCTTATGTAGTACTAGTAGTACTACCTAGTTCGGAAATAACTCCAGATTTCATTTCAGAAGTGAGTACAACAAGCACTACATCTTGGTCGCAGTAGCAGGAGTCGGCCGCTGCAGCAGGAAGTGGTCAAGCGTATGGCGACCATCCAGGCCTTTCTTGAGGAAGTGCGCGAGGTACTCGTGAATGGTGACGCTCCTGTAAAGCGGTGGATTTTCCGCCGATGTGAGCTCCGCGATGGGGCCATACACCCTCGTGGACTTTATCTCGTCGCTTTTGCAGAAGGCCGCCACCGAAACCCTCGCCTCCTGAATTTGCCGTTGCTAACAAGCTGCAACAAGTAACGAGAAAGAGCAAATAAGACTGGAATGTGAGTAACAATTTACAGGCAGGCAGATTATGAAGAGCGATCGATGCGAGGCGTGCCTGAAGAAGGTCGCCGACGTTGATGACGAGAGCGCCGGGCAAGGAGGCACGTCCAGCCACCACCGGCGGCCGTCACCGCGATCAACAAGCACCTGGAGGCCGCCCATGTCGTCCTGCAGGAGCACGGTGAGGAACGACGCGTCGGTGTGCCTGGTGGCGCCCAGGGTGAGGTGCGGCTCCGGGCACGGCGGGTAGTAGTTGCTCGCCACGCCGTCCATCTCCCTCAGGTGACCGCGGGCCAGGCCGAGGGACTCCGACAGCAGCTCCAGCAGCCGCTCCGCCAGCTTCCGCGCCGCGTCGCCCAACTCCACCATCACGTGCCTGACTGCCTCGGGCAGCTCCTCCGGCCGCGGCGGCTCCGGCGCGACGTCGCAGAAGAGGGTGTCGCGCCAATTGGCGGCGGGCGCCTGGAACAGGTCGAAGTTGGAGCTGAACCTCACCTTGCGGGCGTTGCCCCTGAAGTAGTAGGGCCGCTTCGCCTCCGCGGGCGCCTCGTTGAAGCGCCGCACCGCGGCCAGCGTCTCGGCGAGGAGCCCGCCCGCCACGCCGTGGTTGACCACCTGGAAGAACCCCACCGTCTCGGCCGCCGCCTTGATAGCGTGGACCAGCTCCTCCCGCCGCGCGCACGACAGGTCGATCACCGGAATGGTCGCGGCAACGTCGTCGCCGGCCGCCGCTTGCTGCAGCACGGGGAGGGAGTCCGGCGTGTGGTGGAAGATGGCGGGGACGGCCGTGACGCCCGCGTCCACGAGGCCCTTCACGCCGGCCTTGGTGTCCTCGAACGCCTGCAGCTCTTGCTGGCGGTTGCAGCCTCCCACGCCGGCGGTGGCGGACATGGTCTAATGATCGCTCCTCACTGCCACTAGTGAACACAGGTTAATTAGTACTAGTAGATGAGATTATCACATATATACGCATGTTTAAGTTGCTTTCCATGCACTGGTACAAACCAACCTGTTAGTGGCAGCAGGGAATTTGGGGAAGGAGCAAGGGGGATCGAGTGGAGAAATTGGGGACGAACAGCAACGCGAGGAACGGGATGGCGTGCAGATGAATGATTAGCGAGTTGGAATATTCGATTACAAAATATCCGATGCCTCTCTACTGGACTACTGAGTATTTATTTATGCCTCTCAGTGATACATGGGCTCGCACGCACAGGTGCTCTACGCCCAGTCTTCGGCCGTGTTTGGAACCGTGTTTTTAAAACTCGCTTATAAGCTGAGCAAGCTTACCAGATACGCCGCGATCCGAAGAATCCGATTCCCAAATAAACACGGTGTTTGGTTGTCCGATTATTTGTGATAAATTTTTGTCTTGAGTGTAAAAAGACCAAACTGCCCCTTATCCAAAACACACGTCCTCGCCAGGGAGGTGTCGATCTGTCGGGAGGCGCGTCCGGCCCCCAAGCTTCATGGCCGCCGCCGTTGCTGCTTTACGCCCGGGCGGAGAGCACACCATCCCGGTGCTCACCAGCCGCGCCATCCCGTGCTTGAGCCGCCTCGCCGCCGCTGAGGCCGCACGTCGTCGCCGCCGCCCGGAGGAGAGCCCCTACCGCGGATTCGGTCGAAGCTTCTCCGTCCTCTGCTCCGGCTCGATGGAGGCGGAAGGGAGCCGCGGCGCTGCGGCCAACGGAGGGGATAGGGGCGGCGCGGGCGTGGGTGGAAGGGTGGAGGTCGCCGCCACCGATGGGAGAGGCCCCCACCCCCGGACTTCCGGAGCTCCTCCCCTACTCCGGCCGACGGAGGCGAAAGGGACTCAGGGCGGCGCTGCAGCCGGGAGGGAGAAGTGCGGTGCGGCGAGGAGGGGCGGGCGGCGGCAAGCGCCGGACGATTCGAGGTGGAGCGTGTGGATGCCGGAGGGCGGAGGTGGGGAAAGCCTCGCGTTTAAAAACGCGACTCACCGACGCTTATGGAAACGCAGTGTTATGCCCGATTTTCTGCGTTGGCGTTTCAGGTCGCAAAGGGAAAAAGCGAGGTGTTTGGCGGGTTTATTCCGCTTATTTCGCTTATAAGCTAAGTTAAGCGGTCCCAAACAGGGCCTTCGCCGAATACCATTGCATTGGGCTTCCTGTTGCGATCTCCACGTCTTGGCCCACGAACGGATGACTCCTGGGCCTCAGTATGGTAGCCGGTGTTAACAGTCCCCGGGTCTTGTGCTTGTCCCCAAGCAGGAGACCGTGGAAAAGCCTGACGAACTGCATCACAGCACTCCCAGGTAGCGAGTTCTTTTGGCCACCCAGACCATTGCACAAGCACTTGGTCAGCAGATGATGGATCAGAAGGATGAGTGCGGCGCTGCAACACAGCAATAGGAATACGTGGCAACTCAATGTCAGTAGGGCAAGGAGATTCAGGAGTACCAGGGAGGACAGCCTTCTTCAGTTGCGACACGTGGAAGGTGGGATGAATTGCTGACGAAGGCGGAAGCTCCGGTGTATAAGCAACAGTGCCGACTCGAGCCAACACCTTGAATGGACCAAAATACTTGAAAGACAGCTCCTGATTGGAACGGTGAGCTAGAGTGGTCTGAATATAAGGCCGCAGGCGCAAAAACACCATGTCTCCTACTTGAAAAGTAGGTTCAAAGCGATGTTTATCTGCTTGCCTTTTCATCCTTTCCTCAGAACGATGCAGATGGTGTCGAATCAAATCTGATATCACCAGCCGATTCTGCAGCCAGTCTCCCAACTCAGTGGTAGAAACAGCATCCAAAGTTTGAATACCAAAGAAACGAGGACGATATCCATATAATGCTTCGAACGGAGAACGGCCAATAGCTGTGATATGTGGAATTGTACCAGAACTCTGCCAATGGAAGCCAAGATGACCAACGGCTTGGACAGGCATTCACAAAGCATCTTAAGAAAGTCTCCATAGTTTGGTTAAGCCTCTCGGTCTGTCCGTCAGACTGCGGATGATAACTGGTGCACATTGGGAGCTTAACATCAGCTAGACGAAAGAGCTCTGTCCAAAACTTGCTTGTAAATATACGATCCCGGTCTGAAACAATAGCATTAGGAAGTCCATGGAGCCTGTAGATTTGATCGAGGAATAGCTGGGCCACACTAATAGCAGTGAAGGGATGGAATAATGGAAGGAATTACGCATACTTAGTGAATGAATCGATCACTACCAGAATGCAATTGCCATGCTTAGACCTGGGAAGACCCTCGACAAAATCCAGAGAAATGATCTGCCATGCGGCAGCAGGCACAGGCAGAGGTTGAAGCAAACCTGGAAGACAACAAAGTTCTTGACATCAGTCTTCATTCCCTTCCAGGCAAACAGCTGTTTCATACGAGTATATGTCGCTGGAAACCGAGTGCCCCCAAGAGCACCGGCATGACATGCTTCCATGATTTTGGATGAATTGGCGCCCACCCGACCCTAGACTTGTACCGGAGGACACCGTCACGCAATGTGAAGTGAGGTACCGCCGCCGATCAATGAGAAGTTTAGCGGTTAATTCCTGTGCATGGGCATCAGAAGAATAGCCCTCGATCACTTCTTGTATCCAGCGAGGAAACACCACGCAGACACAACATTGCAGACGGCGGAAGGAGCAGGATTGCGGGACGTAGTATCCGCTGCTCTATTTGAGTTACCTGGTTTGTATACAATACGGTATTGCGACCAAGTAACTTAGTAAACAACTTCATTTGCTAAGGTGTATGTAACCGCTGAGTCGTGAGTTGTACCAAGCTTTGTTGATCGGTAAAAAAATAGTGAATTCGCAAACCGCAAATACCGGCGCCCACCGCTGAACTGCCATAAGCACTGCCATGTACTCTTTTTCATAAGTGTTGAGCCACTAGACCGAGGGCCTAATGCTCGCTAACACGCCCCAATTCCTGAAGCACTAGCATTAGTTTCGATGGAAAATGATTTAGAGAAATCTGGCAGGGCTAGTACATGTGCTTTGAAACCGGGCGGATTTCAGTGTGTGGAAGGCTTGGTCATGAGTAGTATTCCAATGAAAGAAAGAGTTCTTATGAAGAAGGTTGGTCAATGGTCGAGCAATCGGACCAAAATTCCTGACAAACCGATGATGGTGTGGGCCAGTTCACTATTCTTTGTGATTTTATCGGGATCAGTTGATACACCATCTCCAGATATAACATGACCCGCATAGCTGATACTCTGTTGGGCAAATGTGCACTTGGACAATTTGAGTTTCCAGTGGTTAGCAGCTAAGAGTTCCAACACTTGCTGGACATGCTGGAAATGTTCTTCATAACTTTTACTGTAAATCAAGATGTCGTCAAAGAAGACCAGAACAAACTTGCGCAAGTAGGGGGCTAATGTAGAGTTCATTGCTTCTTGGAAGGTGCCAGGTGCTCCAGTCAACCCAAATGGCATTACAACGAACTCAAACTGACCAAAGTGAGTCTGAAAAGCTGTTTTGAACTCCTCCCTGGTTGCAATAGGATCCTCGATGAAAGCCTGACCGAAGATCCAGCTTAGTAAACCACTTAGCCCCATTCAATATCAGTGAACTATACCTTTTTTTACTAGTGAGTTTTTCAATATGTTTGTTGGCTGTACAATTTTTCACGGTAGGCAAGCACAGCGAGCTGTTAACTGAAGCCTGACAGAATTTCATCCACCTTCATCTACCAATTGCAGTTCAGCATACATGTTTCAGTTCACAGGTTTCGCAATTTCAAGCACATTTGAACAAGACAAACAATATTTATTCATTCACATGCTCCACACACAAAGTCGATTACATAGGAGGCACAATTGCCGTTGCAGCCTTTGGTTCAGACATTACACAGAACACTTTGAGTACATTCACATTCTTTACACTTCACAATAGTATTAGGGGATTGAATCCCAGGAATAGATTCATTATGCCTCACACTTGTACAACGAAATAGTATTACAAAGTGTTACAGATTCATTCATGTAGAGTAATTGCAGAGTAACAATGAGGATCCTCTTTTTGCTGATATAATCAATAGAATGGTACAAGGTTGCCATCGAGCCTCTTCTTCAGAAATTGGAGCGGCACACCAACTAGAGCACCTGACGGATGAATTTCACACACATTTGCAGTGCCTCCTTTAGTACAAGCATTACACTGAATACAGTCTGCGCATCTCAGTTGTAATTACACAGAGTTTGACACATAAGTTCATTACGTAGGACAGACAATTGCTCTCGCTGTCTAAGTCGAGGTCTCATCATGGTAGTCGTCGTACTGAAACTGGATCATCCCCCGGCGCAATCGGCCGACACTATTGCCTCAGCCAGTATCTGCATGAAGTCGTTCATGTTCTGCATCGGCTGGTCCGGCTCCTCGTAGCTCACTATTTTCTGCAAATTGACATTGGCATTTAGATGGCTGGATGGATAAGAGGTAATTATTTACGATGATACTGAAGAGCATTCGACACAACTAGTCTTTCTTTTCCTATGATATATTGATATATACAAAGATCATAACAGTTATCTTCAAGATCGAAACAAGTAAGCACCTGAATAGTGTAACAAAACAAACTGATCAAACTAGTAGTACCTTTGAATAACCGAAGTCGCATTTCTTGAGGCGCTTGGTGCTTCCATCCAGCAGAGTGTTCTCGAGCTTCAAATCACGGTGGCATACTTGCTTGACCACACCACCAATCATGAAACAGGGCAACGTTAGCATGCAATTCACACAAAAGGAGAAAAATGAAGAGAGGAGCAATGGAGTACTCCTACTCCTACCATGGAGTGGCAGTAGCTGACCCTCCATTCAGAGTCAGCATCAAACATTCAGAGTCAACATCGAATATTCAGCTGCTGGAAGAAGAAGCGGGCACTAATTCAAATGGATCTTCTTGCTGCATTCAGCCTTGTGAGTTCACACAAGCACTTGTCAAATGGATCTTCTTGCTGCACTAATTCACTGTGGCAGTCAAGTTCATGCAACAAGCTGTCATGTGAGTTAAAGTTGTGTTGTAAATCATCATCCCAGACATCAGTCCCAATAGGAATTTCGTGGAACACCTCATGTATGGGGCTCTGTAATGTTGCTGGATCCATTAACACCACTTGCTTCTGTTGTACTGAGGTCTCCTTCTGAAGGTACATTTCATCGAACACTTCATGGATAGCACCCTTGGACAGCATGTGTTCCTTGAAGATGACTTGTTTTCACTGCACTTGGTCATCCATCTCTTGAAGTAGTTGCTGCAACAAGTCACTGTTCGTGTGGATCTCAGATGGAACATCCTCATCCCAAATCACTTTCTGAGTTGACAATTCATCGACCATGTTGTGGGCAGCATGCCTCTGCATTAACAAATCAATGCCAACCTTGCCCAACATCAGCGTATTTGGTGACTGTAGCACATCAGAGTAGCCCACCACCATATCTCCTCAAGGCCCCATATCAGGCCAAGCCTCAAGTCGCCGGGTAAGGAATCGTTGCAGCACACACTCGAAGTCGCCGCGAAACGAACGGAGTTCGATCCAAGAGCTCTTTGGAGTGCCTCCCGTCACAGCAGTAGGGTGTCGGGTGGAGAGGATGCAACCACCATTGCGCCGACGGCGAGAATCCGAGGCGGCCCTGTGGGCATGCACTGCATCTTTTGCGCGAGCGCGCTCCCCTCGAAGGCCCCCAGTTGCGCCGAGGGCGGTCGTGGCCCCCGACGCGGGCGTTCCGCCCTAATGCGGAGACGGCGCGCCACTGGGCGCTGGGCGTTGCGGGGCGAAGCTCGCCCCCACCCCACCCAGGGCAGACGGAGAAAGGAATCGCCGCTGGGGGAGAAAGCAAACGAAGGCTCGTGCAGTTGCTTCGATCGGGGGAAGGTGGCGGGTCGGGAGGGGGGATTATATATATATATATATATATAGGGTGCACTTTCTATACACTACACCCACGTGCAAGAGTACGGCAGCCAGCTAGCGTTACATGATGATGCAGCCAGACCCGCTATGAGATATATATCAGTTCCGTCAAACGCGCACGTTATTTAAATTTGCCTCCCGTACGGTGCATGTAGGTGTTAAAATAGTATACACTCGTATGCATCTAAAGAGTATATGCGTCTATTTTTTTCAACAAATACATACTGCTTTTAGAAAATAGTAGTACGCTGGTATGCATCAATAGAGTATATACGCACATATATTTTTTGAACGGAGTATTTATGCATACTTTTTTAAAAGAAGTATGTAGCATACTTTTCTATAAAGGAGTATTTAATATTTATTCATACTTTTTTTATAAACGAGTATGTATGCATAATTTTCATAAGGAGTATTTATGCATCCTTTTATAGATTTTTTTAAAAACAGTATGTATGCATACTTTTTATAAGGAGTATTTATTCATACTCTTTTAGAACCAATATTTATTTACATTTTTTAAAAAAAATAATATGTATGCATACTTTTTTTAAACTGAGTACATATTCATTGGATCTCTTCTCATCCCAGATTTTTTTAGTTTTATACATAGAAAATTACATACATCATACTTGGGAGTATATCCATATACTCAGTGGATTACTTTAGTATATCCATATACTTATGGGAGTATTTAAGTATATCCATATACATATACACAAAACTTGGAGTATATCCATATACTCATGGGAGTATTTTAGTATATCCATATACTGACGGAAAAATTTTAGTATATCCTTTTACTTTGGAGTATATCCATATACATCTACATGCATCGTAATTTTTTGAGAACAAAAAATTGGTACAATATCTCTATATACCCGACTATTGTATAGTAGTATGACTAAAACTAAGTATAATAATATGAACACGATGCTGCATACATATGAATTGATACTATTGTACACCGGCCAAAGCTGCCACGCATGCTGCCAAGAAAGACTGCTAGCCGAACATGAAATCCATGCGTTCAGCCGCCGTCGCCATGAGATTGATGTGTTCTTTAATTTTTCCATACATGATTACAAGAAACCAGGATGGTGATTTGCTGCAACCATATTGGAAGAAGAAAATAAAATAATCAATCTGAAAGTTATACTCACCATTGGTACACCCAGATTAGAAGAAAAAAGAGAATCAAAATGATCGATCTAAAAGGTATACTCACCAACAAACACAGGCGAGAGAAGGGGTACAGTCTGTACAGAGGTGCCGATAGTTGAATGGCTTTGTGTATGGAGATCCTGGTGTGGCCGTCGTTGAATGGCCGCCGTCTGCATCTACATATTGGCGTTGCAGAGAGACGCACGCAGGCACAGCACAGCCTGCGGTCACCGTTCTTCAGCACCGAGGCCGTCGTGCCACTGGGTCAGGCCGCACGCCGCTAGGCCACGGTGGTTCTGCCAGCCCGCCGCCGCCACCATCGGAGTGGAAGGGGCACGGACCAGATCACGGCCGGCGCCGCCGCCATCAACGTCGCCGGTAGGAGGCTCGCCGTCGCCGCAGCTAGAGGAAGCGGCAGCCGCTGCTGGGAGAAATCCACCGGCGGATGAGCTGCCGCCTACCGTCCTGGAAAGATGCGAGAGGAATACAATTGTCAGCCATGTGTGCGTACGATATATAGTCAGTCCATCTTTAGGTAGATCCGCTTTCCACGCTAATTATTCTGCGGGACGTACGCTGATTTTTAATTTGTATATATATTTAAACCGGTCAAGTTTTTTCACCCGTTAAGCTAACTGGCTGGCCGGCCTCCGTCTCCCGTGTGTGTGCTGGAGCAGGAGTAACTACACCTTAGGGTGTAGGAAAAATTTACCATATATATATATATATATATATATATATATATAGGAAAATCTTTTCTACTCCTGGAAAGTAGTTACTCCTACGTGTATATCTTAAGATTTATGGTATATATGACCGAACGGCGTATATGGATGAAGTATATGATCATACTAGTAACCATCTGGGTGGTATGTATGTTAAGTATGCATGCATACGTAGAGTATATGGATATACTTTTTTATATACAACATGAGTGATATTTTACGTAATATATTAAAAAATATGGGTTTCCTTGAAATTTTTTTTGTAGTAAGATCTAGAAAGATCTTAATATGAGTATTTAAACATACTCAAACCGATAAAACAAGTATGAACACATACCCAATGTAGTTTTTTGAAGATGGGAGTAACTACTTCCTTCTAGATAGAAAGTGCACCCTATATATATATATATATATACACCATTATAATGGCCGCGCTTTTTACACGAATACCAAATTATAACGCCTTACAAATGTATCGTACCTTCGCTGAACATCTTACAATTTTACCACTTTTTGCTTACGCGGCACGCCGCCAGGGCTGGGCACGCTGGCAAGGTCATGGGAAATGACATCGCTGCCCCCTGCCTTGCTTCTCTCTGCCACCTCTCTGACAGATTGGTCCCAAGAGCTCATCTCACCGCCACGTGGTCCCACACGGCAGATTCATCTCCTATCTCCGGCCTGCCTTCTTCATTCGGGCTTGTGCCAGCAGTTTCGCCGGGGCTGAGCTCGCCCACAGCCAGAGCAGCGTCGCTATAGCATGTCGCATGCACTTGCCGCGGGCCGCAGAGATTAGCGGAGGCGGTTGCTCGACTTTCTTTTTATTTTTTTCTATTTCCTTTTTTCTACCATATATAGTTGTTAGTAATTGTTAATTGTTAGAGCAACTCCAAGGGAGTTGTTAAAAATAAATTGCTAAACTCATAATTTAGCCAAACTCCAAAATAGAAAACCATGCAAAAAAACAAAAAAACTCCAACAGTTTTTCTATTATGGCAAAGTAGATAGCTAGCGCACATGCAAAGCCTATATTTACCATGCGAGATTGTAGGAATACGGGTTTGCTATTTTACAAAATAAAATAGCATATCTGCCTGGAAATCACTTTTTTGCTCTAAAAAGCTAAATATAGCATACAAAACACGGATAGCATGTCTCTTGGAGATGCTCTTAATCCAGCCATTTATGCATATATGGAAGATCGAGTGGCGGTTGTTCAAGGGAATGGAAATATCCCGGATTATGTGTGGGTGTGTTTGCCGTGAGGAACGAGGTCGCGAAGCGCCGCCCATGCCGGCTGCTCCGTCGCGCCCGGTGCCCGCCGCCCAGCTTGGGGAGGGAGCTTGCCGTCTGCCGCCGCTGGGCGCTGCCGCCGCATGCCTCGGCAGCACGCCATATGTGGGCTCGCCCATGCGGAGGCGCCGCCCTTTCGGCGGGCGCCGCCCATCATGCCGGCAGCCTCCGCCAGCGTGAAGGAAGCGCGGGCCGAAGCGAAGCGGATAGACTCGCCGCTACTGCGAAACAAAAGACAGGGGTAGAAAGGTCATTTCCCGTAAGGCTGACGGTGTTCCGCGGCATCACAAAGGATACATGCGCAATGCAGGCAAAAGTGGTAAAATTGTAAGATGTTTAACCGAAGGCTGATATATTTGTAAGACGCGTTATAAAACTGGTATTCGTGTAAAGCGTAACCATTATAATGGTATGTATGTAAAATCCCCGTCAGGAGGAGGCGGTGGGGGGGATTTTGCAAAAACACCAAGACAAGAAGTGGCCAGGCGGTTTTTTCTGAAATGACAGCTTTTCGATTCTTGCCGTGAGATCAGGATCCGTGGCCCAAATTGAGGTTTCTATAGTTTGCACAAGATGACTGGTTTCCACATGATACGTTCTCTTTTCTGTAAACTTGATCCAAGTTAAAGAAGCTTGACTTAGGACAAAGCCAAAGCGAGGTATAATTCACTCATGGACTGTCCTGGAAAATATTGTTGTAGGCTTCTAGCTTCAGTCTTCACATGAAATTGTACAGTTCTGCAATTTAATTCTTGCTTTTTGTTCAACAAATGTTGAGCTGGATACCTGTGTTCACAACTTTCTGCAGTAAAATTTAATACGTAGTTTTCATGGTTAGGACTTATGAGAGGGATCCCTAATTAGTCTGCAAAGGCATGGCTTGATTGAAAACCCCAAGCACCAGATAGTAGTCATCTTTGCTGTTACAAGAAAGCTTGGCAGCAGAGTATGTACAGTACAGTATAGGCCCATCAGAAAAATGGTCTGTGTGGATGAGGGTGTTTCACTGGAAGGTTTCTGGAGTTCAAATTCGAACGAGATACAGAACCTTCCAATGAAAGACCCCCAATCCAAACATGCATTAGTCGGCAACTGTATGCCAATCTTTCTTTTCTTTTTGCCCCACTGAAGGCAAGCATGCTAGAAGGCAGCATGCTCATTCTGTCTGGATTATGGCACTGGAAAAAGGAAATTTATAACAATGCTTTATTACTCAATCAAATTTCACTTACCTTAAAGCTGGCAGTCTGGATTCTTAACATTGCGCATTGCCTGATCGATTATTATGTGTCATGTCTAGCAGTCTACTTATGTTGGTATAAGCTATAGGTTATCTTTCCCTACTAATGTAAAGGCAAAATCCATGGTGCAAGCATAGTTTCAGGCTCAGGTTCCATACGTTTACTGGCAAAACTGCCCATGCTTTATTATGGGTTGTACTAGTCCGATTTGAATCAACTTACTGGTTTAACCTTTTTGATGTATATTACACAATCCTCCCGTGCGTTGCTACGGTGAAGGTGAAATGCTAATCAAACAGAACGGATTACCCTAATACTAGCCATATCCAAAGAACTGGTCAATCCTCGCACCATGGCTGTAACATGCAAAACACTATGTATATCTCTGGTATCCTCAGCTCTGTTTTCTGACAGCTATCTCTCGTATGTTTACTCAAAACAAATTTGCATCACTGATACACACTGCTAATCACATAATCCTGACTAGGACAGAAAACAGGACGCAGTCTAATTTTGGACATTTGGTCGAGCATTTGGCCGGCACACAGCAGCTATTGGTGGCGAGCATCGCAGAGGAAGCAACAGCAACTTCAGCTTGCAGTGCACCCGTTTTCAGCGTTGGTGGACAGAAAAATTGATGGTGTTAGAAAGCAACCGCAGTTGGCTGTCCCTTTGTTTGTCGCTCCCAACCATCATCTACAATCTCGCGACACTGTTGAACCCTGAAGATGCTCATTTCCTCTTGCATATGATGAGAACAGAAAATGAACTGCTATCTGCTCCGGTAGCCTATGTGGATCACGAATTGCAAACACCACACCAGGCAAGATGAGTCTGTAACGTCTTATCGATTGCTGGGTGAAGAATGCAGGGATTATGGGTTACATCACAATGCAGGATTAACCAGCTTACAAATGCCGCTTGCTGACACCAGCTCTCCATAGATGTGACTAAAACAGCATTGTCCAGCAACTGTGGTGCATGAGGCTCAAATAAAATACTAACGTCTACGGTATTCCACAGCACTTCGACCCAACATTCGCAGTATAGTAAACTAGCCTTCAGCATGCTGATGATGATGCCGGCGACCTCTTCTGCGAAGCTCGCAGCTCGCCTCCGCTTCAGGACAGTGCCAGTCTTTTTCTGGGGATTGTTGCTTCCCATGTTGCATCCGGGAGAACCGAGTATGCAAGCCAGTGAGTCTTCCATCAGATCTCCAAATGGTGTCTGCAAGCACAATATACAAAAAAAAAGTGTCATCTTACAGCGTAACA
This sequence comes from Hyparrhenia diplandra, assembly GCA_015847255.1. Taxonomy (NCBI): domain Eukaryota; kingdom Viridiplantae; phylum Streptophyta; class Magnoliopsida; order Poales; family Poaceae; genus Hyparrhenia; species Hyparrhenia diplandra. Next base: position 454,227 of record JADLZK010004130.1, on the reverse strand, counting down.
TTCTAAAACCTAGATAGACAAACTGTAAACTTATTGGTAAACTAGTAACCCACAGTGTTCGCATTTGTCTCTCTTGAAATTGATCTAGCCTCATCATCAGAGTTGGTAGCTTCAACTTCCTTCATTCTTTCCACAAAGGCGCTGTCAATATATACGAATGGCGTGGGTGCCACCTGAAAAGTGGTTGATCTTGATGCAGATCATCGAACAGATGCTCGGCAAAAAAGTGTCTTTTCACAACTTTGACCAGGTATGCATCATCACTATGCTTATTGAGTATTCTGTTAATGAAGCAAGGAAAAAGCAAGTATGATGTTAATGAAACAAGTAGTTAGTTGAAACTCCGAGTCCCGATGCCGAAGTAAAAGAATCGCAAGTTAACAAACCACACATGTTAGCTAGCTCCATCTTCATGCGTCCTTCTTCCTCGCTTAAAAGCAGTGCAGGGCAATCACGCAAGGTTCCACGAGCCAATCCCTTTCCGGTGAAATAAGCGCAGCCTGATAAGTAGTTTCAATAAATTCACATTTTCAATGAAAAGGATGAAAAATGATTCTTCAGCAACATATCAACATTGAAGGGTCGATGAATCCAATATTTTATTTCAAATGGTTCCATCTACTGTTGTGTTAACCTAAGAAGCTATCTGTTTGCTTTCAACTACAGCATGGATCTATTATAACTTCATGAGAAAATAGTGGCAACATAAAAGGTACACATGACTTTGGAGCATAAAACTATCTTACAGAATGAATCAGTAACATACATTTAATGTTAGTGTATTCTACATACTACCTATGTTTTCTATTTTAAGATGTATAAGTATCGAATTTCAACAAAATCCAATAGCAGTATTGTTTATGGCTAACTGTTCATCTGGGGTCTACCAGCGGAGTGTTAGGATATGTGAATAAATAATCATAATCATTGTTAATCGGGTAGGTTTCATTTTAGGTATTTCCTAATCTTGTTGACTCATCCTGCCATCAAATACAAAAGAGCCACATTCACTATGAATGAGGCAAAAATTATTAACTTGTCTCTCATCTAAACATAGCTTGGCTATGGCTTTTTTTTTTTTTTTTTTTTTTTTTTTTTTGAGAAGTAGCTTGGCTATGGCTTTGCATGAAATTATTGAACAGGGATCACTACCAGGTCCAATATCCTTGAGATTTACCATAAGCTGCACAAAATCTTACGAATCGGGATTAGGTGGAAGCCCAAGCAATTTGAGTCCTGCACAACAGAATTTTGTAAGCATGCATTTGGTACCAATAGCTATTGTCTGCAAGGCAAATTTAACAATAAAAGTTTAGCGGTTTTGTCTATACAACACTTAATTGAATCAACTGTAGTCAAAATCCGATCACTTGCATTGTCCCTCTCCACCAATAAATGCATTGCCCATATAGAGACTTGTTTTACTCGTTAAGAAAACAGTAATTATAATGTTCAACCCCACTCGCTACAACAAACTCTAAAACCCAAGCATGACTGCACTAAGGAACAAATCATGGGAAGCACTAGCAATTCATGTGGCCGAAGGCTACACTCAAATGTGAGGGGGCTGTGCCTGCATATATGCATCACACACACAGTAGTATAGCCAAATTGCTCCAAAAGTAACATGTTCACTGTGGCTAGTAAAAGGCTAAGGTAGGGACATAGAAATATCCTTGAACAGTAATAACAATGGCAGAATGCAGGCGCAGGTTAAGCATATCAAATTATCAATATCCTTGAAAGGTAGGAGTAATAACAAAAGCAGAATATAGCTTATTTGCCCTGACGTGCTCACTTGATAACAGCATCCACGGTGCAAAATTTATGGAATGAGCTCTCAAAATACAGCCATAAGAATGGAATAATGTTGTCAGATGACACACACTTCTTTAGAAAAGGAGTCCTATTTAGGCCAGGTACAACACAAGCGCTTAGAGAGGCGCTCAAAAGCTGTTCTAGCATTTTTTTGCCACCCCGTACGTCTCGGCAGATGCTTGTGCCAAGGGTCGCTGCTCAGGCGAGCAGCCGGCACTAGGAGATTTTGTAGCTAAAAAAAGTTACGGTTTCAAGGATGGATAAATAGATTAGCACTTAAGACTAGTGTTTGCCGCTATAGATTAAGGCCCCCCATCCAGGATGGTTTGCACGAGCATGTCTATTGATTATTGAATACTACTTTAGGTTTTAACCTTGATATACAAAGGCTGCAACCATGCTCTTGGCATGTTTTCAACACAATTTGGTGCTCACAAATTGTTGTTATCGCTTTCTCAGGAATGAACTGAATGCTCCTTGTTTACCACGACTTGAAAATAGCACATCGCATATAATAACATTATCAAATACCAATCGAGAGGTGAGGGAGTGAGCAACCTTTGTCGAAACTGAACCACCCCACGAAAGTGCCTAATACTGAGCCCATGACGAAGGAAAAAGCTGGAAGTAATTTGTAAAACCGGAGCTTCTTCTCCTCCTCGGGTGTCAAACCGCCCTACACCATCAGTACCAAAACAAAACTCGGCGACAAGATTATATTGTCTGTAGGGCGTGGCGTTGGGGGTCATGGAAGGGTGTTGTCGCAGAAGAGCCTACCTTTGTCCTCATGGTGTACTCCAGATCTTGGATCAGCCCCCGCCCTCATTAGCAACAAAGAACCGCGTCAACCCCCAACCAAAGAAGTGAACAGGATTGGGGGATAACTGTTCAGGAAATGATTTTGCAATGGAGAAAATTGGGAACTGTAGCCGGAACGTTTCTGGGAGCGATTCGACGAACCTTGCCAGGTGCCGGGCCGAAATAAAGGCTTTTCATGTACCGCAGCTGCTCCGCCATCTCTCCTCTCTCGCTACTCGTAGTCGTAGACTCGTAGTTGTAGGTGCGTCGGCTATTCCCAAGCGCAGAGAGCGGCGGAGGAAGGAGGAAGACGAAGGAGGAGCGGATTTGGGCTTCGATGGCATTGGGCTCCTGTTAATTGATCAGAGCCGCTGCCTTGTTGGACCGCGAGAACAGGGCCCAGTTTGCCAGGACATATTATAAGAAATAAAAAAAAAAAGTTCACTCTAGGTCTCTCAATCTGGGTAAAAAGTTCGTTTTTCATCCCTAAACTATAAAACTGGACAAAACATTTTTTTACATTCCTAACCGGTTGCGAGCGGTTTTGTATTTTTTTACTTTTTATTTATTTTAGTTGAATCTTTATAAAATTATAGTAAATTCACTTTTGTTAGATTTCACATGAGTAAATCTACACAAAGGATATGCTTTAATACAAAGTTTATGTTATAACTTTTTTTGTAATTAATTGGAACTTTTTTTTTGACTGAATCAGCAGGGGAGCCCCTACCTATTTTTTTTTTTTTAATTAAACGAAAGAAGAAAGGTACAAACAGCTACAAGGCAACTAGGCCCAAAGAAAAGCAAAAATTACTCTTTTCTTCATCCCAAATTATAAGTCACTTTGATTTTCTAGGTTGATCCATTTAGTTATGTATCTAGACATATTATCTAGATACATAACTAAATGGATGAACCTAGAAAGTCAAAGTGACTTATAATTTGAAATGGAGGGAGTACAAGTTAAGGCCAGTCTCTAGGTCTCAAGAAGGAACCGACGGTTGGGTTTAGCCTTGATACACACAAGGCTGAACTCCTCCCCCTCAACTTTGTCTTCCAAATTAAACTCAACTTGAACATTATCAAAAACTTTTCTGTGATAAGCCGTGACGACCCAGCACGTTGTGATGATTATCTCTCTAAAAATGCTACTTCCAAAATTTTGCATGGCTTGGATCATCATATCCAGCGATGAAAGGTTGAAGTCCCAAACAATGGAGAGAAAGGACCAGCACTGTTGACAGAAGGAGCATTCAAAAAGAAGATGGAAGCTTGTTTCCTCATAACCTGAATTGCATAGGGGGCAGCTATAGTCATCGAGGTGCATGCTTTTCCTCCTCGCAAGTTTCTTGTGGGAAATCTGTCTCTTAGTAACAGCCAAAAGAAAAACTTATGCTTCCCCAAATTGCTTGAGGACCATAGCCTGGAGAAAAGAGGTGAGGCTGTTGATCTTTCTTGCAATAACTGATAGGCTTTTTTACTGCTGAAGGCTGTAGATCCCCATTTGTAAAACTAGGAGTCCTTGGCTTGATCATCCAAGTCTAACTCATCTATGGTGGCAGCCAGATGATGAAGCTCGAGGGAGGATGAAATTGCTTTTCAAATCCTGATATAGGAAATACTGGATGGAGCACTTTGGTTTCTTTGCAAAAGAGAAAAGGTGAGGGTAGAGCTGCTGGGGTTCTGCTGGGGGTTCTGGCTGGGGTTTGTCCAGCTTTGCAACCAAAAAGAGGTTGTATTACCTTGGTTTGGATTGCAAGTGGCAATGGACTGAAATTCCTCAAAGAGTTTAAGAACACTCTTCCACCAGAAAGAACCAACTGGGCTTCTGCTTGCAGGGGTTTGGTTTGACTGTTGTTGTAAAACTTTGACCAAGTCAAATTTACCCAGGGGAGGTCTTTTTTATTGTAGAATTTGTCAAGGAACTTTATGAGCAAGGCATTGTTTTGTCGACTGATGTCTATGATTCCAAGCCCTCCCTCTTCTTTTGACTTGCAAGCTGTCTCCCAGACAACTAGACAGTTGCCCTTTCTAGATATGTCTCCTTTGCTCCAGAGTCCATGTTTTCTGTATTTATCAATTTGCTCTATGATCTGTGGTGGAAGCTTTATGGTACACATGTAGAAAGTGGGCAGTGCACTAAAGACTAAGTTGACCAATAGAAGTCTTCCATGATAGGAGATGAATCTGTTTATTCCTGTCGGCCTTCTTTCAATTCTATTAAGGAGGGGAGAGAACTCTTCTATGCTTGGTTTGGTGGTTCCTAGGGGAAGTCCCAAGTAGTGAATGGCATACTGCCAACCAAGCAGCCAAAGCTGTTAGCAAGTTCCTGGGCTTTTCTTGCTGTCATGTTGATTGGGACTAAGAAAGATTTGTTGAAATTCACTCTCACTAATTGGAATAATTCATAGATATAGTTTTTATGGTCCAATTATGGTGAAATTTTCATAGTGACCTAATTGTTTTATGTTTGAACTGTAGTAAAAATTTCATACTTCATGATCATGTATAACTTAGTATAGATTTATTTAACAAATGCAGCAGAGGTACCACAAAACGTCGACTCCTACTTCCACCGATGGAAAACCCTCCTTGGAAGATGGTTCGACAACGGAACCAAGCCACCAACACTCTCTACTACACGTAAATAATGATACATATTCAACATGATGAAATACTAAACATGATGTATGATGGATCACCGGCGAAAGCAAGGCTACTAACGCCTTCCTCACACCCAGACAAACTCTTCTGACTAGCTAAACGATAGAATACGACTCCTAACGAACTCAGCCACGCGCGCGGCGGCTCGGCAAAGGAGAGCTCGCCAGCGGCACGCATTCCAACGAACCTAGCATGGTAGCGATCAAACAGAGGGCACAAGCAACAAAATCAGCTCAACATGACCCCTAAACGATAGCCGGTTCAAGCCGTGGATGACCAGAGCGAGCTTGACTACAACGACGGTGAGCTCGGCGGTGCTCTGGACATCGATGAGGAAGAACGGTGCACGTGGGCAGCTCGGGCGAGAAGAAGGCGACGCGAGCAGCCTCAGCAAGTGCGTCAAGGCGTTGCAGAGCTAATGGCACGGCCAATTTCAGCAATTGGAGCTTGACGGCAGCACCGTGGCACGGCAGAGCTATGCACGACAGCGGCGGCGAGAGGAAGAAGACGTGTCGTGCCCTGCTCTGGGCTTTATAGCCAGGGCGACGTATGGGAGAAGGACAGCTGCAGCAGCCCCTAAAGGTGGATCTAGTTCAAATTCGAATAAGACACAAAGCTCCAATCCAAACATGCACTTGTCGGCAATTGTATGATACTTCAACTTCAATACTTATATGCCAATCTTTCTTTGCTCTGCTGCCCCACTGAATGCAACCATGTTAGAAGGCAGCATGTTCACTGCCTGGGTTATGGGCCTTCACATTCTCTTCTTTTTCTGTCAGGTCGTGAATGAGGCTCAAATAAAAAGCTAAGGTCTACAGTATTCCACAGCATTTCGACCCAACATTCACAGTATAGTAAACTAGTCATCAGCATGCCGATGATGATGCTGGCGACCTCTTCTGCGAGCTCGTAGCTCGCTTCGCTTCAGGACAGTGCCCGTCTTTCCTGGGGGATTGTTGCTTTCCATGTTGCATCCGGGAGAACTGAGTATACAAGCCAGTGAGTCTTCCATCAGATCTCCAAATAGTGTCTGCAGGCACGATACACAAAAAAAAAGTGTCATCTTGCAGCAGAACATTCTAAAGCCTAGATAGACAAACTGCACCCAGGAAAAACTAGTCGCATTTCTGAGTGCAAACTTATCGGTAAACAATAGTAACTCACAGTGTTCGCATTTGTCTCTCTTGAAATTGATCTAGCCACATCATCAGAGCTGGTAGCTTCAAATTCCTTCATTCTTTCTACAAAGGTGCTGTCGATATACGAATGGCGTGGGTGCCACCTGAAAAATGGTTGATCTTGATGCCGATCATCGAACAGATGCTCCGCAAAAAGTGTCTTTTCACAACTTTGACCAGGTGTGCATCGTCACTATGCTTATTGAGTATTCTGTTAATAAAGCAAGTAAAAACAAGTATGATGTTAATGAAATAAGTAGTTAGTTGGAACTCCCAAGTCCCAGTCTCGATGCCAAAGAAAAAGAATTGCTAGTTAACAAACCACACATGTTAGCTAGCTCCATCTTCATCCGTTCTTTTTTCCTTTTTAAAAACCACTGCAGGGCAGTCATGCATGATTCCACGAGCCAATACATTTCCGCCGACATATGCGCAGGCTGAAAAGCAGCTTCAGTAAATTCACATTTTTAACGAAAAGGATGAAAAATGATTCTTCAGCAACATATCAACGGTTGAAGGCTCGATGCATCAAATATTTTATGCCAAATGGTCCCATCTACTGCTGTGTTAACTAACAAGCTATCTGTTTGCTTTCAACTACAGCATGGATCTGTTGTCAAAAAAAAAAAAAAAAAAACCTACAGCATGGATCTATTATAACTTCAAGCAAATGGTGGCAACATAAAAGGCACATGACTTTGGAGCACAAAAACTATCTTACAATGAATCAGTAGCATACATTTAATGTTAGTGTATTCTACTTACTACCTGTGTTTTCCCTTTTACGATGTATAAGTACTGAATGTTAATAAAAATTGTATTACATTCCAATAGCAGTATAGTTTGCGGCTAACTGTTCATCTTGGGCCTACCAGAGCAGTGTTAATTAGATACTAGATATATGTGAATAATCAGAATCATTGTTTATTGGGCAGGTTTCATTGTAGGTATTTCCTAATCATCTTGACTCAACCTGTCATCAATACAAAAAGAGCAACATTCACTATGAATGAGGCAGATATTAATTTGTTTCTCATCTAAACATAGCTACATGCCTTTGCATGAAATTATTGTACAGGTATCACTACCAGGTCAAATATACTTGAGATTTACCATAAGCTGTCAAACATCTTATGAGTAGAGGATCAGGTGGAAGACCAAGCAATTTGTGTCCTGCACAACAGAATTTTGTAAGCATGCATCCGGTACCAATGGCTATTGTCTGCAAGGCAAATTTAACAATGACAGTTTTGCGGTTTTGTTTAGACAACACTTAATATAATCAACTGTACGTAGTCAAAATCTGATGACTTGCTTTGTCCCTCTCTACCAATAAAAGCATTGGCCATATAGAGACTTAATTTACTCGTTAAGAAAACAGTAAATATAATGTTCAAGCCCCACTAGTAATATAACATTGCCAGAACAAATTCTACAACCCAAGCATGACTGCACTCAGGATCAACTCACGGGAGACACCGGCACTTCATGTGGCCCAAGGCTACACTCAAATGTGAATGAGTTGTGCCTGCATGCATGCATCATACGCACAGTATTTCCCTAGTAATATTAACAGTATAGCCGATTTGTTATAAACATAAACTATGCCAAAATGCTCCAAAAGTAACACATTCACCGTGGCTAGGAAAAGGATAGGGCAGGGACATACAAATATCGTTGAACAGTAATAGCAAAGGCAGAATATAACTTATTTTCCCTGACGGTTGACGCGCTCACTTGGTAACAGCATAACAACAACATCCACAGTACAACATTTAGGAAGAAGCTCTCAAAATACAGAATAATGTTGTGTGTGTCAGATGACACGCGGTTCTTTATAAGAGGGAGAGACCTATTTACAAGCATTTGAGCTTTAATATTCAATGACTTTGGGAATCTTCAGATGAGCTATTTTCAACACAATTTGGTGCTCGCAAAATTGTTGACACAATATTATCGCTTTCTCAGGAATGACATGTTTTTTAAACTGGAATGACATGTTTTAACTGAATGCTCCTCGTTTATCTCGACTTGAAAATAGCTCATCGCATATAATAATAACATTATCAATCGAGAGGCGAGGGAGTGAGCACCTTTGGCGAAACCGAACCACCCCACGGAAGTGCCGAATACTGAACCCACGACGAAGAAAAACAAGTTGGAATGAGTTTGTAAATCCCAAGAATCTTCTCCTCCTCGGGGGTCAAACCGCCCTACACCATCAGTAGCCAATCCAACTCAGTGAACTCAGCGACAAGATTCTATTGTTTTTAGGGCGTGGCGTCGGGGAGGGGGTTTATGGAAGGGTGTTGTCGCAGATCGAAGAGCCTGCCTTTGTCCTCATGGCGCACTCGAGATCTTGGATCCACCCCCGCCTCATTGGCAACAAAGAACCCCGTCAACTCCAAACCAAAGAAGGGATTTGGGGAGAATTGTTCGTGAAATAATTCCTGGGAGCGATCCGGCGAACCTGGGCAGGTGGGGGACCGAAACAAAGGCTTTTCAAGTACCGCAGCTGCGCCGCCAGTCCGGCCATCTCTCTTCTCTCGCTATTCCCAAATGCAAAGAGAGCGGCGAGGGAGGAGGAACACGAAAAGGAGGAGCGTCGCCTTGTACTCCTTTGTGTGATTTTGGGCATTTCTTTCCTCGGACTCTTTGATGGCATTGGGCTCCATTGCTTCCGGTTAACTGGATCAGAGCTGCCGCTGCCTTGTTGGGCCGCGAGAACAAGGCCTCCAGTCGGCCAAAATTCTAAAAAAAAAAAGTTCATCTTTCTAAAAAAAAAAAAGGTACCTAAAAAACTTTTATTAAGAAGTCGGCCCCTGTTCGCAGCCAAGCCAGCCAGCAAAGTATTTCTCTCTCACAAAGATCACCAAAAAATTTAACAGGGCAATTGTTGTAGACAAGCGACTTGTGATGGCTCCAATTATATGAGGAATGTTTGAGTCTGATGATTAATAACGACAAGTCGTCAGTGCTCTTCAGTAAAAACACAAGAGAGGTGGACAAAGATGAGTTTCTAGAAACCCTAGTGCTAGCACAGAGGGTGACCAACAAGTTTCTGGGACTGCCGGTGTATATAGGATTTTTTTTTTAAAAAAAAAACAAACCTCATCATACCTAAAAGACAGAGTTTGGAAGCGCATCCAGGATGGAAAGGAAAAGCACATGCAGGAAAGGAGACTTTTTAATTACACAGTACAACGGATCTACACACATGCACACTCACTCTTATGAACACACGTACGCAAATCTACCCCTATAAACACCTTCGAAGGACCGAACCGACAAATCTTAAAATTTACGAAGTCACCACAAACACCTCGCTTGTTTTGACATTACAAAAGAGTTGGCTGATGATATACCCTAAGTTCTATGATATGCCGTTTTTGGTGGACACACTAGGAAAAGGAGAATAAAATGCATTGGGTGTCTTTGGGAGGGACATTGTCAAGACGGGACATTGTCAAGACGGATGGATAATGTGGTTTGGGTTATAGAGATTTGCACTTGTTTAATTTGGTCATGTTGGCAAAACAAGCACGCGTATTGTACAAAAATTCGATCATTGTGGGGGTGTGTTTGATTTGTTGCATCTGGGCAGCCTGGCCGGGGAGCGAGCCGGGGCCAGCCACGCCTAACCGCTCGGGCCCAAGACAGGTTGTTTGATTTGCTTGTAGCAGATAGAGCCTGGCCAAAGCTTTTTGTGTTTGATTTGCTAAAACGAGCTTGGCCCAACCCCCAACTGACATCAGCTACCAAAATGAGAATGTGTTTGACTCCAGCTTGGCCCAACCCCAACCAGCATGAACCACAACAGAAATGAAGAGCAAAATGAATAGCAAACTGGAGACAGTTCAACAATAATCAAGAGCATTACATGATTTGTTCAGTTCTAAAATAAAGGCCTCAGCTAATAGGAAACATCAGTTCTAAATTATGCATCATCGACCATTTGATTAAAATAACATTGAGTTCAAGTTTGAGTTGACCAGGACATCATAGCACATTTCAACCGAACAAAATCAACAGAATGATCAGCACCAGCAGGAAGGATAGGACAACAGCAACAATTAACAACCAAGGTGCACCAACAGGAGCAATCAGATGAGGATCATCCTCTAACAGTGGGTGTTCATCACCTTCAATGAACTGAAAATAGGAGGCCTCTACAGCTTCTCTTGTTGTAAATTTTTTGTGATAATTGTTTGGATAGCCACTCACCTGTTCATTGCATTGCGCCCGGGTTTCATACACCCTAGGTACCTTGCCTCGATAGACAACATACCAAGCCATCTATGTCATTGGAACACAGAAGATGTTATGAGATTATGAGAACAAGTAACAAAAATAATGATTTGCCTTAGAATGCATTGCCATTTCATTTGATCTTCAACTTGGAGCATAAGGAACATAGCTAGGCAGCCAAACTGATAACAAAAGTTCATGTAGGCCATGAAACCATGGCTAACATTCAGCCTAGCCATCAAGTCATCTTTTGGATGATAACTTGATTGCAATGGGCATGGATGTCGGCCATGGCTTGATGACAATCACGACAACAAGGTTCATAGAGAAATAATTCAGCATATGCCCACTACCTCACAAGTAGAATATCATAAATTTGGCATTTATCTCATCATAGCCATAAAGGAAAACACTATCATCACAAGCATAAAATGAAAGCAAAAAGTAATCATGCAATGAGAGGAAAAAACAAAATGCCTTAGAACTTCAAATGTTACACGGTTGCTTCACATCGCCTAGCCAATAGAGGTCGTGACATCGAAAAGTGCATCTAGCCCTTTAGTGGGTTTTTGGTGAATTGAATGACAACATAATTAAAGGTCTAATAAGTTTGCTAAGTGTTGAACAGAAATCGAGTCTATTACATATACTTGTGGATTGTGTAGTAACAAGTATATTCAAGGTTCAACAAGTAAACAGACTTGATGGTATTCCACATAGTATGGAAGCAAAGCCAAATTGTGTATTGTTGTATTGGAAGATGATGGAAACAATCTAGTTCAAGCAAAAGACAACAATGCAAATGGAATCAATGAAATGGCTTATATATTGTGGAATATCATAACACCATGTGAAAGCAAGCATACTTGGCAAAAGACAAATAAGACAAGAGTTAATGATTTTTGATCGGTCTCTATAATGGCTTGTTTCCCATGAATAGAAGATTGAAATAAGTGTTGGAGTGTCAAGCCAAAATGATAGGATATAAGGAACCGTGAATTGGCTTGACCATATTAATGTTGATCCATGTATGTCTCTATGTGAGTCAAACCGAAGCTTGATTGGTCTCAACATTCATATCTACAAGATAATCAAGCAAGGATCAAAGTGTTGAAGAAATGGTTATTCAATGGATGCTTAATATGATGTGACTTGAATATGACTTGATAAGGTGAAGATAGCAAGGAAAGGGCTTCGAGGTACTAGGTGAAGGTGAAGGGAAAGCGGTGGCTTGGGACCGAGGTACCATGGCTATGGTGAAGAAGAGAGTACTTGCATTTAGTCGAGGAACTAATCAAGCTATGATGAGCCATATTGTGTTGAGGATCAAATCATTAATGGAAGTGACTTCAAGCCATGAGTTGAACTCACATTTGTGGAAATGGTTCAAGTCACATGCTCAAGGTACATTTGCTCTAAGAGATGAGACAAAAAATGATAGAGGATGATGTACAAAGTTGATGGAACCTCTCAAGTGCAATGGATGGTAACCTGGACTCATGGAGGTTTAAATTCATTTATCTTTTGAATCTTGAGTTTAGGAAATGCCGTACTATTAAGGGGGATCCTAGGACCCTTGGCTACATGTGAACTAAATGCTCAAACCTCCAGCTCGGCCAAAAAAAACATCACTCCAAGCCAAAAACAGCCATCCAAAACTTCGGTTTTACACTTTGTCGTGATTCGGTAGCGGCAGATGCCGCGTAAGTGAGGCGAGGCAAGAGACAAGACGCACGGCAGTGCTTGGTGCTTGTGGCGCAAAGCCGCACTTAATCTCGACCGTTGGGGTCCGGTCGGGTATAAATACCCTTCCAACCCTCCTCCAACGGTACTCGGTCACTTCTTCTTCCACCTCGCGCGCGCACCCAGAGAATAGACCTCTTGCTCTCTCTCTCTCCTCCATTGAAGCACCTTGAGCTCCCCACTCAATCCCTCACTTTCCACCATGGATTCTTGAGGGAAAAGGCAAACTGCTTGTGCAGGCCGGATTTACTACTTCTCCAACTTGAAAGAGCATTTGGTTCACGCTTACGGGCGGTTCTAGGGTTCTTTACTCTTGGAGCTTGCTCCTAGCCGGCTAGGCATCACCCTTGAGCTGCCAACTTGTGTGGCAGCCTTGGGAGGTTTGTAACCTCACTCAAAATCAAGAAAATCACCCCTCATCTCAAGGGTTCACTCCCTTGACTTGAGAACGAGGGAAGGGGCGGCTTTGTGTGGCGAATGCCAATCCTTTTGTGGATACCTCAAAGAACGTGGGCGTAACCCGGCCTTTGTGGCGACGGTGAATCACGGGAAAAATCCTTGTCTCAAGTGTGCTTTTTACATTCTTGCATATATATTCTTGTGAGCTAGGGTTTGTCCCGATCTACTTTGTTGAGGAGTTCCCGGTACTTTCTATTGGATATATGTGATATATTTGTGTGTAGGAACTTGGGATATTCACTGATCTAAGTTTCATTGCTTAGATTTCAAACTGCAGTTTGTGTTTGTCCGCAAAGCAGCGATTACGCCGCTAGGCGAGGCAATGCCACAGACAGACGCAGGCAAAGGCGGGAAGGCGAGGCAAAGGCCGCAAGGCTATTTCAAAAAACCTCTAGTTTGTTTTACAGGCGATTTTTAAGGTAAAGGCCTATTCACCCCCCCCCTCTAGGCCTCCTAGGCGACATCAAGGTCCTTACAAGTGGTATCGAGCTAGGCTCTCAATTTGGGCTTAACCGCCTTGAGAGAAAGATGTCGATAAGTGAGGAGGTATCTCTAGAACTTTTTACTTTTCGATGGCTCAAACTATGCATCTTGGTCTGCTAGTGTGCTTGATATTTTTAGGGCCATGGGTCCTCATATAGAGCGTGATTGTTGATGTGAGCATTTCACCTCCTAGTGATGATTTGGACTATCTATCTAGAGAGGAAGTGAAATACTTACATCATTACAATGCTCAAGCTACTAACATTTTATTTAGTGCTTTGAGTGAAGATGTATTAGATGATGTCATATTTGGAGATGATGAACCTCTTGATGATGCTCATCTCATTTGGACCGCACTCAAAGAAAGATATGGCAAGTCCAAGTGTGATGAGAGCAGCCTCTCATTGGAGGAACCACTTGAGGAGTGCTCAACTTCACCAACACATGATGCGCCTCAAGTGATTCTCCCAAAAGGCATAATTGATCATACCACATCCACTTCCTCACCAACACATGACTTAATGGATGGTAATGAAATGGTTGGTGAGAACAATGTTTTTACATGTGGTACTTCTACTTCCTCTAGTTCTTGTGAGACTAACATTTTGAAGGAAGAAGAAGCTTGTGATCGGTGGAGGCCAAATGATGAATCCACCTCACCTAGAGGCACAACTCTCTATGCCACATCTCATGTGTGCCTCATGGCAATAGGTGAGAAGGTAAAATCAAAAGCCAAACCTCCTCCACCTCCTAGTGACATCTCTAGTAGTGATCTAAGTGAAAGCTCTAGTGATAGTGAATCTAGTGATGATGAAGAGTATGCTAGACTCATCAAGAACCTAGATCCTAAAACTAGAGTCTTTCTTTCTCAACTAATGGCGGATTTAGAGAGTACCCAAGCTGAGTTAGCAACTAGAGATGAACAACTTGACAAGCTTGAAAGGTTGTATGTTGCTAATAAGGAAGCTCTTGCATTAAAGAGAAGTGAGGTGGACTCCTTGCACAAGGCTTTGGCCGAAGAGCAAAGAGAACATGTTCTCACTACGAAGGCTAATGTTGCACTCAACGATAAGTATTGTGTCTTAGTTGAAAAGCACAAGGAAATTGAGTTGCAATATAGTCATCTTAGGGAGAGCACCTCACAACCCTCTAATGCAAAGGACACCTCTACTCCCTCCACTAGCCAAGGTTGTGGAAAATGCTTTAATCTTGATTTGAATGTTTATGCCACTAACCTTGTTGATATGGAAGCTATGAGAAAAGAGATTGCTAGGCTCAATGAGATAATTAAGGGTGAGCTTGGGCACACAAAAGAATCCAAGGCAAATGGTAAGAAAGTGGTGAATGGATCTGATTGTGTGCGGTTTGAGAGGAAGAAGCGATTGGTACAGTTCAATTACTGCACGGACCACGCGGCGGTCAAGACCCAAGAAGCGCCAAAGCGCGCCCGTAAAAATGGGAAGGCTACCAATCAGTTTCCGATCAAACTAAGCTCATAAATAAGATGCCAAAGCATGATAGCAGAGCTCCCAAGAGTATCAAGGTGCAACAACAATCAAAGAAGACTCTCACTGGTTGCTTCAAGTGCAAGAAGGAAGATCACCATGTTAAAGATTGCCCCTTGAGGAAAGAGAGGAAAGGCATGAGCAAGATCCAAAAGAAGAAGAAGATGGCTCGTGCTATGTACTCCAACATGGGACACATTGCCTCTACGTGTTCCAACAAGATTGATGACCAAGCCACACTACCAAAAAGAAGGAAGTGTTATGGTTGCAATGAGAAGGGCCATAAGATTGCATTATGTCCCTACATTAAAGGTGAAGGCTTGTCATCATCAAGAAAGAGCCTCATCAACAAGGTAGCAAGCAAAATGCAAAAAGAGAAGGCTAACAAGAACAAGAGCCGCCTATGCTACACTTGTAGAGGAAAGGGACATTTAAGTAAGGATTGTCCCATGGGTAACACTCCTAAGCTCAACTTGTCAACTAATTCAAATATGCTTAGGATGCCCAAAAATGACACTTGTGCTAGAGAGGTGATTGGTTCACCACGTGCTAGCACAAAGGCCATTTGGGTGCCTAAGTCTCTTGTGACTAACCTTGATGGACCCAACTTAGTTTGGGTACCACCAAGTTGTGCTTGATGAGTGTTGTAGGTACTTGGAGGTGATATGAAGATTCGGGTGCTTGAGCAAGTTAATTGAAAATATTCATTCAAGCTATCAATCATTTCACATTATATTCTTATATGGTTGACCCGAAGATGAATCAATGGAAATATCTCAAACTTCATATTCACCTTGGTAACTAGTATCTAACCCTTGCTAGCTACTTGACTTGTGTAGTCTTGAGTAGTTCACAAATATATGTGTGTTTGTGAATTATTAGGAGTGGCTAGAGTGCTTCAAGTTTAAATGAATCATTTGCCATATGATGCTTTTAATGGCTCTCTAGTAGAGCAAGATCTTATTCATGTTGTAGGTATTGAAGAACCACCTTGTGTTGTTGATCGGTCTTACTCGTGCAGTCTTTATTGATCTGGTCATAACTCCATCTTGGGAAGTGCAAATGACAATCCGTTTGTTGGGTTTGAAAGTTAACTTGATGAGCTTTCATACCATGTGCAGCATGTACCAAGGAATATTGTAGATTGATACAGTTTTGCACTTGAAGTTGAGCATATGACAGACTCAAGACCTTCTAACCAATCTGTACTTAAACTGATGTGCAGCCATGATAAACTTTCTAAACAGATCAGCACTGGTGGATTTGGAAACTAGACTTGACAATCTTTCCAACAAGTGCTCATTGACCTTCATAGCCTTTGGGGAATCAAACGTTATGAATGGTTCTTCCACTACTCGATTTTCACTGAAAGTGGTCCGCTTTTTTTTTTGAAGTGGTCCATTTTCAATTGAATTGATCAAATCTTGATAATGGTGGTGAGTTGACACTTAAGGAAGCTTAAATGGTTGAAATATTCTCACCAAAATGAGTGGAGATTCCTCAAATTGCTGCTGCACCAAATTCAGCCGACATCTCATGTATGCAATACATCTGTAGACCTCTACTACAACATTGCAGAGCGGCAATGCCACGCCTGAGAGCGGCAGTGCCGCGCCCGTGCGCATGCAAAGAATCGATTCGACTCAGTTCATGAACAAAAGCCTGCAACTTTCATATGAGCAAAGTGAAGATGAAGATATTGTCTCATTCATTACTATCAAGAAGGGTGATGACAACTAAATCTCAAGTGCAAATTATGTTCAAAATTTACACCTTTGTGTCTTGTGTAGCCACTTAGATAAATAAAGCACTTGAGGAATTTCATTGGTTATTGATCAAGAAAAAGAGAAGACCATGATTGAAACCGAATTGATCATCTACACCAAGCAACATCGATGATTTGAGCTTCCTCCATGGACTTCAAATCAAGAATCTCAAGTTGAAGAAAGTTTTTCTTCATTCATGCATACTATGAGTTGGTTTGAAGGATTTGGAGTCTTGGTTTTCACATTGGAGAATACAAGTAAATTTCAAGAAGGCCAAGAATAAAGAATCATGCTCAAGTAAAGTAAAGACATTGATCACTCACAACTCAAGAACTTCCTACTTCATGGAATCTTGACATATGGTAGATTGCCAAATTCTCATTCTCATATTATGGGCATCTACATACTACAATGGTTGTGAGTATCTCTTGGCATACCTAGTTCAATTTGATTATTCTATTGTTGCCGTGACCTAGACATAGAGTAAAAAATTCCAAGTTCTTAATTGAATAAAGTGCTATGTGAGAAATTCAAATGCTTAGGGCACTTATCAAGAGGGAATTTACTCTATGCCTAGAGTTGTGAGACTAACCATTTCTCTAAGTGATTTTTATAGTCCATTGAATGAGAATTTGTTTCTCAAAGGGAGTGTGCTATCATATGAAGGTCATCTATCCAAAATTATGTGATGTATTCTCTCTCTAATTGATTTGGAGTTGATTTTTTCTATGTTAGCCACTCACCGTAATATGGCTTAAATCTACCCTTTGGACTTAAACGACCAACCATGCATATTCATATCTTTATTCCACTCAAAATAATATGCATGATTCTTTAAGGGAGATTTAGTCCATGTTATGAGGTTTCTCCATTTAGTGACCCACTTGCCTTACACACATATAAAGGGTTGCTAAGTGAGAAACTAGTGCTTGTGTTACTAATGACCTCTTGTGTTTGAGCTTATCCACAGAAAAGTATCAAAAAGGAGGTTGTGCTGCAATTGGATAAACCACAAGCTTAAAGGTTACTCTTCACCTAGAGAAAGATGAGTTTTGCTAGAGGTCAAAGAAATCAAAATATGAGATTAGGCAAAATCAAGTTTGAGGTTGAGATTGGATGAGCTATATTGGAGGAATTCACAAGATAATAAGCATTGTTGAGAGGACTGAATGGAATAATATCTTGTGAGTATTTTCAACAAATTTCATCTCAAGATTGGACAAGAAGAAGAGAAATGAAGTGAATCATCAAATCTGTCTAGAAATTGAGAATCTGTGTTGGCTGCATTCAAGCATGAATTTGGAAGATCAAACACCGATGATTTGACCTGAAACTTTATGAGCATGATATACATATCAAGTACCTGTTGTTGTACAATTGGCATGACAATTGGTTTGGAAGAAAATCAGTTTCAAGTTGATTTACACCGTTTTCCTCAGTGAAGCAGTTTCAGATTTGAGCAGTTTTTGGTAGAAAAGTGTTTTGACTGACCAAATGAAGTTCAAATGAGCTAAAATTTATACAGCAGTTAGAGAACTCATAGATGAAGGTCTCTACCAAATTTCATGCATAGAGGACTTGTATTCTAGGAGATATGGAGTTTTCTCCAAGAAAGACATAATCTGAAACTTGCTGTATTTTAGACTTCAACAGTTGGTAGAGAGATTGACTTGACTGGTTGAAAGGAGTCCAAATGAGCTAAAATTTTTGATATAAGTTAGAGGACTCATAGATGAACATCTCTACAAAATTTCATGCATATTGAGCTTGTGGTCCGAGAGATATGAAGTTCCCTCCAGGGGTGACAGAATCTGAAAAACTGATTCAATGGAATTAGATTGCATTGCATCAACAAGGGTCAATGGGCTCTCAAGTTGGTCATGAAGATACATTAATATTGAGAAGAATCAGTTTGATCTAAAGGAGATTCAATGAAATAAAAGAACTCACACAAGGATGCAAATGAGTTGCAATCGAGCACAAGCAAAGAGCAAGTAATTGCAACTAGGTGAGAATAAGAAGTAATCACCGAAGGTTCTCGAGAGGCAAAAAAGATCAAATCAGCTCAAGCTAGTTGAAATTAGTTGTTTTCAGCAGTTACATGTAGCAGCAATGAGTTACAATCAGTTGGTACTAGCTGAAATCAATTAAGGGCAACTAAAATCAATCAGCAGAAACTATTGGATTGCAAGTATCTTGAAGGAGTTTGAGACTAGTTGAAGTATAATGCAAACCTCTCCTATGACCTTATATTGTTAGTGTGCTCAAGTGGACTTTGTGTACTCTTGTATGCACAAATTTAGGGGGAGCTTAGCCTAAATCTTGTGTGGCTATTGGCTTACTTCAAGAGTATGATGTGCAGTCCAACACATGGAAAAAGGAAGATAGATAGTTTCTTTGGATAATTTGAGTGCATCACAATTATTCTAGGAGGTCTAGGTCTTTGTAAACCAAGTGCTTCCAGTTTAAATGTTGAATGTCCCAATCCTTTAGTGGAACAAGATTTGGATGAGATGGAGGAAATAATTGAAGAGTGGACTTTCATTGTTATTTCTCCTCTCTAGAGCTCATCAAGTGCTCTTGGTCCATCCCATTGATCACCCAGGATCTTGCAAACAAAGAGTGGTAACTCCTAGTTCACAATTTTCAAAATTCATGAATTTTACCTTCTTTGCTCTCTATGTGGGTTGCACTAGGTAAAGAAAGAACTCAGAACCTAATATGTGGATCTTGGATGATCATAAGGGCTCTCTATTTCACCACATTTCATCAAGTGAGAACTATGGCCATTCAAATCATTGAAATCTCATATCAATGTGGTGATCTATCTACCTTGGTGGTGGTATGTGTTCTTGGCACAATTTCAATTGTTGCAATTTTGTTGTGCCTTGACCAAGATATAGGATGAACTCCTCTAGACTCCTAAACCGATTCAAGTGCATTTCACAAGTAATTCAAGTACTTGATGCACATATTGAGGGGGGGAGCCCATCCTATATCTTGTGTCTTTTGAGACTAACCTCTTCTTCTAGTGATTTGTGTAGTCTCATGTTGAGAATGAGTTTCTCTTGGGTATGCTACCTTGATTCAATCCAAATTGGTAAAGTTATCTCTCATATTCATTTGGATTGCAATTTTATGCCTTTAGTAGCTACTCTCCATAATATAGCTTAAATTCCCTTATTTGGACCTAATTGACCAAAAGTGCATATGTTTTTGCCTTCCACATATACATGTATGCACTATCAATAAGGGGAAATTTAGTCTATGTTATGAGGTTTTACAATTGGTGACTCACTTTGCCTTCCACATTCAAAGGGTCACTAGTTGTGAAACACTAGCTTGTGCAATTTAATGCTATCTCTTGTCTTTGTGAGCATTATCTAGGTGATACTATGAGATATGAGCATACATTCCAGTTGACATCAACTTGTGAAGATACTCTCAATAGAACAACACTTGAACTTGTTGATCTTTGGGCTTTCCATTGGTTCGTATGGATTTCTCTCAAAATAAGCTTTCCGAAAAAGTCCAAAATCACTGAAATCGAGTTCGGAGTGAAAAGTTATGGCATTTTCTCGTGAGGTGACCTTGTGTTGTTTCGTGAGCTGCGGCAATGTTAGACACCGTGGCGGCGCGTGCACGCACTGCAGGTCATGACAGTTGGTTTTTGAACTCTAATGACTAGTTTTGGTTGTGGGTGCATATATACTCATCCTATGGCCCCAGTCTATCTGTTGGCAACCAAAATATTGCAAACCTTCCAGAAAGCCATATGAAAACTCTTTCAATTGGTGTCAAAATTGTGAAGATCATATTTCAATTGGTATTGGTGGAAAATCTCTCAATTTGGTATATCAAGAAATATGTATTCAGCTGGTATCTCAATATAACAACAAGAGTTAGCAATGGACATTCAAATGAAATGAAGCACAAGCTTGGGTTATCTCCTTGAAAATGATGATGTTGAGAGATGGGCACAAATGAAATTATCTTGAAGAAAGAATTACTAGTCCCATCAAAGCACTAAATTCAAATATTGAATCATCTTCTTTGGGGAGATTGTGAGGCTTAGAACAAAGGTATATCGCTCCATGAACTCTTGTACTACCTTTGTGCATCTAGGCCCTTACATGCTAGTGTGTGCATGTGTATGCAATATTTTAAGTCACATCATGAGTTTGTTCTTATGGTGGCGATTAGAGATTTCTTTAGATATTTGGTTCATACCTCTTATAGTGCCGATATGAGTTTGTCTCATGTTAAAAGTCATCTAAGTAAGGTATGAGCTAAATATTCTAACATCTCAAGAATCTTGGCTTAAAGTGTTGCATACTTTGGTTGGTAGAAAAATTAGGAGAGAGATCCTATATGCTAAACCTTTGCCTACTCTTGCTCTCACTTGTCTACCATCATATTTTTTTTCCTTTTGGTGGAGAGATCCTTTTTGGAGATTAATGCCAAAGGGGAGAAATATTAAAGTGAGATTGATATGTGGTTTTAAAGGGGTAGAGGAGAGGCATATAAGATTTTTCAAAAAATTTTGTGGTGTGTGCAAGGATAGTTTAAATTCATGCTCTTTAAGGATCATTTATGCTAGTGTGTGACACTCATGCCTTGTGTGGTGGATTGTTTATCTTTTGAGTGCATGAACTGTCATGAGCATCACGGTTATCATGTAACACCTTGCACCCCACGGATGCTAAGATATAGGAGAGTTCCCACACTTCATCTTAAATATGTGCATTTGGCATTTGAGGCCAAAAGTTGAATTTCCTTCAATGCACACATTTAGGGGAGCTCACTATATCATAGGATTCAAAATCTTAATGCTTATCAATCTCTTGTAAGCTTTAATTGTGTTGTCATCAATCACCAAAAAGGGGAGATTGAAAGTGCATCTAGCCCTTTAGTGCGTTTGGTGAATTGAATGACAACATAATTAAAGGTCTAATAAGTTTGCTAAGTGTTGAACAGAAATCGAAGTCTATTACATATACTTGTGGATTGTGTAGTAACAAGTATACTCAAGGTTCAACAAGTAAGCAGACTTGATGGTATTCCACATAGTATGGAAGCAAAGCCAAATTGTGTATTGTTGTATTGGAAGATGATGGAAACAATCTAGTTCAAGCAAAAGACAACAATGCAAATGGAATCAATGAAATGACTTATATATTATGGAATATCATAACACCATGTGAAAGCAAGCATACTTGGCAAAAGACAAATGAGACAAGAGTTAATGATTTTGGATCGGTCTCTATAATGGCTTGTTTCCCATGAATAGAAGATTGAAATAAGTGTTGGAATGTCAAGCCAAAATGATAGGATATAAGGAACCGTGAATTGGCTTGACCATATTAATGTTGATCCATGTATGTCTCTATGTGAGTCAAACCGAAGCTTGATTGGTCTCAACATTCATATCTACAAGATAATCAAGCAAGGATCAAAGTGTTGAAGAAATGGTTATTCAATGGATGCTTAATATGATGTGACTTGAATATGACTTGATAAGGTGAAGATAGCAAGGAAAGGGCTTCGAGGTACTAAGTGAAGGTGAAGGGCAAGCGGTGGCTTGGGACCGAGGTACCATGGCTATGGTGAAGAAGAGAGTACTTGCATTTAGTCGAGGAACTAATCAAGCTATGATGAGTCATATTGTGTTGAGGATCAAATCATTAATGGAAGTGACTTGAAGCCATGAGTTGAACTCACATTTGTGGAAATGGTTCAAGTCACATGCTCAAGGTACATTTGCTCTAAGAGATGAGACAAAAATGATAGAGGATGATGTATGCGGGTTGATGGAACCTCTCAAGTGCAATGGATGGCAACCTGGACTCATGGAGGTTTAAATTCATTTATCTTTTGAATCTTGAGTTTAGGAAATGCCGTACTACTAAGAGGGATCCTAGGACCCTTGGCTACATGTGAACTAAATGCTCAAACCTCCAGCTCAGCCAAAAAAAATATCACTCCAAGCCAAAACAGCCATCCAAAACTCAGGTTTTACACTTTGTTTGTTACTCGGGCAGCGACATGCAGCTGCCGCGTAAGTGAGGCAAGTAAGCAGCCAAGACGCCCGCCGCCACGCGTTTGTGAGGCGAAGCCGCACTTAATCGACCGTTGGGGTCCGTCGGGGTATAAATACCCCTTCCAACCTCTCCTCCAACGGTACTCTGGTCACTTCTTCTTCCACCTCGGGAAAAGGCACCGGAAGAAACGGACCTCTTGCTCTCTCTCTCTCCTCCATTGAAGCACCTTGAGCTCCCCACTCAATCCCTCACTTTCCACCACGGATTCTTGAGGGAAAAGGCAAAAACCGCTTGTGGAGGCCGGATTTACTACTTCCCCAACTTGAAAGAGCATTTGGTTCACGCTTTGGCCGGCGGTTCTAGGGTTCTTTACTCTTGGAGCTTGCTCCTAGCCTGGGCTAGGCGTCACCCTTGAGCTGCCAACTTGTGTGGCAGCCTTGGGAGGTTTGTAACCTCACTCAAAATCAAGAAAATCACCCCTCATCTCAAGGGTTCACTCCCTTGACTTGAGAACGAGGGAAGGGACAGCTTGTGTGGCTTAATCCCAATCCTTTTGTGGATACCTCAACAACGTGGACGTAACCCGGCCTTTGTGGCGACGGTGAACCACGGAAAAATTCTTGTCTCACGTGTGCTTTTTACATTCTTGCATATATATTCTTGTGAGCTAGGGTTTGTCCCGATCTACTTTGTTGAGGAGTTCCCGGTACTTTCTATTGGATATATGTGATATATTTGTGTGCGTGAACTTGGGATATTCACTTTCGATCTAAGTTTCATTGCTTAGATTTCAAACCCGTAGCGATGTGTTTGTCTCAGCCAGTGAGGCAAAGGTGCGCCGTTGTTTAGCGTTGTTTCAAACCGCCGAGTTTGTTTTTACAGTGATTTTTAAGGTACAGGCCTATTCACCCCCTCTAGGCCTCCTAGGCGACATCAAGGTCCTTACAATTACAATACATTAGGTAGGACAAGTTGAGTTTAGCCCACATTCAAGTGAGTCAAAATAAACTTACTTTTAGTTAGCCACCTTTCCACTAATTAAACCCAAAAGGGCAGTCTTGGTCATCCATCTACCATGCACATTGTCTAGCCACCCCTAAAACCAAAAGAGGATATCAGTAAGAGAGAGAAGTGGAGAACCTATAACTTCTCAACAATCAACCCCCTCCTTGTCAGCTTGCCAAGCAAGGACAGAACTACATGTAGTAGTTCTTGGCAAGGTAGGTCCGAAGCCAAATGGCCCCCTGTGGAGGCAAGAAGCCAAGTCCGCATGCATATCCAAAGATCTACCGTAGAAATGACCTACAAATGGTGGACAGTATTGTGAAAGTGTGTACTTGGCCAGATTGGACAAAAGTGGATTGACTAACTAATGCAGTTACCTGCAGGGACTGTGAACCCATTTATCTCAATGGCATCAAACATAATTAGTGCATCATGGGCTGCCCCCTCCTAGCCAACTAGAACAAATGTGAACTTGAGATCAAAGCTAACAACAACCATGACATTATGAGTTGGATTATTGTGCGTACCCCTAAAAGCTTGCTGCATGTGTCTAGGCACCCTTGCCAACACATGTGTGCCATCAATGGCACCAATGCAATTCTATAGAAAGAATCCAAAGTCCATAAGCAAATAGATGGATAGGTAGCTAGAAAAACACAGTCAGATAAACAAAAAATGAAAGTATCTTTAGAAAGGGGAACCATTTGTGGCTACCCATAATCTTAGGGTGCGTGATAGTGGAGGGAGGTGTTGACGGTCACTAACGACATTTTTTCCCCGTCAACTTACTACCATAAAGGGAGTGAAACTATACCTTTTATACTCATATACATTTATTACTAATATATTTCCACTTGTAGTGTCCGAAATGTATTTTGTAGTATTTATAATAAAAACAGGTGAAAATCCGACCAAAGTACGCAACCCTGGAAAGCGCATTTCAGAATACTTCAAGCCCGAGGTGGAAATGGACCAAAACGCCCGAGTTGGGCGAGCAAACACCACTAGCGTACTTTTAGGGCCCAACAACGCCACCCCTCGCCGGCCTGAATTTTGCGAACCGGGGGTGCGCGCACTTGCAAAGGTGCGGCCGCACCTCCCCGAGGCGGTTTCGGCCCAGCCTCGGGGAGGCGGTTCATTAACCCGCCTTTCGGGGGTTACCGACGTGGGATGGTCGGTTTGGTCTAATTAGGAAGGCGCAAAGGTCGGTTTTGGTGTAATTTAGCACTTAGGCCCCTCCTCCAAGTGTATAAGTAGCCCCCCTCTCTCCCTCATTTGACACAATCATTCCAAGGCAAGAGCTCTCCCTCTTCTTAGTAGAGCTCTTCCTTTACCACATACAACACAAGGAGATCCACAATGTAGTAGAGAGGATTCTTCCTCTTAGTTCTAGTGGAGAGTGAGAGAGGGGAAGAATAGAAGAGGGCTTGGCCTCTTCTCCATGGAGTCCCGTGTGTGCCTCCCCGTGCCGCGGATCTCGGGTGGTCGGAATGCCGGACTTGTCGGGTACCATTCCACGCTTGTACCTCTACAAGCTACTTACACTTTGGTAAGAAAGCTTGTGATTATCTTTCGGCTTATTGTTCTTCAAGAATATTATCTTAGCTGTTATAGACTTGCGGGATCGATAGTCGTACCTTGGTCGTAACTCTTGGAGAAGGAACTCTTTGACCGGGAACCTTGATCGACCCAAGAGTTGTGGGTGGTAGTGCAAACGTGGTGTTTGGGCTAAGCGTTCACCTATCTTTTCATCCCATCCCCCGGTTGAGGGGTAGGCGGCTAGGTCGTGACAAGCCTTGACCGTCCCTTGAAATCCCCCACGTTCGGGCCGCGTGACGTAGAGCTAATTGCTCTGAAGCGCCCGGTTGGGCGTTGGCGGTGCCGAAGCAAGGAGATAACAAGCCCTAGAAATCCCCTGCCTGAAACCCTAAGCCCATAAAGATACCTCACTATCCATAGTTATCCTAGGGTGGCCCCGTTCAAAGATTAGAGCGCAACCGCCCCCGTGGAAAATACGATACCTCAATACTTCCGGGTGAAAGCTACAACGACAATTCCGTGGCGCTATGGGATTTATCCGCATACGTTAAGAAACGTCAATGAGGCTTCATCGAGTCACCCTAAGCTCACCAATGGCATACAACACTTGGTGGAAAAATTCTCGCTTATAGTTTTAATAGACCTCCTAAAGGATTGGTGGACTACCATAAATCTCTAATTGTGTCCAACCACATGAATAAACATTGCCACCGCTCCTCCACACTCTCAAGAACAAGGCCTCTACTCATAAACAGGTTGCACAAAGAAAAAAGGGGGTCCTTTTCATGCGCAATATGGAAATACATTCAAGATCATTGTAATTGTACATCATCTGGAGTGTGCTCTGTCTATGCCTCTCAGCATGAATCTTAGGGACATAAGGAATTGTCTCTTCTCCTCTAATCCTTCTAAGCCTATTGACCACAAAGCAAACCATCACAGCAACCATCACGGTGCCTGCCTAGCCAACATCACATGTTGTGCATTTGCATCCATCTACATGTATTCCGCGGATGTATAAGCAATTTAACTAGACCTTGGCTGGCCTTAGAATGTAAGTGCAAGCATTCACAAATTAATAAGACACGGCTTGCATTAGGGTTAATGCCTCCCAAAGGCACATGAGCATATGTCATCATCGATCATTCATCTCCCCGGAACCAAGCAAATAAGATAACATGCAAGAACAACAACAAGATGAAACAAATCGACATGGTACCATGAACATTAGGAGGAGAGGAAGATGGTGGGCATGTTTTTTTTAAAACTAGGCCGGATGACAAAGATGTAAAGTCGGTGTGGTGTTTTGCAAATTGTGGGATGCAAGAAACAAAGCTGAATGCCAGTGATCCACCCCTGTGTGCTGATATCATCTGTCGGACCGACCGATTACTCACCGAGTTCAAATGGTATGAGATTGCAAAATTTGGTGTATGTTGGGACCCGGGATAGTGATATGTTTGGACTAGACCCTCCCTCGACCATGCAAGGGCGTGTTTGGAAGGGTGGCTCGGGGCCTCTACTGTGCTCCCCGGGGCTCGGTTTGTTGTTTGGTATCACTTTCATGCATGGGCGGACCCGGCTTTTGAGCATAGTGTGGTCGCATTAAAAAATTATTATACAATTCGGTAACCATTTATAATTCGATAAAACTATATTATAATTCGGTAAAACAAAGTCAAATCTTAATATAATTTGTTCAACTGAATACAAATACCTCAAAAATAGCAATATGAGAGACTTACAATATTATTTGTTTATCCGTCGTTTTCTCAATGACATGAATGTCTCCTTTATATATGCTCTACGGATTGCATCTTGATCATTAACATTATAATTCACAATGGACTGCCTTTCACTTGGATCATATGGAAGATGATCGTTGTCATACACCTGGCGGCTTTGGTGGGGGTGGTGGCGGTGGCGGCGGGGGTGAGGGGCAAAGGAGGTGCAATTTCTTGAACTTGTACTCTTTCTTCTTCTTGATTTTTCTCTTCCATAATATTTTAATCCGAAGGCGGGTTAGGGTTTAGAGCAACAACAACCGCCTTCTTTGATGCTTTCTCGAAAAAAATCGATCGTATGCGTGTTTCTCTTCATAATTCACGATGACTGAAAAAAACACTCATCAATTACGATCAAAGAAGACTAAAAAATTCATCAATCATAAAGAGAGGAGGGAGATTGGGACAACTCACTCGGGATGACAATTGATAGGATTAGATGCCGAGAACCACTCCGGGCATCGACGTGATGACCGTGGATCGGCGATGCCCCCGAGGTGACGGGCGATGGCACCGTAAGATCGATCACATCATAGTGATGCCCCCGACCGATCGATCGGTAGAACAGCCGTGGATTGTGGCTGGAGGAGTCTCGCACTGCTCCCTGGGCTACTCACGACCGCCTCTTGGGCCTAGTGGCCGACGCGCCCAGACCGGTGATGCACAAATGGGCCCACACGATGACCGCGGGCGGTGTTCCTCACGACGCGGCCTTCACGAGAGTGCGAAGTCTGATCGGTTTTTCTTTTTCTTTTACGTATTTTTGATTTTATACCTCCCATGTGTGACGGGCGGGCCACGGGGTGGTCGGACCACCCCGACCACCCCGTGGGTCTGCCCCTGCTTTCTTGTTCCTCGGCCCAGCCTGCGGGAGCCAAAAAGGGCCTCTCGGCCAGGCTCCACTCATACGCCAAAAATCATCGTAGCTAGAGAGCCCCGGCTCGGTGAAGCTCTCACTCGTCCCCAAAAAAATTACGGCTTTGGATAGAATCACCTTCGAGTCCTCATGGCGCTTCCCTTCCTCGACCCATCACGCGATGGTGGCGTCCATGGCGTCGCCGCCCCCTCCTCCACGGGCACCTTGGCTTCTCCATGCCCGCTGGTCCACGGCAGCGCGAGAGGAAAACGGTGCCAAAGCCTCGTCGGTGGCGGCAACATCGCCGATGGCGGCGGCGAGCGATGACCTCCATGTCGGCCCGAAGGCGCTTGCTCTAGCGAAACACCACAAGGCGCGGCGTCGGGTGTCACGGCGTCGGACGCCGGCGTCTGCTGCCCTTTGGTCCTCCACGGCGGCCGACTCGAAGGTGTCGCTATCCTGGCGCGTCTGCCGCTTCTCCCTCTCCTCCTCTTCGTCATCCTCCATGGCGAGATTCCATCGGTGGGGCTCGTGGCAAGATTCCTGGCGGCTCTGGCGGCTGCGATGTCTCCCAGGATGTTCAACCTCCACCCGTGGCTCACGTTCCTTGGGCACCACCACCCGCGGCTGCGTAAAAGGAGAGCCTCGTCCAGCGTAGTGACATGGGCGACTACCACAATGGCGTCCATGTTCGGCCCTCCTTCCTCCTCTCCCCCAGCGCGCCACCACCACCGCGCCAGAGGGCGCTCTCCACCGACGCGTCATCCTCGGCCCTACGGATGTGGCGTGAGCTCGAGCTTGGTGGCAGCCATGGCCGCTGTGGAGCACGCCCGGATGTTCAACGAAAATGCTAATAAGGATTGAAAGGGTGGTAGTGTTACCACATCCTGGATCCAGGGTCACCGCGTTCATGTGTACATGGGCTTGCCAAGCACAATCTGAATCGAGCGAGCCCACGGGCCAAGTTGCCAAACAAGGAGGGGTGGCCCGTTTGCACTAAGCTCGGCTGGCCACGGCCACCCTTCCAAACACGCCCCAAGTGGCTTGCGATTTAGCTGAGTCGTTAGGTGATGGTAATGAAAGGCCATAGAGCCAACTAAGTTTTCAACAAAAAAAAAACTAAACAAATGGCACTTCAATGTTTTATAACCCTTCTTTCCTTAAACCTCCGCTGTGCAATAACGTAGATACATTATGCACCAAAAACTTCCGTTTGTAAAATCTGGTTGCATACAAATGCAAGAATACCGGTGTGTTAATTAGGCGATTGAACCAATATCGTTCCTGAATTTGTAGAAAAGAACATCAATATTTAGTTACGGCACTAAATTAGTAACCATATAAACTATTTTCCTTAATATGTTCATTTGTGGAATCACAAATATTTATACTTAGGGCTATTGCGCATAACTAGCAGTAGCACTACAACAGTTTTAATTTTCCATGGCAGTTTTTTTATCATTTTCCATGGCGGTTTTGCAACCGCCACTCGAGCTAGGGTCACGGTTAATCGATGGATTAACCATGGTGGTTTTAAAACCCCCAGAAAAACCGCCACCGTTAATGGTATAAAAATAACAAAAAAAAGAGAAAGCCCATATCCAGGCCCAGATCTGGGCCGCCACCGTCGGATCCGCCACTAGGGTTCCACACTGCCGGAGAGGGAGCTGCTCGAGGGAGGGAGTTGCCGGGAAGTAGCGATGAAAACGGACGGAAATGGACGGAAAAACCCCATTTTTACTTCCATTTCTATATTTATTGGCGGAAACGGGATCAAGTTTGGAAAATGCAGGTTCGGAAATGGAATCAGGATATGCGGGTGCACGAAAACGAACCCATAGGGACGGAAATTGAATGAGCGAAACGATCGGAAGTCGGGAACTTAAGCCGAATAACATGGTGTCGCAACCATCCATCTCTTCTAGCCCTCCAGCTAGCGGCTACCTTCAGTCATGCCATCACAACTCTCCAAAGATCATCTATCTCATCGGGATCACTTTCACTATCATCATGTATGTGGACATCATCCGTGGTGTCTTCCGGTTTCAAATTAACCACTATTGATGGAATGCATTTACGATCTAAAAAGACAAGACATATATTAATTGATGATCAGTACATGTACAAAGCGTACATCAACACCATATTAGATGCGTAGATCTCGTCATTGTCTTTCCGTAAAGGTGTGATTAAGCTGAAAGTGCTGGGCGAGGAAGTTATGGCCTCTTTGTCACGGCAAAAATGTGGTAAAATACGGGCTATTCCGACCAAATGCAGGATTCGGAAATACAGACGGAAAAATGCCGTTTCTACTTCCATCCGCATTCAGATAACCTCCGTCTAGGATTCCGACCCGATTCTGTATTTTCCAACGGAAATGGGCCCAGTCAAATGTAAAAACGAACGGGAAAATCAGGAAAGTTCGTCCGGTTTTCAAGCGCTACGGAAAGGTGGATCCATGGCGCCGGTAGCCGGTTCCGGCCCTCCCGTGCCCGGATCTGGCTTCCTCCACCTGAAGCCCCGGTCTGATTGGGCGCGCCGCCGATAGGAGAGAAGGGCCCACGTCGCGCCCGACTTCCGCGCCCAGCGTTACTGCCCGAATCCGTCGGGCGCCACCATATCGAGCTCCGCGTCGAAGGGGAGGATCCGGTCACCACGATTGCGGAAGGGGCCGCCAGCCCGCATCGCCGCCACATCCTGCGCCCACGCCGCTCTGCTCACCGCCCGCCTAGCCGCTCGCATCCCGCGCCCCTGCTCATAAATGCCGCCGCCGGTTGATGCTTTGAGACGGAGAGGAGAGCGAAGTTCGGGAGGGAGGGTGAGGGAGTGAGTTCGGGAGAGGAAGAGCAAGTTCGGGAGGGAGGGAGAGGGACCGGAGACGGAGAGCGAGTGAGTGTGGCTGAGGCTAGGAAACCCTAAGTGACTCTCCCCTCTCTCTATATATACGAGCCCGATTTTAGATAGGTTTTAGGCTTTTTGTGGACTCTTTGGGCTAGGTGGTTGGGGCCACATTAACTGTGACACTTTTTATATAAAAACTGTCACGGTAATCGATTTATAACCGCCAATTAGTAATCGATTTACCCTGGCGGTTATTATAACCGTCATGGTTAATTATAAAACCGTCACGGTTAATTGAGACATTAACCGTGGTGGTTTTCTAAATAACCGCACCATTAATGTTTTGCAAGTGCCTTGTAAAAGATTTTTTAGTAGTGTAGGGTATCGGATTATAACAAAAGTTTGTCAACCTTCACTAGGGATGAAAGTCCCGCTACTAGTTTTGGGGTACTTGTTCCAAAACTTGCTAAAATCAACCATAATTACATACTGATACTTAATTCATTGAGTAGGATGAAGGAACTAAATCAGCACGCCATCAAAATTAACTTGCAAACTCAGAAGATACTATTGGGTATTACCACATTGCATCTCTAGTCATCATGCTTATTTTCCAGGATCATGTTTTGTGGCAGGGTGTACTCTGACCAGTCATTCCAACATGTAAAGTAGCACGAGACTGAAATAAAAGCTGGCAAAACACCAAAATAGTACATTGCGAGAAAATTGAGGTGTAATCTAAACAAGAGCTTAAGTGCAACTGATATTAAAAAATAACATACTTCGGTGGTGTTTGGTTTGGAACAATAATACCCCTTCCAGAAGATAAGGAACCAGCCAAAACAGCACAAAAAAATCTCGGGCACCACTCATTTGGAAAATATAAGACCCTCAGAAGAAAAATATAAAGCACCAACGGGATCTGAACCTGCACCATTCTGTATACTACATTACTACTGTATCATTTTGCTTCTCTGGTACCTTGAGTTGATGCATCTTGCTCTGTCCTGCATATCCAGAAGGGGGGAAAAATTTTTTGTGAAAAATAATGAAGTCATAATACTGCATATCATCAAGCATATATATAAGCCGAAAATTGTAGTCGATGACATACTTATATATTTTAATGTACGAACATTTTGGCGCGTAATATATAGTACATACCAATTAGAGTTCGTCAGTTATCAGGCTTTAGATATGCAAGTTTGTCAATTAGATCTATCAGCACAGAGGGACAGCTACTCCTCAGGTAACTGAGGCCTCTGGCTGCCTTGACTCGTTGCAGATTAGGAGGGAAGTTCAGAAAAATCCAAGCATGCCTCCTTCAGCCCCCGGCAATGAAGCTGCTCAGCTAGCTCAAGGATGCTCGCCACTCTGGTCGCGTTGATGTACTCACACAACTTGCCTTCACACATCAACCTCAACCTCCGAAGATCATATCTATCTGCTGCCACAAGCAAGTGTTGCCACATCACTTCTACATCGTCCACGTCCTCATCTTCCTCCTCCTCCATGTCTTCCTCATCTTCATTAATGTGTGGCATTGAGTCACTGTAAATGAAAGTAAGCAATAGCTTGAACACTTTTGCTTCCATGTCGTCTATACGTATGACACCTGTGGTGGTGCCCTCCTTCATGGGGCCCAAAAGCTCGGCCCTGAAAAACTGCAGATCTAGCCGCAAGCACGCAGCGGTGTGCGTGTATCTTCTCGCCGCTGACCTCAAACACCACATCGGTACCCCTCACCAGACTGGAGGAGGTGAGTGAAATGTTGGTGCATGTCAGATGCCGGCACCATGACGAATGTCGTGTTGACATCAATCTTAGCCTTCTTATTTGGTGACACAAGCTTCTCAATCAGCTCTTTGAGGAGTAATGGGCAGGTGCTAGCTAGATGGTCCAAGCCACCAAGCACCAGTACCTCCTGCAGATTGGCATGAGCCCTGATGAGGAAGTCCAAGCAGGCATCCTTGAGTCCTTGGCCATGGTGCCGCTCAGCCAGCGCAAGAATCGTTGCCACTGTAGTTGTGTTTATGTATGTACACAACTTTTGTTCGCACATCAGCCTCAGCCTAAGGAGACCATACCTATCTGCCGCCACAAGCAAGTGCTGCCACATGACATCATCATCCTTTTCCTCCATCTCCGGCACCAAGTCACTGTAAATGAACCCAAGCAGGAGCTTGAACACTCGTGCCTCCGAGTCGCCTATGCGTATGCGTTCTACACCCGCCATTGTGCCCTTCTCATTCATGGTGCCAAAAAGCAGTCCCTCGAAGACGGTCGACCTGCAGGCGAGTACACACCGGTGTGCAACAAAGATCTCTCCCACCGATATCCAATGTCACGTCGGACCCCTCTCCAGACTCAAGAAGATTATTGAGATGTTGATGCATATCAGATGCTGGCACCACCACCAATGGCGTAGTATTGGCTCCAGTACTATGGAGATGGACATCCTTGATGACAACGATGTCACACTTTATGATGAGACTGTCGTCCTTGAGATGTGCCGATTTCTCCAGCTCCTCTCTCTTCATGAAACGTTGGTAGCCAAAACATAAATTCTCCATACTGAATTCAGAGACATGGTTTTCATGGATGTTTGATGGCACTTGCTTCTCATCAGCCTTATCAATGAAACTGAATTTAAACTGCACCTTCACAGCTTCCGCAACGTTGTCCTCATCAAGAAATAGAGAAAGGGATATGTAGTCAGCCACCTCAGGCTTTCTGCCGTTGGGGTAGTACCGGATACGCCAGAGATGGCCGCAGACTCTGAAAGGGAGAGATTCTATGCACTCGCCGTTCGAGGCGGCCTCTTTGGTGCGCGAGTACCCGTCGACCACAAGCAGGTGGTAGCCGCTGTCGGTGACGACGGCTGTGGCTGGGGTAGATCGAGTCGATAATCCATCGCAGCCGCCGCCGATGAAAAGATACACCGGTGAACGACATACAGAATCAGCAAATCAACTGCGATTGCTGTGAGGTGATTTGCTGCTTGTGGCTGCACTTGCCGTCTTGCCAAAGAAAGGAACCGCCGCGATCTTGATGAAACAATTTATGTATAGAATGTACTCGTGCCCGTTTGGTATGGCTTCCAGAGGTGCTCCACCTTCTGTTCTTGATGAAACAATACCAAACACCACCGCCGGAAAGGGCTTCAAGAGCCGAACACCACCGCCGAAAAGGGCTTCACCGAAGGAGCCGTTGAAACAGCCCGAGCCTTTTTGCACTAGGATGAGGAAGGCACGAAGTTGGCTTCTTGCGGCTCCGTTGGTGGTCGCGGAACCAAGGACGCTGCTACCCTGCTCTCCCTCGCTCGGCTACGCAGGACGGCAGGGAGGCGACGCCGGCGTGGTGCTTCCCCATTGGAGCGAACCGTGCAGACGGCGATGCGGGCAGCTACCCTGCGCAGGCGAGCAGCAGCTTGCGAGAGTGGCGTCGTGGGAGAGGGCGAGCGCGGAGTGGGAGAGAGCGAGCGAGCGGCGGCGTAAGCGCCGGTCCAAGAGCACCGCAGGGCAGCGGCGGCGGCGGCGGCGCCGAGCAGACCGCGTGGATGGAAGGGAGGGAGGGACGGAGGGCAGAAGGTCGTTGATGGGCCTTGGCCCAAATCGATACCTGATTTATCCTATTTCTTCCTTTGGGGAAAAAAAAACCTTCCAATATGGTTTTCTTTAATTATCACCGATATTATGATTAATTCGTGCAAGATAATTATTACTATATGTGAATTGCAGTCAATAAGTAGGGCCACTACAGATAAATTGATATCCTCCATACATTAGAAAGATATATAGAAGAAGCCGTTTTTAATGAAAGATTTTTTAAAGTGGCTTCGGCTCTTCACAGAAGTCACTTCTTTTATTTTTGGACGAATCAGGTCTTGTCAACAGGTGTGGATTTGGGCCTAGGGCCACGGCCCTAGTCATCGGCCCAAAAAAATCTTTATGATATGAGCAGTTTTTTGAACTGGCCCTAGGTGTTGGGTCAAATTTGTTGGGCGGGGAAGAGGGGAAATCAGCAGTCCAGCCAGAGGGGAAGCAGAAGCATCGCCGTTCTCCACGCGACTCCACATAAGATGCCACCGCCGCCGCTGCGCCACGCCCGCTACTGCAGGCCAGCTGGGCGCCAAGCCGCGCCGCCGGAGTCTCCACTTTCGCCCTAGCGGTTCGTGCAACCCTAGGAGCTCCGCCCGCCCGCTCACCGCCATCCGCACCCCACGCACAAAGCTACAGCTGCAGGACGCCCCCGACGATAAAGCCATGATGCCTAGCTGGCAGCATAATCTAATCCTCTCTTCCCCAACTAATTGGCTTCCAATTTCTAAAGTTCTTGTCAAATCTTGTAGGAATCGAACTAAGAGGAGCCGACGAGGGACAGAGGACTAGAAGCAATAGCAGGACGATAAAATCATTTTTTACTCGGCTCCTACCCCAATTATACAACCAGCGTTACAAGGACAACCATCTGCATAAGTAGAACCACAATCATGAGTAGTAGCGTCACAAGGTCAGTCATCGGTTGGATCTGCACAAATTGTTATTCACCATGGTGGTAAGAAGTCAAAGGAGAAATATAAAGGTCGACTACTTATTATATTGGGAGTTACAAGGTTCCTTTTATTGCAAGCACATACTTTTAAATGGGACACGATGAATCCTCTACCTCAAGAAATAAGGGAAGGAGGAACTTCTTAAAGATGGTAGAATGGTACAAAGCTAAGGATAAAAATGTGGCAGATTTGCTCCGTCACGCAGTCAAATGACTTCACCAGAAAATTCAGAAGGACATGTGTAGAGCTTGTGCAGAGCTAACCACCAAAGCCATTCTAGCGGATCTTGGGGATAGGCCCTTTGCCATTCTTGTCGATGAGGCTCGAGATGCATCTATTAAGGAGCAAATGGCTGTTTTTTTTTGAGGTTATTTTGTATGCTTTGCACACCAATTACTTAAACTCCAATGTCATCCTTACTGTTTTTAAATTATAATAATGCATTTCTTGCTTTTTTTGTGGTTAATATATGTATGTAAATGCACGAGGTGAAGTGATTGAGAGATTTCTTGGCATTCATAAAACCTTTTGCCAAATTCTTCTTATGTGGGATTCTATTCTTGAGGTACTAGAGAATTTGGCCAAGGATACCACTAATGGAGACAAAAGATATGTGGCTTCGTGTTTGTTGAAACAGATGGAGAAAGTTGAATTTGTGCTTGTTTTGCATCTCATGATCCACTTGTTGGGAAAAACTAATGATTTGTCTTATTGCTTGCAAAAAGAAAGATCAAAACATTATTCGTGTTGTAGGATTGATCGGGACAACAATGGAACAAGTTAGTGAGATAAGGGAGGATGGTTGGGAAGAACTATTCGAGGAGGTAAAGGCCTTTTGCATCAAACATAATATCATTGTACCAAATATGGAGGACACATTAATTGTTAGGGGCAAGGGGCGAGGAGGGCAATTAGTTACCTACTATCATCATTTCAAGTATGAAATATTTAATGTGGTGTATGACTAGATTATAGTTGAAATGAATAATCACTTTGCTAAAAGGTCTACTCAACTATTGAGATGCATTGCTTGTCTAGATCCAAGGAATTTTTTGCCAACTATGACAAATCCAAAATACTAGAGTTGGCTCAGATTTACTGAGATGACTTCTCCTCATATGAAATTTTACAACTTAGAGATCAAATTGACATATTCATTGGTGAAGTGAGAAATGATTCCAACTTGCTAATTGTCATGACCTTGTGACCTTGCTATTAAGATGGTTCAATTGAGAAGATGAAATTTGTCAAGACTGAGTTGAGAGAGCCTTTTAAATTTGTTGAGAGAGCCTTAGTCTTGACTTTGCCAGTTGCGACTGCCATTGTTGAGAGAGCCTTTTCAGCTATGAAATTTGTCAAGACTGAGTTGAGGAGTACAATGGGGGATGGTTGAATCATAGGATGATTTGTTATATTGAGTAAGATGTCTTTCTGAGAGGTCAAAGATGATGATATTTTATATCACTTTCAAGAACTGAAGACTTCGGATGAAAAAGTTACCTCCGTTACATCAAACTAGAGTTAGTGGTATGTTGCAGTTTTTTCTACCTTTCTTGTCTAGTCAAATGATCAAGTTATGGATTGCATTGTTAATTTGTATGTACATTCAAGTTCTTATGATGATGTTGATGAAGATATGCTAGGTGAGGTAGATCCAAATCATCATTAGCTACGTAAGTTTGTAAGCATTTTTATGTTTTTGTCAACTATGTTGTGAATTTAAGTAAGAAAGTAAGTTATAATCTAAAAGTTATACATTTATAAGCAAGTTTTGTATCAGATTCCGGCTAGATTGGGCCGGAATTGACACCGATTGACTGTTGTTGGAGGGAAAGAGGAAGGAGGGAGGGGGCGGTGTCGGCGGGTAAAGACGGCCGGCTGGGCGGTGGCGGCGCAGCCGGGCGGCGCGAGGGGGGCGCGGCGGGGCGCCTGGCGTGCTGGCGCACGCCGGGCGAAGTGGGGGGCGATGGCGGCGGGTGGCGTCACGCGGCGCGTAGGGTTAGGAGTTTGAGAGCCGGAGAGCTGGAGAGTATTTGGGTGTTACCCCTTTAATTTTTCTCGATTAAAATCCAAATGATTACAGCTCCCTTGTATTTATAGTCCAGGGAAGACTTGCACGCTAAGCAATCTTTAGGAGGTTTCCTTATAGATTGGAATACCTCTCTCACAAGCAACCTATTTATTCCCTATTTTATTCCTATCTTTATTCCCTAAATATCTATTACTTAATGACGAAGATGATGACGCGCTGACGACGGCAGGCGGCGCGCGGCGGCGCCGGCCAGGCCCGGCCTTGCCCATGCGCATGCCCTAGGGGGCATTTGTGTGGGCACCCAAGGCCCATGGGCCCCCTGATTTGGGACATGACATTTTGTTATCTATTGGTATTAAACCCGGTGTGGGGCGGTATTTGACCCGATGTGAGCACTACATGTGATTTGATAGCAGCTCTAGGGGTCAAAAGTTAAGAGCTCCGCCATTGCTTGCCAAACATGTTCTTAAGTAAATAAGATGTCTTCTAGCTTCTCACTAATCAAACTTAGTCTTCTTTAGAGTGCATGCTATTTATATTTTTGGATTGGGATTCACTTATTTTGAATAGTCAATATATTCATATTTAGTTAACATTTTAGCTGAATTTTAGCTATAATTTGATCAAGAAAAAAAAAAATGGACTGTAGTTTGATAATTTGCAATTTATATTGAAGAAAGACACCGCCAATCATCCATAGCAACCCCAGCCCGCCAAAAGCACCTCTAGCAGTTCAGCAACGCTGCAGACGCCAGCGCCAAGCCTACGACATGTCATCAGTACGTCGCAGTGCACGCCTTGCCAGAAAGCAACCCATGACACAGATGCATCGCGCAGAGCAGAACCTGTGCAGAAAGCTTGGGCTCTTGCAAGACGACCTCCAGCCAGTTGAAACTGCCTTGCAGGAGTTTGTCGCCATGTTCAATGGGCCTCTGCTGGACCAGGTGATTGCTACGCTAGCTGAGATGTTCAACCTCGACGACAGCGAGGTAATGGAGATAGATAACGCGCTGATCGAGCTAGTGGGCGAAGGAGTTGGCGACCTACAAGAGGCGGCGATGTCTGTAGCAACCTGAACTAGGCCTTCGAATGCGCCAATGATGGCCGCGACTATGAAAGGCCGAGATTCTATCCAGTCGCCGTTCGGGGTGGTCTCTTTGGTGCGTGAGTACCCGTCGACCACAAGCAGGTGGTAGCCATTGTCAGTGACGGCGGTGGCGGTGGCTGGGGTGGATGGCGTCGACAGTCCGCCGCAGCTGATGAAAGATACGCCGGTGAAAGACATACCAAATCAACTGTGATTCTCCGCAAGATGATTTGCTTCTACAAGGCGATTTCATTGTATACTAATACTAATATGGATTTGTAGTTGCTATGCTTGGCTCTGGCAGGGAAACCGAACAGTTCTACAAAGCGGTAATTTATGTAAGCATGTATGTTGCAGTCGATTTCGCTGTGAAGAGCAATGGGTCGACACTAAGAGCACTAGGTGACACTTCTCTGAATCAAATCTATAATTTTGTTTGCTTACTAAAAGAACCAAGAAGATATCAACTCATACAATACCATGTATCCTGTTACGTAGTTGAAAAGGGTCATTTATTTTTATACAATATATATGAATTGGCTCACAGAAAGTTTCATTAATACTCATCCATTGTGTACGAATATTTCTCATAACACGTGTGGCACGCACGTGCTTTTCCGCTAGTCTAAACAAAAGGTTAAGTGCAACAGATATTAAAAATAACATGCTTCGGTGGTCTGACTGAACCTGAGAAGACAAGGAACCCGCTAACGAAACAGCACAAAAAACTCTTTTTTTTAATCAACAGCACAAAAAACTCGATCGGGCACCACACAATATCATTTGGAAAATAAGACCCTGAGAAGAGAAACAAAAAACACCAACTGGATCTGAACCTGCACTACTGTATCATTTTGCTTCCTCTGGTACCTTGAGTAGATGCAGCTTGCTCTGTCCTACATATCCAGTAGGGGAAAAACTGAATTTTGCAGGAAAATAATGAAGTCATAATACTGCATAACATCAAGCATATAAACAGAACATTGTAGTCGATGACATAATTATATACTCAAGGTACCCATAGGCTGCGATTGTTGATTTTAATGTAAGAATATATTGAAGCGTAGTATATAGAACATACCAATTAGAGTTCGTCAGACATCAGGCTTCAGATATGCAAGCTTCGCAATGAGATCTATCAAGACAGATGGACAGCTACTCCTCAACAGGCGGTTGAGGCCGCCGGTCGCCATGACTTTCAGAAGATTAGGAGGGAGTTCAGAAAATCCAAGCATGCCTCCTTCAGCCCTCGGCAATGATGCTGCTCAGCTAGCTCAAGGATGCTGGCCACTCTGGTCGTTTTGATGTACCCACATAACTTGTCTTCACACATCAGCCTCAACCTCGGGAGATCATATCTATTTGCTGCCACAAGCAAGTGCTGCCACATCACTTCTACATCATCCATGTTCTCATCTTCCTCCTCCATGTCTTCCTCATCATCATGCTCGTCCTCATCTTCATTAATGTCTGGCATTGAGTCACTGTAAATGAAAGTAAGCAATAACTTGAACACTTTCGCTTCCATGTCGTCTATCCGTATGACACCTGTGGTGGTGCCCTCCTTCATTGGGCCAAAAAGCTCGGCTTTGAAAACTGCAGATCTAGCCGCAAGCACGCAGCGGTGTGCATGTATCTTCTCGCCGCTGACCTCAAACACCACATCGGTGCCCTCACCAGCCCTGTTTCAAATAGCGCTATAGCGACGCTATAGCGCTAAATAGCATTTGGACAGGGTAAACGCTAAGCTATTGTCATTTTAACGCTAAACGCTATTTGACGCTATTAGCAGCTAATAGCCCGCTAAAAACGCTAAACTGCATGTCATTTAGCGCGCTAAGCGTTCATGAGCTCATTTCCTTTGGCGCCCAAATTACTAGCAGGCCCAAACCGATGGAAACAACCCAATAGCCAAAGCCAACCCAGACCAAACCCTAGCTATTCCGTTTCCCACCCACGCCGCATTTACTCGAGAAGTACTTTGATGTTTGATGTATGTCCCTATGTGATTGATGTTTGATGTTGTTGATGTATCATGTACCCCGATGAACTACAAACTACTTTGATGTAATGTGTTAGTTAGACTTTGAACTATCTATGTTTTTATCTTTATTATGTGTAAAATATAATGTTTAGCATATTTTTTGTTCAGCCGCTAAATGGCTTAGCCCGCTATTATAGCTCGCTATAGCGCTAAATAGCCTTTTAGGAAGGCTGCGCCGCTAAATGGCTTAGCCCGCTATTTAAAACAGGGCTCACCAGACTGGAGGAGGTGAGTGAAATGTTGGCGCATGTCAGATGCCGGTACCACGACGCATGCTGTGTCGACATTAATCCTAGCCTTCTTATTAGGTGACACAAGCTTGGCAATTACTCCCTCCGTCCCAAAATAAACGACGTTTTGGGTTTTTAAATTACCACAAGTTTGACTCGCTTTGTAGAAAAAAATCGTAGAAGATTTAAATCTCCAAATAAATTTGTTAAAAAACTAGATCAAAAGATCTTTCCAATGATACTAATTATGTAATATAAATATTAATCCTATTTTAGTATATAATTGCCGGAATATGTTTCTCGGGAAGCGAAAACGCCGTTTATTTTGGGACGGAGGGAGTAGCTCTTTGAGGACTAAACGGCAGGTGCTAGCTAGGTGGTCCAGGCCGCCAAAAGCACCATCACCTCCTGCAGATTGGCATGAGCCCTGATGAGAAAGTCCAAGCAAGCATCCTTGAGCCCTTCACCATGATGATGCTCAGCTAGCGCAAGAATCGTTGCCACTGTACTCGTGTTGATGTATGTACACAACTTCTGTTCACAGATCAGCCTCAGCCTCAAGAGGCCATACCTATCTGCTGCCGCAAGCAAGTGCTGCCACATGACATCATTGTCTTCTCCCTCCATCTCTGGCACCGAGTCACTGTAAATGAAGCCAAGCAGGAGCTTGAACACCCGGGCTTCCATGGTGTCTGTGCGTACGACACCAGCGGTCGTGCCCTCATTCATGGAGTCAAGAAGCAGCCCCTTGAAGACCGTCGACCTGCAGGTGAGCACGCACCGGTGTGCAGCAAGGATCTCTCCGCCAATCTCGAAAGTCACATCGGACCCCCTGTGCACACTGAAGAAGCCTGCTGAAATGCTGGTGCATGTCAGATGCTGGCACCACCATGAAAGGGGCAGTGTTGGCTCCAGTACTAACGACATCCACATCCTTGGTGACAACAATATCACACTTTATGGTAGAACTGTCGTCCTTGAGATGTGCCGATTTCTCCAAGTCCTCTCTTTTCATGAAATGATCGTAACCCCAAGACAAGCTGTCGCCTTCACTGAAGTAAGTCACCTCGATTTCTTGGATGTTTGATGGCAGTTGCTTCTCAGCCTTGTCAACCAAACTGAAATCGAACTTCACAGTCACAGTCTCTGTGACGTTGTCATCATCAAGTAAGAGATAAAGCGATATGTAGGCAGCCGCATCAGAGTTTCTGCCGTTGGGGG
Organism: Hyparrhenia diplandra; assembly: GCA_015847255.1. Lineage (NCBI taxonomy): Eukaryota > Viridiplantae > Streptophyta > Magnoliopsida > Poales > Poaceae > Hyparrhenia > Hyparrhenia diplandra. The sequence goes on along the minus strand of JADLZK010004130.1, from coordinate 412,327 downwards.
AGTACTGGATACGCCATTGATGGCCGCCGACTCTGAAAGGCCGAGATTCTATCCAGTCGCCGTTCGGGGTCGTCTCTTTGGTGCGCGAGTACCCGTCGACCACAAGCAGGTGGTAGCCGCTGTCGGTGACGGCGGCGGTGGTGGCTGGGGTGGATGGCGACGTCGATAGTCCGCCGCCGCTGATGAAAGATACGCCGGTGAAAGACATACCAAATCAACTGTGATTCGCTGCAAGATGATTTGCTTCTATGGCTGACACTTGCAAAAGAGAGGAAAGAAGATGGAACTCGAAGAGCCAGCAGGCAATATATATTCCTACTGGCCTGCACCCCGGGGTCTATGTACTCGTGCAGTCTCTTAGTTAAACGACGCGCGCGGCTTCTCGGTTCTCACTAACCAACTCCTCGTCTTCCTAGAAGATGGAACTTGAAGAGCCTGCAGGCACCCCGGTCACCCCGGTCTATGTACTACTCGTGCAGTCGTTCTAACTGACCAACTCATCGTCTTCTTTTTTTTTCCCGGAAAACTCATCGTCTTCTTTAGCGTGAATGCTATATATGATTTGGTATTTTGGTATGGCGATTCACTTAATTTGACCACAAATCAGCTATGTCGTGTGCTTTTTGGCACACGACAAATACTCCCTCCGTATTGGTAAAAAGAAGTCCTTTAGGACAGCGGACACGATCTCCAAAACACAACTTTGACCTCTTGTTATTCTAAAAATATTTATGAAAATGTGATATATGTATACTTTTTTATAAATGTATTTTTAAGACAAATCTATTCATATAAGTTTGACATTTACAAACTCAACGACTTAAAAGTTATTGATGATTTACATTCCCAATGTTTGACCCAAACCTTGTCCAAAAGGACTTCCTTTACCAATACGAGGGAGTATGTTTTTTGTCGTGTGGTTTTTTGGCACAAGGCAAATATCTTTTTGTTGTGTACCTTATTTCTGGTCCTTGGCAAATCAGCTTTTCAAAGCACTTTTTACAATAATGAATTTAAATTAAAAGATTTTGAACTATAAAGTTGTATAACTTCTCTAGATTTACAACTTTTATTTTAGTCATTTCTTCACAAAGCGATAGTGACGTTGTATAACTTCATGAAACTAGAAGAGAGATACTCTCAAGCGTAAAGGAAGCCGTTTTGGACAAGGTTTGGTTCAAACATTAGAATATAATTCATCAATAACTTTATGTTATTGAGTTTGTAAATGTGAAAATTATATGAATAGATTTGTCTTTAAAAAATATTTTCATAAAGTATGCATATATTATATTTTTATAAATATTCTTATAATAACAAGAGATAAAGTTGTGTTTTGGATACCATGTCGCTGTCCTAAATGACTTTTTTTACCAATACGGAGGGAACATATAAGATTTGTGAACAATGTTACAATTATGTCCGATGAAAAAAATGACCAAGCAATGTTTTGATTTCAAATCATCTTCCTATGCAAAGCTAGATTTGAATTTTAAAATTTTAAAAATTTCAATTTTTTCAAATGATGATCTCGGATGAAACAACCGAAATAAAATTGTAGACCTTAAAAAGTTATGAAACTTTCTAGTTCACAACTTTTTTATTTGAAACCATCATATCATGCAAAATTATATTTGAATTTCTCAAATTTGAAATTCAAATTTTATAAACAACCTCAAATGGAGAAACTCGCTAAATAAAAAAATTGTAGATCTTGAATAGTTGTGAAACTTTGTAGCTGAACTTTTTAATTTGAATTGTTTAGGGCCTCAAACAAATAATTTACACTCGATTTAGTATAATATGTAGGGAACCAAAATAGAATTTAGGCACAAGTGACAAATGTGGTGTAGTGGTAGTGGGTACGCCAAGGAGTGGCCTCATAGTCGGGCGAATTTGCACGAAAAAATGCCCCCAACTTGACCATTAAAAATGGTGGGCGCCGTCCGTGGGACCTCTCAATTAAAAATTCTATTTTTGCCCTTTTCTAGGTTTTTTTCGGTTCATATTTTGTTGGGTGTTTTTTTGTCGAAAGTGTCACTCAACACTCGATAAAAGAGTTGTTTGCTGCTGTCACACCCCGTGGCAATAGGGCCCACAGGGCCGACTCTAGGTTCATGTCGCCGGCGCGCCCCTCGCGGGATTTTCCAATAATTAAAGTAAGAGTTCTGTTAGGATAATTTAGGACTTTTTTTGTGTGAAGGAGATATTTTCAATCTATAAGGCAGTCTCCTATTAGGATAAGAATAAGGATTTGCTTGTAAAAGGTATTCCAATCTATAAGGAAACCTTTAGAGATTGCTTGATATACAAGTCCCATAGGAGAGTTATATAAGGAAGGAGGATGTAATCTCTTAGGGTCAAGCAAGAAAGAATATTTTTCCCCGCTTCTTTGCCTCAACCGCCACCGCCCCCCTCCCCGCCCACGCCAAGACCGCCCCACCACCATTTCACGCCACCGCCGCCCACAAACCGTCATCCGTCCGCCGCCCCTCCCCCCGCCACGGGCCGTGATAGCTAGTATCCCGAGGCACTTCGATCCACCCACCACCATAGACCCTAATTCAAAGAAGCTGCTCAAGATCTCTCCAAGCAGTTCACCATGATCACCAAGCGCCGGATACGCCACCGATCAAGTCTCCATCCTCTCCGCTGCCGATCCATCCGAGGAACGAAAGCGTGTTGACACCGCTAAACCACATCACTAATATAGCTTACTTAATGGCGCCCTAGTGCTAGGCGATACACAATATAAAAGCAATGACCCAAACAGTGCTGGTATTATAACAATCATTATGCCATTATAAACTAGTCAAAGGATAACCTATACTTCTAGTAAAGAGGGTTGTCAATCCACTTATGCAACTAGAGAGTATAATATGGCATAAAATGATGCGACTAGGCAGAAATATAATAAGATAATAAGATAAAGAATATAGAACAAGGCTCTCCAAGCGGTTAGAATAATAAATACCATTGTCGCATTTTAAATGAGTAAGAAAGATAACTTAAACTACTTAATGCGTACACTAATAAAGTCATTATGTATGGAATATCTATAACCAATAATGATAATGCTTCTACTCAACAATAGGGTTAATGTCACATGAAATAATAATAAATATAATAATGATATATATAATAATGATATATATGATAAATGATCAATAAGATAAATGATAAATACAGGGATCGTGCCATCATTAAATGATAAAGATTCAATGTAATATTCTCGCCTAAGGACTCACATGGGTAATATAAGGAAAACTTACTAATGAGTAACTATCATCACATGCTATATATTGCTAAACTCTAATTAGTGCAAACATCTAGTTATCATGGCTACTACCATTACTTCATATCAAACTTAAGGGTCATCAACTAGGGAGGATTCAATAATGACATCTTCACCTTCTTCACGACACACCGACCTACCGCTCACTACATACAAAGGGAGGATTATAGAAGACTCAATAGAGTTGTAACCTCTACGAACTACCCCACGACTCGGCATATAGCGGGCATTTGTAAATATAACATATATAAGCACCACACTTACATAAGTTATAACACCTATCTTGCACGTTACAAGATGAGAGCTATACAATCCTAAGCATGCAATAGACAATAGACAAAGCAAATGATAATATAATAAAGATAAAAACAATATCATAGATGATTAGTGAGTAATGAATATATCAAAGATATAAATATATCAAAAGATATAACAATGTACCTATGAGCACCTTGATAAAATCTGAAGCTCAAGCCTTCCTATGCTTGGAACTCCTTCTAATTTATTACTAAGTAGCTAATCTCTCTAGATCTAGAACTATTATGAGGAACTAGGGTTTATGGCTCGACTTGATCTAAACTCGGATCTCTCGATCTTCAAGATCTGAATTAGGGTTTTGTGGGTAGCCCTGCCCCTTCTTTTATAGCCTCATAGGATGAATCTCAGCCCTTGAATCAAACCGACTTGATTGGATGGTGTAAATCTACTCCACAGTCGGTTGTAGGAAGGTTCCGTAAGCGTGACACGTGTCTCCACCATAGGGTGCCAGGCGGCACCGGGTGGGTGGTGCCACCCGGCCCCACCTTTCAGCAGGTGGGCCCCGGCCTTCACGAGCTGTCTTCTCTTCTCATTTGGACCCCTGAAATTTATACTAATCGCCCTGATTTGGTCCTTTTCTTCGGCATCTTGATTTCTCCTCATTTCTCTCTGATTATTAGTGTGTCGCTGCGTGCCTACTGTGTGAGACACACGCGCTCGGGCACCATGGCCGGCTATGGTCCACGCGCCTACACGCCTAAGCGTCGTGTTGAGCCCGCGGCTCAGGCTGCGCCGGACGTCGGGACGCCGCGCCCCACGCAGCATGGCGAGGAAGCAATGGTGGAAGGGTGCTGCACCCTACGTGGAGCGAAGAACGGAGTTTTGAGGACGGGTTGAGTGTTGGTGATCGTTTATTGGGCCATAGGTCGGCTCGACCTCGCCCCCGGACGAGCGGCGATTCCGATGTCCGGGCGCTATCGGGCCCAAAAAATCCGGCGCTACCAATATGCCGGGGAGTACTTGGGCTAGGCCCGGAGAAACAATGAAATATGTGAACGGGCCGAAAGACGAATTCGGCCTTTCCTCAATAGTCCGGAAGTAGGGATGTAAATAGTACGGATATTTTTTCGACCATCCGCTCAACCGAATAAATTTGAACACTTAAATGGATAATTATATGGATATCCAATTTTTTCCCCGGATACGGATACTTAAACAGATAGTTTACACGGATATCAAATACAAATATAATATTATCAGTATCTAGCGTATACAGATAATCCGGGTAAAAAACCGGATATATCCGCTCGGATACTATCCATTTATAGCAGTCTAGGACATGGGCATCCGAAGTGCCACGATGTTGTGCCGCCCTACATTTTATAGCTACCTTCTTGTACGCTCCACTTTGGGTGGTGATTATGTGTGTGCGTGTGGCGGCACTGGGCATGGGGAGGGCAGAACGTAAGTGGAGTAGTGAAGGAGGTGTATCACATAGGCAGATGAGGAAGGCCTAGCCTAGTAGTTCTGGGTTGAGCCCAAACTGATTTCATTAACGCATTTACTTGTTAAAAAAATTTAGATGAATTATAGACTCATAGAGTGGTTTAATGGTTTGGGCACCTATTCGATATATATACTCCCTCCTTACTCATAAAACTTGACGTTTTAGAAAAAAAGGTTTAGTCAAACATTGAAAACATAAATCATCAATAACTTTTAAGTTGTTAAGTTTGCAAAGGTGAAAACTATATGAATAGATTTGTCTTGAAAAATACTTTCACAAAAGTATACATATATCATTTTTTTCATAAATATTTTTAGAATAACAAGATATCAAAGTTATGTTTTGGAGACGGTATCGTTATCTTAAACGTCAAGTTTTATGAGCACGGAGGGAGTATGTTGTTTTTTTACTCAATATTTAGGAAGATATTGTATTCGGCATTTTCCAAATCCGATTCATACCGTATTCGATAGTCATTATTCGTATATGCCGAGACAATTCATATTCGTATATGTATCCGATAACTATTCGTGTTTGAATCTGAATCTGAGCAGAAATATGAAAATATATCGTATCCGATCGGTTTTCTCATAGTCAGAAGTAGCAACACCAAACCCTACCTTCCGCGATTCCCAATTACCAGCCATCACCCTCTTCCTTCCGGCGCCGCCGCCATCTGTTCCTTCCTCGGGGATTCCGCCGCGCCGCACCGCACTGCACCTAGCCACCGGCGCAGCACGCCTGTAACCCCCATCGAAACTATGTCGCCCGACACTGCAGTTCCGCCGTCGTCCTCCCGACGTCGTCTGCGTCGAGGATCCCGACGTCCTGCCCGTGTCCTCTTCCAAACCGATGCCGTCGTTTCCACGCACCGCAGCTCTACCACCGCCACGGACCACACCAGGAACGGGGAGCCAATCCAGGTATCGTTCTGCCTCAAGAGCCCCCCGGAGCCGTCCACACTATTTGTGCACAGCTCCGATCTTAACCACACCGTGGCCCCGGACATCATCTGCAGTGTGGACAATCTGCTCCTCCTCCGCGTCAACATGGGGCGCAACCCCTACGAAATCTACCCCAAGCACTACGACTATTTCGTCTACCGGGCTGATTCCGACAGCCCGTCGCTCGAGCTGCTGCGGCATCCCAAAATCAACTTGGACGCCCACGACGTCGGTATCGTTCCTAGTTCGGATGGCCACTACACCGTTGCTGTGTTGATTGCCACAAAGACTCTTCACGAGTATGAACTGCATCTATTCCATTCTCATAATTCCAACTGGAGTAGCCTCATGTTATCGCTAGAAGCACCTGGTCAGCTTATTCATAATTGTACAAGCTCTGTAGATACAATTGGAGGTGAAGGTGGCACCATTGGCTGGGTCGATCTTTGGCATGGCATCGTGTTCTGCGATGTGCTCAACCCCAAGCCCTCCCTCCGCGGCGTGCCTCTTCCCTTGCTGTCAGTCAGAATGGGCAACCCAGCGCAACGCCGTGGCATTGCCTTTATCGGACGCACGGGTTGTCTCAAGTTTGTTCTCCTGGAAATCACTGGCATTCGTCTCCCTGACCTGGATGATGAAACAGGGGCGCCTTGCTTCCGTGTGGATGACTGGTCCCTCACCACATGGAGCTACAATGTGATGAGCGATTCCATGGAGGATTGGCACAAGGAACATGTGGTCCGAGCTTCCAACATCAGGATTCATGACCCAGCCATTTCACAATTTCTGGAGCATTCTGGATTGCTGCGTAAGCCAAAGAGCACTGATGCCACAGTGGAACAGAGAGACCTGCACAACCTCTCCGTGTATCAGCCGTCTCCTTGCCTCAATGGTGACGATGTAGTTTACTTGGTGGCCAGGGAGAAAAATAGGCACCCCAAGGCATGGATTCTCTCTGTGGACATGAAGAATGGCGGCAGACTGCAAGCTGCAGCTTACTTTGGTATTCCATGCAATTACAGTGGCTTTTCTGTCATCTATTGCCAGAGTAAAATCTCCAAATATATGAATCGGGTGAAGTACATTAATCCAGCTACTGCCCCAGGTAATTAGCTTCTTGTGTTGTAGCTGCAGATGCCTACTCCTGTGACCAATCATCTGATTTGTTCTTAATTTGCTATTATACTTACCATTACCTTAACTTGTGCTTAGCTTGGTAAATTTTGGCCAGATTTTTGTCAATAAAATGTTTTTGCTATCTGCTTATTTTCTATTTAGTTACCTATTGCACCTGATTTTGTTGCAGTGTCATCTACTTCTATTGCGGATGATTATACTGCTTTGACTAGCTTTCAAGAACTGCTTATGTCTGTGATCAGAAGCTTTATCATTTAGTTTAACATCCCAGTTAGTAATTCTATAAATGGTTAAGCAATTATAGATATTAATAACTAGGGGAATTCCCCACGTGTTGCTGCGGGAATTAAGAAAGAATGCAATGATCATAATAAAGAGTTTCATCTTATCATCTCTTCTAGACAGGGACGTGAGCCTATTAGAGAGAGTACAAATACCAGTGTATTGAGTATACACAACTATTTATTTAGACCATATTGACAACCTATTTGAACTGAAGTATTTGAACCTTTGTTTTATTTCTGTAGAGGATATTATCATCTAGTCAAATGCAGTGTTGCCGTAGATACCAGCTAGCAACATCAATGCACCAAGATGCACACAGAATATATACAGGCCTATTTACAAAGCTAACTAAGCTAAGCACCTCTTCACGTCTAAATGCTCCCTTTTCCTGGGATTCCTTGTCTATCAGCTGTGCCCATCAGCGGAGGAAAGAAGCATACGGTGGTGCAGCTACTGTCCGTGACCTGCCTGTTCTGTACATATAGGAAAACCATTAGGAGAGCCTGTTAGTAAGATGTGATCAGTGGGCTGTTTAACATGAAATAGTGCCAACCCAATCATCATTAGAGTAAAGCTGTTAGTGAACTGGAAAAACGAAAAAAATTATTGATGAAAGGACGACATCACTAAAATCCTAAAAAGAGACATAGGTATTATTAATTGTTGCAAATTAATTTGATAACAAATCAAGGAAAAATTAATCTCAAGGTTTCAGGAGAGAATATATCAGTTGACCTTATAGGTTTAAAAAATGGTCCTAATAACGAATAAAAAAGTAGGAACTGAGATATTGATAACTTACTCTCATTACGGTCAGCAATATGAAATTCTCTTTTCCAGCTATGTGTGTCACCGTATATAGAACCATCACGGACGCATCCTGCTCCTGTAGTGCATTAGTGAAAAATTGAGGTGATCTGAAAACAAAGTGACTTTTTTGAATGAGCATAACTAAAAAGGTTAACTATGTTTGGACATAGAATGTAGTTTTGTAAGATATGCATGGAAGGACATACAATATATGCCAACTGTTTCAAAATTCCAAAATATTCTGCCAACAGATATAATTTCATCAGAAACTACTATCAAATTTTAATCCAGCTACAATCAAATTTTACTCCGTGTAAATAACATTTTATGAATTGATTTGGGGACACCTGGGTCTCAATCAAATAAAAGAAGAAGACACACTTCTACTTCTTAGCCACTCAGCTAATTGACACCATCAAAATTGATACATGGGGGTACAAAAGAAAACAAAATGGTACAGTTACTTAAGCTCACACACACAGAGATAAATGTCTGTTATGACTTGAATCTCATACACCTCCACAGCATGGGCACTACCACACTAGCTTGTAAACAAAATCTGTGACTCTGAAACTAAAAATGTTGCTGGTGGCTAATGAGCTTCACAGGGTCAATGAAAGGCCTCGTACTCACCTTTCAAAGAGGTCTGGAAACTCATCACACTCCAGGGTGTTCTCCATCTCGCGCATCTTCCTCCTGACCTTGTCCTTCATGTTCTTGGCATATTTGCCTGCCTTCTGCCTCTTTTCTAGTGAACGGTTCTGGAGGGAACTGAAAAACTCAGTGTCAGATGTAGTGCTAAACTGATTTCAGTAGCATAAGTAATCATGAGACCAAGCAATTTATACATGGGCATGAGCTTAGAGAATGGCTAAAATGATTTATCTCTCCATATCTTAATAAATAAATAAATTCTCAGAGTTTGGAAACAATGCCCTGTTTTAAATAGGGAAGAGAGGAAATAACATCATCTCGACACAGTCAAAAGTTAGTAGTCAATTAAGCTGAATATGAAACTCAAACAAAATATTACAAATAATCCAAACCTTTAGGAGGAATTCAGTGAACATGAGATAATACTGCATGAGCTTCCTAGTTATGTGGAAAGTTTATTTATTTATTTTTTTTTTGTCAAAGATTTGATTGGTAAGTGGTAACAGATGTCTAAGTATATAAACATTATTCTACATATAGGGTCATTGTGAAACATGAATACCTTTCATATCCAAGACCTTCTAAAATCAATGACATGAACTCCCAGAATTTTATAGGCTCCATATTTGTTATGAAATAGGTCTAGAAAACCAATATCAAACAGGATTAGTGAATCTTGAAAGTAAGATCCTGAGAAAAAGATTCAAAGTTCCCTAGCAGTTTATATTTAAGTGAAATTGTCCACCTGGTGAAGAGCTCGTCCCACTGCTCCTTCATGTCCACCTCGCTCGTCTCCCCCAAATCCTTGCACACCAGCCTCAGCTCCACCCGCAAAAGCACCTGGAGCCTCTCCCGGCAATAGTTGGCAACCTGTACAACGGATCATCAGGTATCACCGATTGGAGTGGCTTCTGAAGGTTCCGTTCACAAGCGGCCTTTGCAGTAGGAGGAGGGGCGTGGTATTGCTACAGACTACAGGCTCGGTGGGGTGGTGGGTGATGAGGAAGGAAGCCGAGGAGGGTGGCGCTTGATATTATTTGTCAGGAAAGCCAGACGGCGATCGAGAGGTAGGGGAAGAGGCCGCTGGGTTTTTTTCCTCTTCGTATGAGCGAACGGATGCGGAGGAGTGGACGGAGGGATGATGACGTGTCACACCTGCATGTCAAGAGAACTCCCCTAGTGGGGGTCTTCTTTATAGGGGTTATAGATAAGTAGCAGAAACTGGACATAAAGTATATTTAGTTTTGTTGGTTAATGGACAAGATGGCCTTGGCGCCTACGTGTTCTAGAGGATTATGCTTCCTTTGTACCCATTGATTTTTGCTATGAATATTAAGACATCCAGACAAGACTAAGTCCGATAGAGCAGGTCCAACAAATTCATAGCAAGTCTTTGTCATTTCTTAATTAATTTGATGTTTACATGCAAATAGAAAATGTTTTGTTATATTTACTTCCAACTCCTGCATGGGACATGTACTGCAGGATGATGAATGTTTTCCTTTTTCTCTTACCTGGGTGACAACTGAGATTTGTTTCCTATGTTCCCAATTGAGCTACCATGTATGTGTGGGAACCGTGTGGAAACCATGATAAAATAACTGCATATTGGAAATGAAATTCTTTTGGGGAAGGATCTGTTTCATATATATGCTGCTGCTTCACCGAGTATTTATGTTGTTCCATTGTATGCTTTAACAGTTGGCAAGGGTGCTGAAGAATCACATGAAGCTGCTGTGGTGGAGTAGATGCCAGGGATGTTTTAGTACCAGTGTTCACGGTCATCTCATGTACCCGCGATAGGTATTTGAGACTACAGGACTTGCGCTCGATAACCGCCAACAGACACGGGACATCACTGGTGCTGACACGGCCGCGGTGCTGGTGGAGTACGTTGTGCTATGGGACAAGGTTGTGGCCGTGCAGCTACAACCTGGCATGCCGGACCAAGTAGTTTGGAAATGGTCACGAGGGGTGAGTACTCCAGTTCCTCTACCCAGAGGGCTTTCTTCATTGGCTCGACCACGCTCGCTGGAGCCAGGGAGGTTTGGAGAGTTTCGTCGCCGCCCAAGGTCAAACTATTCTTCTAGCTGGCCTTGCATGGTCGCCTCTTGACTACTGAGTGGAGAAGGCGCTATGGTCTGCAGCCCATCTCAAAGTGCGCACTCTGCTCCTGGGACGACGAGTTTGCAGACCACCTACTTCTCGCTTGCGTGTACGCCCATGAGATCTGGTTCCGCATTCGTAGCTTCACCGGCCTTCAGCACCAATGCTCGGCGCCTAACTCCCGTCTGGTGGACTGGGGGCTGTCCACACGTGTAGAGGTGCCTGGCGCCCTCCGAAGTGGCTTCGACTCCCTTGCTCTGTTGGTTTCTTGGGAACCTTGGAAGGAACGCAACCACCAAACCTTCGACGACTACATCAATATGACCACCGACCAGTTGCTTTCCCGCACCTATCAGGAGGCCGATTCCTGGATGGCGGCGGGCTTGTCGAGGTTTGGCGATGCTCCTACCTGCGGTCATCCAGCCTTAGTCTAGCCTCGATGCCCCCACCTGTCGCTCATTAGTTTTTCTAGCTTAGTACAATGTTTGAAGTTGCATCGTTAAAGCCGGTGACTTTTATCTGTGTTCGTTCGTTTCAAGCTGCAACATCTCGCCGTCAGTGGGCGGAATTTGTAAAAAAAAAACTCTATTTTCCCTTAATGCAAAACGTGCTATGCTTTTCGGGAAAAATAAAGCACTACATGATATATTTGAGATGGACTAGGAATACTTTATGTCTCTAGTTTTAGTATATAGATATAGATACAGAGATAAATATAGATATAGATAGTGATAGTGATAGAGAGAGATGCGGATATAGATACATATATAGATTAAGAATTGTTCTTTTAAGATAAGGTTGCGAGCAATTGTTTTTCTTAATTAATATATAACCTTTTAACAATGAATGAATTTTACCGACTTAAGAAATGATATAGATATAGATAGAGAAAGATTTCGTATATGTTTAGCGATGATTGATTTTTTAGTTAATATCATATTCTTTAATTAGGATAACACTTCCCTTGATCCTCGTTGGAGCCCCTTGCTAGGATCAAGTTTCCAGAACTGTAACATCGTGGATAGGACTTAGTATGGCTGATACTTTAGCAATAAGATTATTTTTAACGTTAAATCGTAAACAATCATTCTCTTGATATTAGCAATTATTTATATAAAATGACCATTTAAAATAAGATAAAACAAATGATTAAACAAAAATGGTGTACTATAGTATTTAGACGAACAATGTTAAATATACAACAAATATATTAATCTCGTTTGTTATACAGTGTTATTTGATTAAACTTTTGAAAACGCTCACTCAAAAAAGAATGTGTTGTTAACCGAGTGCGGAGTATTCCTCAACCCCATTCGGTAGTCCTTCCCGTGCAGTTTGTCTTGAAAACTGTGCTAGAACAATCTTGTCAGTTAGAAGCTTAGAAACTCATTTGCCTCTGCAATTGAAAATGTACAGGTTTTCTTGTGTAAGTTAAAAATGCACACAAGAAGCTTGGAAACCACTGAGCCGTACTAAACAGGGTTTAAATCTTTATTTCTATTAAAAATGTATGTGTATTTTTTTTTTTGCGACAAGGAAAAATTCCATTGATACTAAAAGCAAGTTAAATACTCTCATTACAAAAGTAAATCAAACTACTCCACCTCCATTGATCGGAGACAAGAAACTTTAAAAAGCCATAGATTCCTCCATATAAGATCATCATCTCAAACGGACATGTCACAGACGCAAGCTCCGTTTTGAGCGAAATCAGGCCATCTCACCATCCACCGCCGTCATCCTCATACCCATCACTTTTGCAAAAGAGGAGTAAACTGCTAAAACTTCACATGCGAACATGATGAAATTGGTGTCATCGATTACGTCGTCGAACTCATCGTCGCTGCCTTCACCAGATTCGTCATGAGAGAACACAAGTCCAACCGACATCCAAATAGATATCGTTGGAAAACTAAATCTCACTAGCCCATCGCCATGGCTGCAAAGAACCACAACGAGACAAAGGAAGGGCCGGAGTACCTTATTCTCCATCAATGGTGATGTCTTTGTCATGCCATCACCGCTGAGGAACGACATGCTCCATTGCTCCATCGATGATCTTGACGACGCCTTACACTGTGGCTAATCTCTTCGATTGGATCTCCATCACCGCCGAGGAACGACATGCTCCATTGCTCCGTCGATGATCTTGACGACGCCTTACACCGTGGCCAATCTCTTCGATTGGATCTCCGGAGAAACTTTGAACCTTGAAGACTCGATCAACTAGGAAAATATTTATTAAAAACGAATGGATCCCCACTCCCTTCAACCTCCGGCGTGATGCCGGAGGAGAAGGGAGGGGGACCAATGGTGGTGGAAGGCGGGAGCCGGGCGGCGGCACCCTCTAGGGTTTGGGGCGGCGGCTGAGTCCCTCCTTATAGAGGAATAAAATGTATGTGTATTTACATTGAGCACAATAGGCATCTAGATTTTGACAAAGCAAATTTACATACCAGTATATATTCCTCCATTCCATACATGGATAGCCTTTGCTTCCTGGTTGGGAAATCATAAAAGCATTTTATTGAATTTTGAAGAATATCTTAGGTCCCAAAGAAGTTAATATTTTTTTACCTATTACTTTTTGCATGGCCAATAATGTATATAATTAATTAAATATGTGAAGCAAGAAAACATTTTATTTATACTAATTGTATACTATAAAGAAAAATGTGAATGCTTCCGTCACTGCACATCGATGATCCGTCACTCTTACGGCCCGCAAGATGTGTGTTGTGGCCCCTTGTCGATATATAGTGGTTGTGAGCAGGGTTGGCGTCTTCAACCACTCGCCGCTACCATTCATGTTGCCTTCCAAATCCCTGCCTTGTCGTCAAAAGGAGTGGTGCATCCAAGAGTTGGAGAAGCTTCCCTTCCGCTCATCTTCCTTCCCCAACCTCATAGCTTTGCTTGGATCTAGAGAACGCGGGCTCGGTGCAACACATTCTCCACTGATATCAAGTTTCTCGTCCTTTTTCTGGTTTATATATCTCAACACATTGATTTAAGATGCAATACTTCTGCTGATTTCCCCGCTAGAGTATACGTTTGCAATAATAGAGAGTTTACTATTTTTTAATCATGTAAGTATAAAAATATAGATGTTTATGTTGACATGGCTATATCCATCTGGACAAGACAATCGAGCCGACAGATTTTGATATCCACGAAGTTATTGCACCCCGTCGAGAAGGACTGAAGGAGGAGGACTTTACAGGTCTGCTTGCTGCGTGGTGTTTCCAAAGGTAAATCTTTTGGCTAATTTTAACCCAATCGATTTGTTTCTTCAATTAGCTACGCATGATTTCGATCCCTCCAAGATTCTGTTTTGCGTTGCCAGCATGCGAAGTTACTATGGTGGCTGTACTCCCTCCGTCCCAAAATAAATGACGTTTTAAGCTTCCCGAGAAACATCTACCGGCAATTATATATTAAAATAGGATTAATGTTTATATTACATAATTAGTATCATTGGAAAGATCTTTTAATCTAGTTTTTAACAAATTTATTTGGAGATTTAAATCTTCTACATATTTTCTATAAATCGAGTCAAATTTGTGACACGAAAACCCAAAACGTCGTTTATTTTGGGGACGGAGGGAGTATGTACGAGTGAATCTAGGTAGATTTATTACAGGTTTGCCTAGCGTAGTTGTAAATCCGGAGTCCATCGGCGATCTTTGATTTGCATCTCCATGCAACGTTGTACGAGTGAATCTAGGTAGATTTATTACAGGTTTGCCTAGCGTAGTTGTAAATCCGGAGTCCATCGGCGATCTTTGATTTGCATCTCCATGCAACGTTGTCTCCATGATCACAGTGGAAACGCATCCGGCTGCATCGCATGAACGAGGCGTAGTAGTGGTCGCACTTGCCGTATTAGCACTCCGGCCGGCCGATGCCCGATGGCGTGCCGAGGCATGCACCGCGCCCGAAATGATTTTGCGTGATGCTCCAAAATATTTTCCGTAGCGGGCACAATTTTTGCCCGTCACGGAAAATATCACCGCCACGTCCAGTTTTATTTTCCGTGGCGGACATTTTTGCCCGTCACGGAAAATAGATTTTGCGTGGCGGGCATCTTAAAATCGTCCGCCACACAAAATACACCCATTTTACGTGGCGGTCACATTAGAAAGGCCCGTCACCTAAAAAAACCCGAGGCCCACGACTAAGCCCAGCCAGACTTCTTATCGGGCCATGTATATATATGGCTTCTAGGGTTTCTGCGCCCCACATCTCATTCTCCCGAGCCGGCCCCTCCCTCCTTCATCCACAGCCGGCCCCTCTTCTCCCCCTTCACGCGAAAGGCGAAACCAGCGCCGCCCGCCCTCCCCATCCCCCGCCCTTCCTCTTCCCAAGCCACCGACGACCCCCCCGGCCGGCGGCGTCCTCCACTCCTCATCCCGGTGCGGCGCTCCCTCCTCTCCTTCCCCTCCCGGCCTTGGCGCCCCTCCTCTCCTTCCCCTCCGGCGGCGGGGCCTCCATGGCGGATCCGCCAAGCTCGGCGGGGGAGGCTCATCGGCGGCCTCGGCGGCGCGGGGTGGCGGCGCTGCGCGGGGATCCGGCGGCGGCGCACGAGGTGGATCACTACTACGGGATTGATTTTGCGAGGTGTTTGGATTTTATTTTTCGTGGCGGGCATTTGGGAGACCGCCACGCGGAATCGGTGGCCCACCCCCCCACGCCATGGGAAAAACCGCCCGCGGTTGTCGATTAACCGTGGCGGTTTTTTTAATGCCCGCCACGGTTAATCCCTATTTTCCGTGGCGGGCATTGTTAAAAGCACCCGCCCGCGATTGTCGAAAAACTAACCGTCACGATGCATCGAGGCCCGATCTAGCAGCCCATTTAGCCCACTAACAACTTCTCTATCGGCCTTATATAAATACGAGAACTTAGGTTTTCACTCTCCTTCACCCGTCCCCTCTCTCTCGGACACTCCCTCTCTCACCCCCCCCCTCTCTCGGCACCCGGGGAGGCCGACCGGCGCTTGGCGCCGCGAGCTCCTTCCCGCGGCGGCGAAAGCTCCTCGCCCGGCTAGGGCGGCGAGGGCTCCCTCGGCGGCGGCGGGGATCCGGCGCTGGCGGGCGGCGTCACATGAGCGCTGGGACCCGGCCGGCGGCGGCGCGGATCCGGCAAGGGCGCCGGATCCGGCGGCGGCGCGCGGATCTCGCCATCTGCGACACCACGGCGGGGGCCCTGGCGAGAAGCTCATCCGGCGGCGGGCGGGCGCGGGATCCGGCGTCCCCCATCGAGCACGGCGGCGGCGTCGACCTACTCCACCTCGAGCTCCTCCGCCGTGCTTCCTCGACCTGGCCGCCGGGGGGCTGGATCCGCCGCCATGGTGGCTGGATCTCGCCGGGATCGGGCGGCGGCCTCGCCGGATCGGCGGCGGCGGCGGCGAATGGGCTTCGCGACGGGCCTGGATGGGCTCGGCGGGCTCGTCCTTTTTCTTTTTATTTTTTTATTTTTTTCTTATTAACCGTGGCGGTTTTGTTAAATAACCGCCACGGTTAATAGATTTTCCGTGGCGAGGAAGAACCGCCCGCGGTTAATCATCGATTAACCGTGACCCCCAGTCTGCGTGGCGGTTATTTTGCCCGCCCGAAAAATCTAAAAAAAACGCCAAGGAAAAATCGTTTGGTAGTAGTGGATCCAGCGGCGGCGCGAAGATGGATCCAGCGGCGGCGGACCT
Source organism: Hyparrhenia diplandra (assembly GCA_015847255.1). Classification (NCBI taxonomy): domain Eukaryota; kingdom Viridiplantae; phylum Streptophyta; class Magnoliopsida; order Poales; family Poaceae; genus Hyparrhenia; species Hyparrhenia diplandra. The sequence continues at coordinate 395,630 of JADLZK010004130.1, read as the reverse complement.
CTAGGGTGCGAATCCGGCGCGGGCTCCGGCGCACGGGAATCCAGCGGTGGCCGCGCGGATCGCCCGACGGCGCACCTCTAGCGCGGATCCGCCCGACCGGGCGGCGCTTCGGCGGCGGCGGGCGGCGCTCTCCTTGATCGACGGCAGACGCGTGGCCCCGAGCGCGGATCGGCGGGAGGATCAACGGCGGCGTCACCGGCGGCGTCACCCAACAAGCCCAAATCCGGGTCGGATGGGCTCGGGTTTGGTTTTTTTTTTTTTTTTTACCGTGGCGGGCATTTGGTGCCCGTCACGGTTGCTCCCCGATTTACCGTGACCTTTACTGGGTGACGGGCGCCCGTGCCCGCCACCCAAAATCATTTGTGCCCGTCACTTAAAATCTGGTTAGTAGTGCCCGGCCAGCGTCTCGGCGTCCGTTACCGGGTTCAGGCCTAACCTCCCGGTCGGTGCGCGCGTTGTTCCGACGCCCGGCGCGCGCAAAGCCGTCAAAAATCGGCCGGGAGCAGCAGGTGCTCGCCTGCCTGTCACGTTAATGTGCCAGGCCGATCGATGGCGTGTCACGCCCGCGTTCAAAACTTTCAAGTCGGCCTCGCGCGGGCTGCAATCATCGCGCCGTGCCCATCTAACCGCTCACGCTTGTCCTCCCTGTTGTAAATTGCAATGGAACAGTAGCAAATGAAGTAGTGGAAGTGATTAACTTTATTGATGAACATGGTTTACATATATATAGTACATGCCTAAAGAGGCAGTTTTCTGGATCCGGCAACTGCTAGGAGCAGTTGCTAACCATCCCTTAATTATCCTTTAATTGATCATTAGAATATTAAGAATATTCTCAACACTCCCCTTGATCAATTATCTTCTGGAACCACCAATGTTCATCGTTGTTATTAATTCTTGAAAAACCTTGTGGGAAAAACTTAGATATACATTGATATATTAGGATAAAACTCCTTAAAACCCAGTGGGAAAATATAGGAGAAAACACCATGATAATCATGTGTATGCCCTTCAATATCATCCCCTAAAAACCCCCTGTGGGGGAAAACAAGATGATATGACATACATAATGCTGATATTGCCTCGTTAAAAACTTCATATGAGAAACCATCAAAGTAAAACTCATATAAAGAAAAGAGTACAATATGATGCACAAAGGATTTATTATTCAAATTTACTCCCTCGGATTTCTACAAGTCTCTAAGTCTCTTCATACCAATTCCTTCAACACATTTGTGAAATGGTGAATATGGTAGAGATTTTGTGAATAACTCACATGACATAGTTTGCAGAATCTCAATAACTTGGGAGTAATATGCTTAATCAAGTTACTCTTAATGTAACCTGATTCCATTTATGCAAATCAGAACGCCCCTGGCTAGAAACACCGCCGGGGGCTACCCTCAACACATTCACTAAGACTAACACAAACCTATCACAACTGCTATGTAAAAGATTGCGCATTGAAAAACGAAAAGTGAATACTTGTGATGATGGTGCTACTCCCGATCCCATGCAAGTCGTGATGGTTTAGCACCTAAAACCAAATAAACACAAGGGTGAGTGAAAACACTCGGCAAGTACATTCAGAACTGGAAGAACAATTAACTCCCCGAGAATTCATGAATAATTTCTCGAACTCCAAATAAATAGTAGTTTCCGTCAAACGGACAGCACTTGAATACTCCTTAGCATTTACCTGGTAAAGCCGAGCAAGTGGGGCCAGACTTGAATATAAGAACCAAATTGCACCTCCGGATAAACCGGCACTTGAATTGAATGTAAATGAAAACTTGAAACTTGAATCTCATGAATAAAAACTTGAACTTGAACCGAAAATATAATACTTGAACATTGGGAAAGCAAATGTAACTTCGAATAATAGGCGTGAAGCCGAAGCAAAGATTCGTCATGCACTTGCCTTAATTCCGACGAGACCAAAACATCACACGCTTGGCACTTGTAGCTTCTAACCTTTCTCTTTCTCGCTTACTACACGTAATAAATGATGCATTGCTTAACATAACGGAATGTACTATGCCACGATGTATGATGAAAGGCATACAAATGCATAAAAGAACTTAAACAACTTACGAAAAGTTGAGTACAACTAGGGTTAATCACTCGAACAATAACTCCATCACGTGGTTTATCAAGAAAGCAACACATACACATGGAGTTTACATGTGGGTATTCTATTCACTAACCATCTTGCATAACCAACACACTCACCAATCATTTTGTCACTAAGAGATCATATATGTACTATTCAAAAGATCAACTAGAATAAAATGGATACACAGAAAGTTTCATGATCATGGAACATTTATTTTAACCTACAAAAATCATGGAAGGTACATTTTTCCATTAAAGAATGTAATTTTCAATCATGCAAGAACTATCAATTTTCAACATCTCATATTTTTCATAAACACTAGACATCATGAAAAGGCTACACATAAATTTTCATGAATTTAGCATGCACCAATAATTAGTTATGAAAATCACAAGTTCCAGCTGAAAATAGAAAAGAAAACCTTTTCCCTTTCTCTCTCTCTGCACAGGACCAGCCCACTACTGCTCTTCTCCTTCCTCCAGTATGCACGCGCAACTGCCGCACGACAAACCGGCCAACCTCGCCGGCAGCGAGCACACGGCCCCGGGATCGAGCCCGAAGGATTCTTCGGTCCATCCCGCACACGATGGCACTCTTTCCCCCTCCTCCGAACATGGCAGTGACCTCACCGGCGGCCATGGCGGACATGGCGGCGCGACAACCCGGAACTCGCCGGCGACCGTCGTTCCGGCTACTACGGTGCGGGAAACGGCAAACGGATGGCACGGGCGGTATCTGGGAGCTCACCATGACTTGAATGGCAAGGTTGTTGAGTCGAGGACGGAGCGGAGCTAGTTCGACGGTGATGACAGCGGCGGTGGCAGCGCGAACTGGCAACGGCGACGGCATTCCGGCGCGTCCAGTGCTTGGCGGGCTTGGGTGACGACAGAGGAATGGCTCACGGCGGCGCTGCACAGCCATGGCCACTGCTGCTGTGCTTGCCGACCGTGCTCGAGCAGAAGAGAGGGCGCCTGGGATTGTTGTGTCCAGCAGCCGATCGACAGCTCGGGCAGCCAGCACCGGTCCTAGCTTGGCTGTTGCTCCTGCTGATGGCAGTCCGGCGGCCAACCATGGCAGCCGCTGCTGCATTGCCGTTGCTGCTTAGCATGCACAGGAAGCAAAAAGAAAGGTGGCCGGTAGCGGCTACTGCTGCACGGAGAAAATGGAGAGGGAGGAAATTTTGGCGTCGGCAGCAAGGAAGGAAAGGGAAGGATAGCTTAGCTGCTATTGTTGCTGCTTTGCCCTGCTCTGCCTCCACGAAACAGAGAGAGGAAAATGAGACAGAGAGCGAGAGAGTAATAAAGAAGAGAAAACCAAATTCTTCACTTCAGTGGATCACGCCATGACACATAAGTGAGGAGGTGGCAAGAGAATGATCAAGAAGAAGATGTGGCCAGAAGAGCGTCGGCGGCGACAGTGAAGCAGGCAGGCAAGCTGTTTGGTGCAGGTAGCTACGTCTGTTTGTTGAAGTAGCGTACTAGTGCATCTTTTCTCTCCTATTCTTCAAAAAAATCTCCCAATATTCAATCTCCCAAAATTTGAATAGAAGTTGAAAATCTCCAAGAATAGAAAATTTTCAATTCAACAAGATCTACACTTTTTGCTTTTGGGCTCATCGCCAAATTCCAAGTAGTTTAGAAAGTAGGATTTTGAATTTAGGATTAATAAAATAATTAATTAGCCAACTTAATTGGTGAACAAACATTAATCAACCATCAGAAAATCATAAAACATTATAACTAATGTTTAATGCCAATATATTATGTAGCAAACAAAACACACTATTTGTAACATATAAGCGCAATATATAAACACGAAAATGCGTTATTGCCTTGATACTTAATAATCACACACGGTAATGATCATATTTAATATTTTAATTAATTTTTAATATCTGGGATGTTACAGCAACACAAGCAGCATTATCTTGAAAGATAATTGTTGGTGCATTAAGTGCGCCAATTCCACATGATCTTAATATGTGGTCAATCATTCTCGCAAGTCAAACACACTTATGTGATGCTTCATACCATGTAATTATCTCGGAATGATTAGTGAAAGTAGACACTAAAAGTCTGCTTGTAAAATTTCCAAAAATGGCATTTCCACCATTAAAAATCAGTCTTATATCTATCATTATGGGGTCGACGGATAGACAATATTTTTCGGGTATAGGAACCTTAGTATACAAATGCCCCGATGAAAAATGCTCAAGCTATAAGCCCAAACAAAAATTTGGTTTCATTCAAATCATTCATTTCAAACTCCATCTTCAAATGATGACGAGTTTGATTGATTGTGTATCCCTTATGCCTAAGGAATATACTCAACCGATTGTACCACATTCGGCTTGATTGTTTTATGTCATATCATGACTTCTGCAACTTAACAAAAAACATGTTGCTATTTGCCTTAGAATTTGATATACTTATTCCATCAGGAATTTTCATGTATATCACATAATCCAATGACCCATACAAATATGTGGTCACTACGTCCATCAACTGCATAGATAGACGATTTTTGTACCGCCAAAGATTAGTATCTAAATGTTATGCCACTCATAATCGAGAATAAATTTTGTTGAAAATCAACATCGGGCCTTTGCGTGCAGCCCTTTGCAACTAGTCTTGCATTATATCTCACCACTTTGTTTTCATTCCGTTTCCTGACAAAACAAATTTATATCCAATAGGATGGACACTAGGAGGTGTTGGCAATACACCGTAAACACTTCCCTTTTAGTGAGCAAGACTATCTCTGTTTGTATTGCATCCTTTCTACGTGTTCCAAATCCCGAGTGCATCGACACTCTACCATGGATTCTAGATCCGGATCATTTTGAAGGATTTCAGCAATATGTTCAGAAAAATAACTGTCGACAATGATAATAAGACTCTCCGGTCTCTATGTAATTAATGGCAAACCCTTAATAGATCATTATGATTTCCCAAAATAATTGATCTAGGGTGTTTAGATGTCCAAACCACATCATTTATGCGCATAAGTGGGTTGGGTAACCAATCAAATCTCTCTCAAAAAGAATTGATTACTAAAAGATTTATATCAACAAAAGGTTGATCTTCGTTTACCACTTTCTTTTTGTATCAGTATCTTGCATCTTAGAATTGCCTCTCCCCCTCTTGCGTCCAAGAGGGATTATTCGAAAGTGGTTATCATTAGGATCCTCCACTCTTTTCGGGCATGTTCCTTGCAAGATAAAAGGGGTTTAACAACACCTTTGTAATTGGTAAACAAATCGCGCATTATTTACGATTTTGTAAATCTATAAATCTCCTCGAACTTGAAGTTCAGGTTTGCATAGTACGTGGATCATAAAAATGACATGCTCTCTAGCATTCAAATAATTTCCCTAGCATTCAATATTATGGTACAATTCTCCCTCTTAATGCCGGAAAAAGATCCTTATTAAAAAAATACTATCAAATAAACGGTCGTAAATAGATCACCTATCATAGGTTCTATATACTTAATGATCAATTGAGATTTAAATCCCACGTAGGTCCCCAAATTTCTTTATGGCCCCATTGTTGTCACTGATGTGGTGAGATGGGTACATAAACAACATACCCAAACTTACGCAAATGGGAAATACTTTGTAAATTTCCACGCACCAATTGTAAGGGGAATTTTTATAATATGCGCTTAGTCGTAGTTGGATTGATTCAAAGAAGGTGTGCATCTTGCATGAGATCCCAACATGATGTAGGCAACATGCAATTCATCAATATTGGTCTTGCTATGAGATTAAATCTCTTTAATCAATGACTTAGGCAAGCCATTTTTGTGTGTGGATATATGGTACAAAATGCTTTGAACCTGAATTTCTAGAATTCAGCGATTGTTCATTCAAATCAATTGAATATGATGTTCGAGAATAATGAGTCTCCAACTGTATTAGTTGAGACAATATTTTAGCTAGCTTATGCATGGGTTTCATGTCCATAAAAGAGACACATAAGACCATCTTATAGATGCATCTATTAATACCATGAATTATCTCGAACAATCCACTTTCATGCTTTGAATCACCCACAAATATCACCTTGAATTCTTTCAAAGAATTTTGTTTTGATTCAGCTTTCAATTTCCCTTTAGCACATCTAGTGCATACAAAATCCGAAGATTGTGGGAACTTTGCTTTATGCAAACAAGACCAATGGAATTGCCAATAATCTTCCTCATCATTCCAACTCGGGATGACCTAGTCTATCATGCCATACTTGGAATGAATTTACATTTCGGAAGATTACTTTATATGCAACAAGATATATAAGTTTTATGTATGTATAGTCCAATCCATATTTGAGAGATGGAATTTTCATAAATGGATTTGCCATATCCCGTAAGATTAGTGAAGTAAATTAATTCCTCTTTCCCCGTCTACATGTATTTCCACATGAAGACCATACTTACAGAATATTTCTACAAAGATAATAGGGTACAAGTTAGTTCTGGATACAATAAGGTATCCTCTCTCATTAATTGAGCATTTCTTAGGGAAAATAATAGTGGCTCTATTAGAACCAACTATTAAAGCATCATACAATGATGATCATAACATTTCCTTCTCTTTTCTTAAGAGTCCTAAAACATTTCTACTCCCTAAGAATATTGTTTGTAGTACCACTATCAACAAAACATAATTCCATCCTCCATTGGATTAATAACAAAAGGGCATCTATAGTATAATAAGAATGCAATCTAAAAGAACTTCTTATTAAACATATAGAATTACATACATAATCACACTTATGTATTACAATACATATGTGTTCTCACATCACACTCATCACACTACTTAGTTTGTTACATCTCAAATGACATAGAGTTTACATAACTTTTAATACAACACATCACACCCCATACTTGAATTAAACAAGTATCCGCCACGGTGAGACTCTTCAAGAGAAATCTCCAAACAAATCATTGGAGGAGAATTCCACCACCATGTTGTCGGTACTTGGAAGCATCACCTTTGATAGGTCAAGGTTGTCATTTGGTTCCATGGGAGCCATGCTTGAACAACCCACTTCTTGAGTATTCATTGGAGCAACATTGCAATGTGCTTCATATTTTGCTTCCTTGTCTTTGCTTTGCTTTGCTTCCTTTAAGGACTTTTGGTAGAGGGCTACCAAGTGCTTAGGAGTACGACAATCCTTAGCAAAAGTGATTTAAAGTGCCACATCTATGACATTTAGTGTCATTTTTGGCCTTAGTATCACCCTTTGCTTAGGATTTAGCTTTTGCTTCTTGTTGAATTTGCGTTTATCGGGCATGTTCTCTGGGTCACCGTAATGGATCCCTTGAACCTTTTATTATTTTGTACACTATGAACTTCGGAAGAGGTGCTTTTGCACCAAGAGGATGCTTAAGATGGTTCTTCATTAGAAGCTCATCATGTTTCTCACCTGAGTTAGTGTATGAATAAGTTGAGAATACCGAGTGTAATTACTCGCCCGATCATTGTTGTTGCAAGACTCGATCCGCGAGGAAGCATGGTAGAAAGAGTTTTCTCTATCTTATCAAAGATCCGTTGGTTCTTTCTCACAAAACTTCAACTTAGAGCAAATCTTATGAACAAAGATGATTGTAATCACGCAAATGCACTTAAAGTCCCGCAAACGTATATGATTCCACTCATGGTTGGCCTCGGGCCAAATGAGTTCCTTCTGGCGGTCATATCGCTTTTTTTAGCGCAAGCCATAGAACACGGGGTTCTCCTCCATAAGATACTCTTGTTTAAGGTCCTTATGGATGTAATACCTTAATATTATTAAGGCACCATACTTCTTTTGCTCTTCATAAATGACACCTTCAGTAGGCTCATTAATGTAAGCTAAGAGTCCACGGGATGCAAAGTTAATCTTTATGTCCGAGGCCCATGTGGGGTAATTATGACCATCTAAGGCAAGTTCATCGAACTCCTTAACCATGGTCATTGCCTACAAAGTAGGACCATCTGATTTAATAATTCATTCTTGAAATAATTGTAATCAAATGGTAAACAATGTTGTAATACATGCAAATTAATTTGAATAACATAACTCTTCAAGGATTAATAGAGGTACAAGGTAAACAAATAACATGTAAACCTTCAATTTTAAATCTCATCAACTTGTATACATGGTAGATATTCTCAAATGCCATAAAACATAGAGTAGATCATAATGGTAGGCAAATAAATTGCTGCCAAAGCACGGTCTCAAGGCAAATAATTCATCTTGAATTAAATGCAGCCATTGCTAAGGTCTCTACCACACCATATGTATACTAAAGTTAATGATTGAGCATTTAATTTGGTAATCACTACAATAGTGTAAGCCAAAATTCTCAATGGTAATCACTTTGCAATAGTGTGAACCATTTTAATATTTTTAATATTAAATCCTTGTTTTGGGGAACATTGTATAGGTAATCATCAATCTTCAAAATGAGCATGATGTAGACCTTTAGCAATAGACCTTCAAAACCCATATACATGGATATGATCTCTATTGCCTAATGTTTTTATCCCAAAATTACTTAGAGAAATGTCTAAATTAATTGCTACTAGTCATTAGAGAGTAGTAACTAGTGACTCTAATAAAATAAAAACTAGTGACTCTAATAAATTTCAATGTGATGGGGTATGTGATAAAATTCTTGCAAAATCGAAAACAAGTATGGTAGTAGGCATAAAATAATACCAACATACTTTATATTCAATCGAAATTGCAAAGTACATAGTGATAAACACATTTGTACATAAATATATAATCACAGCATAGGTCTAATCTTCACAAGAATATAGACACTAATACTGATGGACAGCAGTAATTAAGTTTAATCTAATACAAGAATTAAACAAGGACCGCTGAAAATTCATAAACTCAAGAAAATACAGAGATAAATGAAAAGCATTTTGGCCCGCGAATTAAATCTGGCCCAGCCGGCCTCAGCAGTAGCAGCAGCAGGGGGAAGAAACGGGGCGGCCCAGCAGCGCCTTGCGCGGCCCACTGCAGGCGCCAGCCCAGTCCGCTCCCCTGGCCCGTTTACAAGGGTAGCAGTTAGGATTGACTGCCCCTTCACGCACGCACGGGCAGGCAGGGCTCGCCGCACCGCCGCCTTGGCGCGCGCTGCTCCGCCGGCGCCGCTGCCTTGCTTGCCGCTGACCTCCACCGGACTTTCCTGTGCCACCGCTGCTCGTGCTCGGTGCAGATCGGGGAGGGGAGCCGCTTCACAAACCGCCGCCGCCGCTTTCCCACGACATGGCGCCCGCCGGAGGTCCGCCGCTGCGGCCTCGGCTCGTCACGCCGCCGTCGTGGCTTGCCGCGGGCAAGCAGGCAGCCACCGCCGCCGTGGCTCGCCGCACCGCTGCCGTCTTTGCACTCGCGCCGCCGCCAACGTCCCTCTGCCACCGGTGACGCAGATCGAGAGGAGGGCCAGCACGCCGGCCCCCGATGTGGTCATGGTCGACCATGCCGGACCGGCTGCTCCCCTCCCTCTCTGGTCGGAGTTCAAGATGAGGGCGGGCCGTGCCTCCCCGGAGGGAGAAGCTCTGCCGCCGCCGCCAGTGGTGCTTGGGCCAGCGTGCCCAGTCTCCATCGCGCGGACGACGATGTTGGCACGGGGACTCAGCGATGCGCGTGCGGAAGCGCAGTGCAGCATGGAGATCCACATGCGGCGGATAGTTGGGCTCACTGGATGGGTGGATGAAGGCGGACGAGTCGCAGATCGCATCTTCGTCGAAGGAGACGGCGATGCGACGACAAGTCGAAGCACAAGTTTTGCCGAAGGAATGTACGGCATCGGAGGCTTGGCTACCTGGTACTTGCGCTTTCCTTCTCCGGCGACCGGCTTTCTTGTCACGAACGGCCACCGACGATCGATGCCGGCGATCTACTCCGGTCACGGACGGCACCAACACGGACAGCCACCACAGGGACGTCCACCACAGCAACTCCGGTGAGGAACTCCTTCACCGGCAACTGTTCCCGGCCTTGTTGCCCAGCGAGAGCGCTGATAACGTGTTGTAAATTGCAATGGAACAGTAGCAAATGAAGTAGTGGAAGTGATTAACTTTATTGATGAACATGGTTTACATATATATAGTACATGCCTAAAGAGGCAGTTTTGGATCCGGCAACTGCTAGGAGCAGTTGCTAACCATCCCTTAATTATCCTTTAATTGATCATTAGAATATTAAGAATATTCTCAACACTCCCGGCCCCCGCCGCGCATTGCTCGACCACGCGAATCAGACACCCTGCCCTCCAAGGCTCCAAAGTCGGCAATTCCCCACCACGCCGGGCGGGCCCGTATCCCAACTCCGCCAGATAGGGCCTCCCGTCTCCGGGCCGGTCCGATCGATCAACCCCGACCTGAGATGGAAAAGGAAAACCCAGCCCTAGACGATCCGATGGAAGGGGACGGCGTTGCAAAAGACGGGCGGGCTTGGTGGCGGCCTCCCGCCTCGGAGGACCACTTTCGGTTGCCACGCCCGCGACGGCGGGAGGCGAGGGAAGCCGGGCGGTGGAAGAGGATCCCACGCAAAGTGCCGACGATGCCCATACCAACGGCGAATCCGGCGATGATGTCGCCGTGATGTTGTCTCCGAAGTCCCGCCGCCCGCCAGAACAAACGATTTCCGCCTTACCCGCGTCGCTTGGGTTCATCCCGCCGGCCCTGAGCCGAGGGAGTCGGGGAGACGGGACATCAGCCTTTCAAGGAGACTTTTGAAGTGGTCGTGGTGCGGAAAGGGTCCAAGGAGGAGAAGGAAAGCAGGGAGCGGTGCAATCAGGAATATCTGGAGAAGGCGAAACGGTTGGAGGAGAGGGACGAGAATCTCGTGTGATACTGAAGAGGAGAAGGTTGCGCTCCGTGCATTCAAGGCCAAGTTTGTCAGTTTTATCGTAAGCTTGCCACCACAAGGCCTGAAGATGTGGTCCTCATCCATAAACCACCCAGCGATACACAGTAAATTTATCTCTTTCCTATTTGATTGGCTCTAGCCAGGTGTTTACTTCTTCAATTAGTCGCTATATACTAGTGCATTTTGCTCATCACTTTAATATTGTGTGGCCACTTTTGCTGTCTTTGATTTTGCTCTATTATTAATCTGAGCTCTCATGTTTGGTTAAGGCTAACTAGTTGAAATTGGTCATTACTAGCATGCTTTTGCATGTCATTGAGGTTGGTGTGAAGTTTGCGCTTAATTATTATATTTTAAATTTTTACTTCTATGTTTGGTTGGCGGTAGCTAGGTGCTCAGTCAGTTATTAACAGCATGTTTTTGCTTGTCAATGCAGTATTACCATAGCCAGGTCCTGTCACACTAGGTTGTTCTATTTGTCAGTCTGTTTCTCCCATGTCTGGCTCGTTCTAGCAAGTTTTTGAAATGGCTACTAAGGCTAGTTTGTATTTTCCATGTAAATATGTTATGAATCTTATGATTATGTTGATAAATCCACTCTAGCACGAGGAAGAAGTCAGACATTTCAAGAAGCTGATGTCAATGGTTTTGCTTAAGAGCTACTATGCTTTGAATTCTTTCTATTGGTTTCCCCATAGTTGTTGTCACATAGCGCTGCAATATCCCCATTTTATTTAGTCCTGGTGATGTGTGGAATTAGTACCTATGCGTGCCCAACCCTGTAATATTTATAGGAATTATAGTGCATTTAACTGCAATTGATTTAACCAACTACTGTACTAGCAGGGAGGAGCACTTGACTGCAGAGGAGATGGAGATGGAAGCAGGTCATTCCTCTTGGCCAGTTTGCCCTCAGGCAAAGCATTTTGCCACACTTGCATTGGATCACTACAACTCCACCAAGAACATGGTATATTTGCAAGATTCTTTAACTGTTTCACTTCCTATCTCTTCTGCAATACACCCGGCGCGTACCTACTGTTTTTTAAATAATGCAGCACAAGTTTGAGATGTCAAGAGTGTTATTATCCAAGTGCTTTTCTGAAGTGGATGGTACGACATTTGCCCACGTGAACTTCACTGCCACAACCCCCAGCAAAGTGCCTCACACCCAGCTAAGCGGTTGTTTTTGCTGAGCTAATGCTTATTCCGGATCTTCAAGCATATGAGAGTGCTGAGCCTATGCGTGTGCTCAATGTATGCACCATTGATGATTCTTGCTTTGGTAAGTATGCAGTTCATACTTATACGTTATTGTTGAAGTTTGGCTCTACTGTTGTTTCTTTAAGTAAAGCCTTTTTGGAATACTATTTCTTGCGACATCCCAACTGTCCACTAATTTGTTTGGTCTACTATTGTTTCTGTAAGTAAGGTTTGCTCAGGACACCTTTTTTTTTAATTTCATTATTGTAAACAGTTTGTTAGTTTGTGGCTTTGACAGATGGGGATGAAACTCCTCTCACATACGATGAAACTTCTTCTCCCTTCTCATAAATACCTTGCCACATTGGCAAAATTGGTGATGTGGCATGGAAAATTAATGATCATGAAACTCTTCATTAAACTCCCAATGAGACTGGCCTAAAAGAATGTTTGGCAATCCTCCTGTGTTGCTATAGATTTATTCACCACACACACTCTTGTAAAATTGCCGTTATACATAGGGAAAAATGTGCTTTTGCATTTTGCTCTATTATCAAAAAGTTCTCAGTCGACCAGGTCGGGGAACAAGGTTGAGGGTCAACATTTTATAAAATCGTGGTAAAAAGCTGGTATACCCATTTGAGACGAATATTCGCAACATGGTACTCCCTCCATTACGAAATGTAAGGCGCTCAGCAGTTTTGGTGTTTTGATTTTTTGTTAGGCGTAGCATTCTAATCGAGGTGGAGATAAATATGTGGCCAACATTTAATACAGCATGCATTCACTGATATTGCTTGAATCCACGATAGCTGGCCACATGCATGCGTTTGCATTCGCTCAAACATCGGTTTGCATGCCGGCATGCAAACGTTGGTTTGTATTTACTGCCGCATGGTCCTCTTTCCTCCTTGTTATCTGCAGTTCCTTGGTATCTGGGATATTGGCCTAGACGCCTTACAAAAAATGATAGAGGGAGTACTAATCAAGTAGTGCCAGTTTGATGGCCCCGGTATGAGTACAGGATCAAAAAGTCAAGAACTCAAGACATGGAAACCATGGAGAAAAAGGAAGGAGAAGAAAAGGACTAGATTGAGTGCTATTTACTGGGCTGTACAGTCTTCCTCCACCTTGCTTTAGCCTCAGTTGTTGCATGCACCAGGCCACACCAGCAGTTATTGTTTCTTTCTCCCTCTTGCTGTCTCACTCCTGAAGCTGCTGTCCCTAGATGTCCGCACCATTCACCGTCAAATCCTCTACTACATGTCTACACCTCCTCCATTGCCCCCTAGTCCGTGCTCAATCTTCGAGGCAACATCCCCTACCTTCTGTTGGCCTCCTTGGTGATCTCGGGAACCTTGATCCAGAGCTCATGACCCAGCAGGATGGGGATGGCAACCCAGTTCAACCCTGACCCTCATATCGGACCCCGTTTCCTGTGACTTACTTTGCTGCCACTCAGACGATCGGACATAACAAAAAATATCTCTCTCAAATGAATTTTCTCTATCCTCTTAATATCATCTCCTGATGCGCCTCCTTATTATCGCCATGTATGGAACTATGGATAGTGTTGAGAACACACGTGGGGGCTGCGGTGGTCTTCTCCTCACTCAACAATCCATCTTGCTCCTCAGAACTTCTTTTATTTACCCCTCAGATATCATTATTTGTCTCCAAAACGCAATTTGTAAGAAGAATATTGCTTGGTCAGTGATGACAAACAAACAAATTTCCTTGCAATGACAGTGTAACTTATTTCTGATGCTGATAGATGCTTCCTGAGAAGCATGCTTACACCGTATGTGTACAGGTACTGTGGTTAATTGCATGGCATGGCTGAAGAATACGTTGCAATCTGTTTGGTTCAAGATTAATGATCTGTAAAATTAGGCATCCACTTTTCTTCCGAACCTCCCTTTTCTTGTGTTCATCTGTTTCGTATCTTGTGGTTTGCTGACATTGTTTTGATTAAGATTGTTAAACGGATTTTCTTCGTTAGTTACACCTTAATATTTCAGTATTGTTTAATGTTGCAAATTGGTGTACCATCATTATATAACTGTTAAACATGCATAACAAACATAAGGCCTTGGAAGGACTTGGATTATGATCGTTGTCATGCTTGCAGCGAGCGCATCAAACATCCCATAGGTGCTCAATTCGTCTCTGGTCACAACCGTACAAGGATGCCATATTTCAGCTTATTTCCAGATGAGCAGCTTTTCACAAGTCCGGATGACCAGTAATGAAGGACTTCGTATGGTGAATATTTGTCCCATCAACATCTCCGTATATTGGTTGTCTGGGATGGAATGTTTTAAATACTTCTACCTATACATTAACTGTCCAAGAATAAATGTTTTAAACGTATTGGAGACTTATCCGTAGAGCTCTTGCCACTTCTCAAAGAGTGTTTAGATTCTCTAGTCAAGAAGACAACTTATGCAAAGCATGTGGTTCTATTGAAAATGACACATCTTTTTCATTGTGCTCTACCTTCAACAGTTTGGGCACGGTTTGATCCTCCTATTGCAACTAATAGCTTGCTGCAGGAAAATGATGGAGTGCAGGAGACTCTCGCTACCATTATTAATGCTTCAACTTCTAATATCTTGTTTCAAAAAATTTTCTCCACTCTGGTATATTTGAAAAGCAAGAAACGACAAACCATTTTAGGGGCAAGACTTGGACACCAGCTCAGGTGCAGAACGCCGTCCCAAGCTCACATAACAACACTGGACCAAGCCTGGCTTCTGGAGTCACAAGGTATGAATATTGCTTCTGCAGGTAACTCAGCAGACAGGTACACCATCCAGGTGCCAGCGACTCTCACAGGAATCAGATGCTTTGTTGATGCATCTACTCCGCGGATCAAGACGTCCCTCATATAAGGAGAGCAGGCATAGGCATCTTATTTGTTAACACGCAGGTCCAGCCGGCGAATACCATTTACATAAGGGCAACGATGACTGAAACTCATTCAGTCATCATGGCAGAAGCGGCAGCTATGGCTTCCCTTGCTCACTGCCTCCACTTTGCCAATGTTTCCTTCCTCTCACTGCAGCCAGCTGGTGCTCTTTCTTAATAACACAGATCGTTCCCACCCACCTGATTGGAGGATGAAGACTTAATACTCAGATCTTCGACAATGCCATTCCATATGCAAATGCTAGGGTCTACAAAATTAGCTGGGATCTCAATTCCACAGCTGATGTTCTAGCTAGGCTTGCCTACTCTTCCTCTGTAACTCAATCACACACATATGCCTGTCGGTGGTTGTTCCTCTTCGGAGCACTGAACCTTGTAAATCTACCCAACGTGGAAGTCTTAGCAGCATCTTGCTACTAGTTAATATATGCATGTTTGTTGTAAAAAAAAGGTTATTAATATGGTTTAAACTTGTCTCCTACTATACGTGAACTTATGATAAGAACATCAAGATCTGTGACACAATATCATCAGGTACACTATGAACTATATTTTCTTAATGTCTTCATTTGGTTTCACAAATCTTTTTTTTTTTTTACTTTTTCCTATATATTTAGTAAAGCAAATTTTGACTGTATCATCAGGTACACTATGAACTATATATTTTAATTTGGTTTAAACTTGTGTCATACTGTCAACTCTAGCAATAGATTTGTTTAGGCACAGAGTTCACACTTATATTCTTTTGAAGTTACGAGGGCTGGTGCGCATGTGAGTGAACCTTCACTAGGGATGGAATCTCCACTGCTAATCTTGGGTAACTTGTTCCAAACCTTGCTAAAATCAACTATACTTACATACTAATAATACTTAATCATTGAGGCGGATAAATGAACTAAATCAGCATTGCTAACTCAGATGGTACTGTACACATTAGTATATCTAGTCGTAATTTTCCTGGATCATGGTGCCCTCTAGTAAAACTCCAGATTATATTTTGTTTGTTTTGTGGCAGGGATCGAATAGCACTCTGAATTGCAAGAGAGAGAGAGAGCATCAGCAGCAGCACTCCGATTTGTCATTCCAGCATGTAAAATAGCACGACACTGAAACAAAAAAGCTGGAAACACCAAAACAGTACATTTGTGGGGAAATTGAGGTACAATCTAAACGATCTTAAGTGCAACTGATATTAAAAATGACATGCTTCGGTAGAAGACAAGGAACTAGGAAGCTAGAACCAGCCATTACCATCCTTTGGTACCATGATCGACATTTGGTAATCACCTCAGAGTATGCAGCTTACTCTGCCCTGCATATCAGAAGGTAAGGAAATGAACTTAGACAAAAAATAATGATACTACATAACAACGAGCATATATATTAGCAGAAAATTGTAATCCATAACATACTCATATTTTGATGTAGGAACATTTTGAAGTGTAGTATATAGTACATACCAATTAGAGTTCGTTACTTATCAGGCTTCAGATGTGCAATCTTGGCAATGAGATCTATCAGCACGGAGGGACAGCTACTACTCAGGTGGTTAAGGCCACCTGCTGCCATGACTTCTTCAAGATTAGCAGGGAAGTTCAGAAAGTCCATGCAAGCCCGCTTGAGCCCCTGGCAATGACGCTGCTCAGCTAGCTCAAGGATGGTCGCCACCCTCCTCACGTTGATGTACGCACACAACTTACTTTCACACATCAGCCTCAACCTCTGGAGATCGTATCTATCTGACGCCATAAGCAAGTGCTGCCACATCACTTCTACATCGTCCTCACCATCATACTCCTCGGTCTCTTTGCCAATGTCTGGCATTGAGTCACTGTAAATGAAACTAAGCATCAACTTGAACACTCTTGCTTCCATGTCATCTATGTGTATGACACCTGTGGTGGTACCCTCCTTCATGGGGCCAAAAAGCTCGGCCCTGAATA
This sequence comes from Hyparrhenia diplandra, assembly GCA_015847255.1. Classification (NCBI taxonomy): domain Eukaryota; kingdom Viridiplantae; phylum Streptophyta; class Magnoliopsida; order Poales; family Poaceae; genus Hyparrhenia; species Hyparrhenia diplandra. Next base: position 378,561 of record JADLZK010004130.1, on the reverse strand, counting down.
CTGCAGATCTAGCGGCAAGCACGCAACGGTGTGCGTGTATCTTCTCGCCGCTAACCTCGAATACCACATCGGTGGCTTCACCACTCTGGAGGAGCTGAGTGAAATGCTGGTCCATATCAGATGCCGGCACCACGACGTATGCTATGTCCACATCAATCTTAGCCTTCTTAGATGACACAAGCTTGGCAATGAGCTCTTTTGAGGACTAAAGGGCAGGTGCTAGCTAGACGGTCCAAGCCACCGAGCGCCAGTACCTCCCTCCAGATTGGCATCAGCCCTAATAAGGAAGTCCAAGCAAGCATCCTTGAGCCCTTGGCCATGGTGCCGCTCAGCTAATGCAAGAATCGTTGCTGTTGTAGTCGTGTTGATGTATGTACACAACTTCTGCTCACAGATCAGCCTCAGCCTTAGGAGATCATACCTATCTGCTGCCACAAGCAAGTGCTGCCACATGACATCATTGTCTTCTCCCTCCATCTCCGGCACTGAGTCACTGTAAATGAACCCAAGGAGGAGCTTGAACACTCGCGCCTCCATGTTGTCTATGCGCACAACACTTGTCGTCGTGCCCTCATTCATGGAGCCAAGAAGCTGCCCCTTGAAGACAGTCGATCTGCAGGCGAGTATGCACCGGTGTGCAGTGAAGATCTCTCCACCGATCTCGAAGGTCACGTCGAACCCCTCCATAGACTCAAGGAGACTGTTTAGATGTTGGTGCATATCTGATGCTGGCATCACCACCAATTGCGCAGTGTTGGCTCCAGAAGTATGGAGATGGACATCCTTGATGACGACGATGTCACACTTTATGATGAGGCTGTCGTCCTTGAGATGTGCCGATTTCTCCAGTTCATCTCTTTTCATGAAAGTATTGTAACCCCAAGACAAGTTCTTGTTACTGAAGTTAGTCACTTCGATTTCATGGATGTTTGATGGAAGCTGCTTGTCAGCCTTGTCAATGAAACAGAAACGGAACTGCACCTTCAGAGTCTCTGCAACGTTGTCATCATCAAGTAAGAGACGGAGGGATATGTAATCAGCCACCTCAGGATTTCTGCCGTTGGGGTAGTACCGGATACGCCAGCGATGGCCGCAGACTGTGAAAGGGGAAGATTTTACACAGTCGCCGTTCGGGGTGGACTCTTTGGTGCGCGAGTACCCGTCGACCACAAGCAGGTGGTAGCCGCTGTCAGTGACGGCGGTGGCGGTGGCGGTGGCTGGGGTAGATGGCGTCGATAGTCCGCCGCCGCTGATGAAAGATACGCCGCCGAAAGACATACCGATCGAAACAACAACCAACTGTGATTCTCCGCAAGATGATTTGCTTCTATTGCTGACACTTGCCAAAGAGAGGAACGACTGCGATCATACAAGATGGAACTCGGAGAACCATCAGGCAATATACTCCGTATTTTCTGCTGGCCTGCACCCCGCCCGGTCGATCTATGTATACTCGTGCAGTCTTTAGTTAAACGAGGCGGCTTCTCGGTTCTCACTAACCGACTCCGCCGAATGTCGCGGTGCCCCAGGGGACAGGTAGCCCACCCTTTATGCACCGTTCGTAAATCTTTGACATTCGTGTGCCATCAGGGCCTTCTTTGTTGCTACAGTTTTTGCTGTACATATTAGCGTGGTCATTTGGTCCCATCAGCAATCCTGTTTCCGGTTCCCGTTCCGACTTTACCTGTCGTCACAGCTTAGCTTTATTAACTCCCGCTACTGTTCATGTCCCTTTTCCTTCCCATCGAAGCCCAGCAGACTGCACCCCTGAATCCGGCCATGAAGTGCCGCTCCGATTCTGCACGGAGAAATTGGCTATTTTGCCGCGTCAAGAACGAGTTTCGCTAGAATGACATTAAGATTTTGGGCCGCCTCGTTTGCCCTTCTCAAGCCGCATCTCGCTTAAATGCTCCGGGCGACCAAATAAGGTGTTTAGGCTTTCATTCTTTCCTGTTTTGTCCTTCGCTTCTTCTCGTTCGTTTTCACGGGCTCACGTGAGACCGTCACGGTCGCAGACTCATTCACACCATCCCCATTCGCATGCTCCCCGCTCTATCCTCGAGCTGCCCCGGCCCGTCCGTGGATGCCGGCCGCCGCCGCCTCGCATCGCCGCAACAACGTCGTCGCCGACCCGATGCCTCAGGCGTACACCCGCCGCCGAGTTCGACGCTAACTCGCGACGGCGGGAAGCGTGAGGTTCCTCGCCAACGACTTCATGCCTAACGACGCTGCAGGCACTTCATCTTCCAAGACAGGGATAGGGAAGCGGCGTTAGCGGCCCCCGTTGACTCCTGACCCGCCGGTGGAGCATCATCATGGACGCCGCGAGGGGTCTCGACTCCGAGTATGTGCATTACGGCGCTGCCGCAATTTACCACAGGGACATCAAGGCGACCAACATCCCGCCGACAAGATGATGCGCGGTGGCGGACTTCGCCTCGCTGGAGGAGCCGCGAGGGGTAGTCGCACACCACGACGCCGCCGCCGCGGGTGGAGACGACGGCGCAGAGGGGACGGGTGATGGCGAACCGCTCGGTCCGGGAAGCATTCCGCACCGTGGAGGAGCCCAAGAGGTTCGCCAACCGCGGCGGAGATGAGGTCCGTGAAGTTATCGATGCAGGCCGTGGCGCCGCCGCGACAGAGGTGGAAGTTGCTCGTGGCGCGAGGCGCCGGGCGAGGTCGATGCCGGGCGCGGCGCTGTTGGAGATCATGAGCGGCGGCGCTGCGGCCGGATATGCCGGGCGCCACCGCTCGTGGCCGATCACGCATCGGGCGTGGGACACTCGCCAAGGCCCGGCATGTGAGGGAGGTGCTCGACGAGGCGCGAACGACGGGCGGGCGCGGCCCGCTGAAGCGCAGACGGGTTTCGGCGCTGGGCGGGCGACTACCGCTGACGGGCCGGGCGGGCGGCGCCGGCTGCCATGGACGGCCGAGGCGCCGGCCGATGCGCGCATGAGCGGTGAGAGAGCGAGAGGATAAGGTTTCGCCGCCACCGTGAATCCTACAAAGGACCGCGAAAATAAAAGGAAGAAGAAAGAAGGGTAGACCGAGAAATAAAGATGGCCTAAACAGGACATTTGGTCGGCAGGGCATTTTAGCGGGATCGCCAACTTTGGGAAGGGCAAACGAGCCGAAGCCCAAAAAACTTAATGGCATTCTAACGAAACCCGCTTCTTGGCGCTGGCAAAATAGCCAATTTCTTCTTCGCAGCGGTGGCAACGATCACCGGGCCCCAACCCTCGCCGCCACGGGCGTTTATGACTTCGCCTCGGGCGAGCAAAGTAAGAAGATGGAACTCGAAGACTCAGCAGTAATATATTCCAACCGGTTTGCATCCCAGCTTTATACTTGTGCAGTCTTTTGGGCCTGCTTTGGCATGGCTTTTTCTTGGCTCCGGCCCGGCTCCTCCCGAAGAGCCCTACCAAACGGTCTAAAAGGAGGAGCCGCTTTTGAGCCGCTTTTTAGTGAAAAAAGGAGGAGCCGAAACCGTTTTGGAGGAGCCCCAATTTTGAGCTTCTCCAAAACGGCTCCAGCTCCCTCTAGTGAAGCCCCTTCCAAGAAGCCCCGCCAAACATCCCCTTTATTAAACGAGGCAGCTTCTCGGTTCTCACTAGGCAACTCCCTCGTCTTCTTTAGAGTGCATGCTATTTATGATTTCGTATGGCGATTCAGTTAATTTGACTTGTTTCTATTTAGCTAATAGGATTTAGCTGAATTTTGGCCACAATTTGATAAAAAAAATAAACGAGAATCGACTATAGTTTGATGGATTTTATTGAATCGACACCATTCATGCTCTGATGTCCCCACTTTGCACGCACAGGGCGGCTCGGGTGGCACTGACCTAGTGGCGCCACCCCAGGATTTACAATTCCAAAATATCGCCTTTTTTTCGCTTGGGTTTTATATCATTCAACAAAATTTTTAATGAAATTAACTTTCCAGTCCAAATTATACCAAACCACACTAAAACGACCCGCCATATCCTCCAAGTCCTATCAAAGCCCCAAATTTCTCCAAATTTGTTTAATTTTTTTTTTCACTCACACATTCAACGACACTAGCACGCACAAGGCACCTACGTGAGGAGATGCTTGCACTAACGGCCTGTTTGGATTGAGCCCTCTCAGGCATTTGCCTGCCAGGCAACTCATCCTGTCCCCAGGCGTGGGAAATCAGACGCTTTGGAGTGAAGCGCGCTCCAGGCAAGTTTAACCAGTCTGAAACCAAACGGGCCCTAAGTACTTCCATCTCCAGGCGCGCCATCGGGCGTAGAAAAACCACCTTCTAGCCATCGCTCACAATGGTCAAATGTTCACGCAAGAAGAGGCTAAAGCTGGGGTAGCGTACTCGTACTACAACGAACTGCTAGGCATGCCATTCATCAGGACGCACAGGATTGACCTGGCGCAGCTAGACCTGCAACAACTGGACCCGAGCGACTAGGTGCTTCCATTCTTTGCCGACGAGGTGGCTATGGTGATCAAGGAGACGCCGGCTAACAGCGCCCCTGGGCCCGACGACTTTAGTAGTTGCTTCTTTAAGGCGACCTAGGAGGTGGTTGGCCTGGTCATCGTCCGAATGTTCTAGTTGTTTTGGGGTATGGATTTCAGGAACTCCCACCACCTCAATTAGGTAATCATGGTACTCCTTCACAAATCCCAAGCGCCCATGCATGGGTCTCAGGGACTATAGGCTGATCATCCTCATAGGAAGATCTCCACCAAAGGGTTAGCGCTCCGCCTGGCACCGAGGATGGCAGAGCTAATCAAGATCAACCAAACAACCTTCATCCGTGGGAGAAGTATTCATGAGAACTTCCGCACAGTTTAGCTCACCTATCGGTGGCTGCACGCCCATCGCACGCCTATGGTCCTACTAGAGGTCGATCTGGCCAAGGCCTTCGACACGAGTTGCCTGGTTGTTCCTACTTGATGAGGTGCTGGAGCACATAGGTTTTCCCCGACACTGGCAGGACTGGAAATCGGCCATGCTCTCCATAGCGAGCACCAAGGTTCTAGTGAACGGTCGACTAGGCCACTGTATCCTTCATGCATGTGTACTCTGCCAGGGTGACCCTCTATCACCCTTCCTCTTCATCATTGTCAAGGAGGTCCTCAGCGCGTTTATTTTTGAAGCAGATGGCTGGGGCCAGCTGACCCCTGTCGGTGGTCCTCAAGTACCGGGCATCCCTATACGCTGACGACATGGATATCTTTCTGGCTCCCAATGCTATGGACTTCTCTTGCATGCAGCTGGTTCTTGGCCTCTTCATCGGCTCGCCTGGGCAGTCCACCAACATGGAGAAATGCACGATCACGCCAATTTGTTGCTTCGAGGATTTGGTGTCGCCGCGATGCGGGATGTGTTCCCATGCCATCTGTAGCCCTTCCCCATAAAGTATCTTGGGAAATCATGAATAGGCTTTGGTGGACTTGGTTGTAGTCCGGTTCGACTTGGAGAGCCGGAATTCTCACCACCGCGAGGCGGGCCACGCTCACGCAGTCCACCCTCTCGGCGATCCCAGTCCATGTGTTCCATCTGCGCTGTCGTTGTCTCACCGGGCCATTGAGGAGATCCACAAGAGAAGATGTGCCTTTCTTTGGGCCGGCACAAACTCTATTGCAAAGCGGCAAGTGCCGAGTTGCATGGCCGGTGGTTTGCTCCCCCCATGACTTGGGTGGCCTTGGATTGCCAGACCTCAAGTTCCTTAGCTTCACTCTCTCGGCCGATGGAAATGGCTACGCCGCACAAACTGATGTTCCGGCTTCATTCTGATCCTAGCTTGGCGATGGGGACACTGCCCGCTTCTAGACCGATGCCTAGCTCCCCGACGGGGCCATCTTTACCTTCGCGCCCGATAACCATCTTTACCTTCGCGCCCGATGACCATCTTTACAGTCTAGCTAACAGTGCGGCGCTCGATAACCGCCAACGGACATGGGACATCACTGGCACTGACACGGCCGCGGTCTTTGAGTACGCCATGCTATGGGACAAGGTTGTGGCCGTGCAACTACAACCTGTCGTGCGGACCAAGTAGTTTGGAAATGGTCACGAGGGGCGAGTACTCCAGCTCCTCTGCCTACAGGGCTTTCTTCATTGGCTCGACCACGCTCGCTGGAGCCAAGGAGGTTTGGAGAGCTTCGTCGCCGCCCAAGGTCAAAATATTCTTTTAGCTGGCCTTACATGGTCACCTCTGGACTACCGAGTGGAGAAGGCGCCACGGTCTGCAGCCCATCGCAAAGTGCACACTCTTATCTCAGGACGACAAGTTTGCAGACCACCCACTTCTCGCTTGCGTGTACGCCCTTGAGATCTAGTTCCGCATTCGCAGCTTCACCAGCCTTTTAGCACCTACACCCGGCGCCTGACTCCCGTCTAGTGGACTGGGGTTGTCGACACGTACAGGTGCCTGGCGCCCTCCGAAGTGGCTTCGACTCCATTGTTCTATTGGTTTCTTGGGAACCTTGGAAGGAACGTAACCACCAGACCTTTGACGACATCAATATGACCACCAGCTAGTTGCTTTCCTGCATTCATCGGGGGGGGATTCCTAGATGGCGGCGGGCTTCTCGGGTTGGCGATGCTCTTATCTGTGGTCATCCAGCCTCTAGTCCAGCCTCGATGCTCCCTCAATAGTTTTTCTAGCTTAGTACAGGTGCTCGGTTGCACCGTTAGAGCCGGTGACCTTTGTCCGTGTTCGTGACGTTCTAGGCTACCAAATCTTGCCGCCAGTGTGGGGCGGAATTTGTAAAAAAAAAAACTCTATTTTTCCTTAATGCAGGCACGTACGCTTTCAAAAAAAAAAAAAAAAAAAGCACTACATGATATATTGTGAGATGGACTAGGAATACTTTATGTCTCTAATTTTAACATATAGGTATAGGTATAGGTATAGAGATAGTGATAGATACGCGGATATAGATGCATATATAGATTAAGAATTTTTCTTTTAAGATATCGTTATGAGCAATTATTTTTTAAATTAATATATAACCTTTTAACAATGAATTTTACCAACTTAAGAAATGATATAGATATAGACAGAGATATATTTTGTATATGTTTAAGTGATGATTATTTGTAGTTAATATTATATTATTTAATTAGGATAACGTCTCCTTAATCCTCGTTGGAGCCCCGTGCTAGGATCAAGTTTCCAATCGCGTAACTTCGTGGATAGACTTATGGCTGATACTTTAGCAATAAGATTATTTTGAACGTTAAACAGTAAACAATCATTCTCTTGATATTAGTCATTATTTATATAAAATAACCGTTTAATTAAAATAAGATAAACAAATGATTAAACGAAAACGGTGTGTTTAGACTAACAATGTTAAATATACAACATACATATTATAATGTCTTTTGTTATAGAGTGCTAATTGATTAAACTTTTGAAAACGCTCACTCCTCAAAAAATGAGTGTGTTGTTAACCGAGTACGGAGTACTGCTCAACCCCTTTCGGTAGTCCTTCCCGTGTAGTTTGCCTTGAAAAATGTACCAGAACAATCTTGTCAGCTAGAACCTTACAAACTCATTTGCTTCTGCAATAGAAAATGTACAGGTTTTCTTGTAAGTTAGAATGCACTCAAGAAGCTTGGAAACCACTTTCAGCCGTACTAAACAGGGTTTAAAGATCTTTATTTCTATTAAAAAAATGTATGTGGATTTACATTGAGCACAATAGGCATCTAGATTTTGACAAAGCAAATTTACATGCCAATATATACTTAATTCAGGAAAGAGATGTCTTTGTGTGGGATTTAAAGGCCTCCGAACGTTTTCAGTCAAGTCTATGTATGCTGCTCTAATTAACAATGGGGTGAGAGTGTCACAAGATATTTGGAAAACAAAATTACCAATAAAAATTAAAATATTTATGTGGTATATTAAAAAAGGGGTTGTACTAACCAAAGATAATCTGACTAGGAGAAATTGGAATGGAGATAAACAAGTTCTCTCTCTCATCTTCCGAAAACAATTCAACACCTCTTTTTGATTGTTTCTATGCCAAGTTTTTGTGGCGCGCTGTACACTTACGTTTTTTGGTCTAACACCCCCTTCAAATATAAATAATTTGTTCCACATTTGGTCTAAGAGGGGGAACAAAAGTATAATACATTGTTATTAACAGCAAAGACAGCACTTTTGTGGGCAATTTGGCTAACAAGGAACGAAGTTGTTTTTTGACAAATGCAAACCAAAATCTCTTTTTGCGTGTACTTGTTCGAGGAACTCATTGACTACGCCGATTGGGCAAGCTTGCAGCCGAATGAAGATCTACAAGATCATTTAATTTCTGCAGACGGCACCTAGAAGTGTCGGCGTTTTCTTTCTTCGCTCCAGGTGGTTGGTCGTCACAGAGACACATTGGTTATGTTTAGTCGAGACATTTATTTCCTTATTTCTTTGGTTTTGAGAGTGGCTGGAAGTTGTATCCAAAGAAATCTGAGTTTTATTTTGAACTATGTAATAATTGGTCTGATTCTATCTACGGATAGATGAAGCCGGATTTTTAATCCTTTATCTAAAAAAAAATATTCCTCCATTCCATACAAGGATAGTCTTTGCTTCCTGGTTGGGAAATCATAAAAAGCATTTTTATTGAATTTCGAAGAATATCTTAGGTCCCAAAGAAGTTAATTTTTTACCTATTACTTTTGCATAGCCAATAATTAATTAAATATGTGAAGCAAGAAAACATTTTATTTTATACTAATTGTATACCATAAAGAAAATGTGAATGCTTTCGTCACTGCGCATCGATGATTCGTCACTCTTACGACCCGCAAAATGTGTGCCCTTGTCGATATATAGTGGTTGTGAGCAGGGTTGGCATCTTGAACCACTCGCGGCTACCATTCATGTTACCTTCCACATCCTCGCCTTGTCGAGTGGTGCGTCCAAGAGTTGGAGAAGCTTCTCTTCCACGCATCTTCCCCAACCATATAACCTCGCTTGGATCTAGAGAACGCAGGCTTGGTGCGACACATCCTCCACTGATGAACTAATGGTATCAAGTTTCTCGACCTTTTTCTAGTTTATATCTCAACACATATTGGTTTATGATGCAATACTTTCGCTGATTTCTATGTTCTACAGTTTATGTTTGCAATAACCGCGCTATTTTTTAATCATGCAGTGAAAATGTAGACGTTTATGTTGATGTGGCCATATCATCTCAGAAGAATGAGCCGACAGATTTTGAGATTGACGAAATTATTGCACCCTGTCAAGAAGGAGGAGTATATGGGTCTCCTTGCTGCGTGGTGTTTCCAAAGGTATATCTCTTGGCTACTTTTAACCCAATCGATTTGTTTCTTCAATTAGAGCAAGTATTATAATACAACCAATAAGATGGTTGTAAGGTTCCTACAGCCTTCTCCCAACCTAGTCATACAGTAGTTAACTCTTTATAATTAATACAGGGCCTACTTGTCTATCTCACATAGTTTCTTGGTTATTGTGCCAAGCCGGCTATAAAACACAGCCCGCTTCTCCTCTCTCTCTCTCTCTTCTCTTCTTCACGTCATCATTTAGCCGGCTTATAGCCTGCCATAATACTTGCTCCTAGCTACTAGTACGCCTGATTTCGATTTCCCTCCTAGATTCTGTTTTGCGTTGCCAGCATGCGAAGTTATTATTATGGCTGCATGCACGAGTGAATCTAGGTAGATTTATTACGGCTTTGCCTAGGGTCGTTGTAAATCCGGAGCAGTGGTGTTTTCACACTAGGTACATGGATTTTGGTGAAGTCCATCGGCGATCTTTGATTTGCATCTCCATGATCCAATCCTACAGTTAAAGTGGCTTTAGGAACTTCTGCAGGAAAGCCGTGGAAGCGCATCGCATGAACCGAGGCGTAGTAGTAGTAGTGGTCGCACTTGCCGTTTTGGCACTCCGGCCGGTCGATCGATGCCCGATGGCGTTCCGAGCCATGCATCCCACGGCGTACCACGCCGAGCATGCACCGCGCCCGCCCGCCAGCATCTCGACGTCCGTTCCCGGGGCCAGGCCTAACCTCCCCGGGCGGTGCGCGCGTTCTTCCGGCGCCAGCGCGCGCGAAGCCGTCCAAAATCGGCCGGGAGCGGCAGGTCGTCGCCTGCCTGTCACGTTGTGGGCCAGCCGATCGATGGCGTGTCTGTGCCACGCCACGCCGCGTTCCAAAACTTTCCAACTCAGTCCCCGCCCGCGCACCCGCACAAAAGCCGGCAGAGAGACACCCGCCTCGCGCGCCGCCGAAGCCTGGGGCTGCAGCATCGCGCCGTGCCCATCTAACCGCTCTCGCTTGTCCTCCCAGCCCTCGCCGCGCATTGCTCGACCACGCCGCGCGCCAGCCAAAAACGGGCGGCGGCGTCCACCGATTTCCAGCTAGCCGGCCCACAGCCAGCGCCGCGCTCCCGGTAGAAACGCTTCAGTTGCACACCGGCCGGCTGGACAAAGTACTGGTGGCACTTGCCGTTTTGGCGATCCGGCCTGCTGATGGCGTGCCGATGCATGCTGCATCCACGCCGAGCACGCACCGCACCGCGCGCCCGCCCGCCCGCCAGCTTCCCCGGCGTCCGTTCCTCGGCCAGGCCTAATAAACCTCCCCGCGGTGCGCGCGTTCTTCCTGCCCTGCGGATCCTCACGCGCTGCACACCCTCCTAGCCTGGCTCGCGTGACGCGCACCGCGCGCGACGCCGTCCAAAAACCAGCCATGGCCGCATCACGCCCTCAGCCGATCGATCCACGGCGTGCCACGCCTGACGCCCCGTTCCGAAACTTTGCAATTCATCCCTGCCCGAACCCGCGCCCGCGTGGTGCCGAGGCCTGGGGCTGCAGCATGCACGCGCCGTGCCCGGGCCAACCGCTCGCTTTGTCCCAACCCTCGTCGCGCCATGCTCGACCACGCAACGCAGCAGCAGCAGCAGCCGCGCGCCTGCCGAAAACGGGCGGCGCCTACCGATTTTCTAGCCCACCGGCCGCCAGCACCGCTCTCTCGGAAGGAACGCTTCAGTTGCACACCGCTGGTGTGACACCAGCTGGATGCCACCAGAGAGCGCTGCCATGCCAGCCTAGTGCAGTGCTTGAGGCGGGTGAGCGTCGCCGTCGAAATGAAGGCCGGCATCGACAGTTTTCATTTGCAGCCGGAGAAGAAACCAATGCCAAGCCATAAAGTTTTTCTCCTTTTCTCTCCAGTAGCCTTCGTCCATCGGAACCATGCCACGCGAAAGAGCCTTTTACACCTGGACGGCTGGCTGGCTCTGGCTGACGGGCTTCTCTGTCACACCCACACACACCACACACACACTTCGGTTCTCATGCACTGCTGAACCACCCGGGCTAGAACTCGTTACGGCGCTAGAACCTGCAACGCAGAGAGATAGGAGGGTGAGGGGCCTTCCCACCAAACCACACAGGATTTAGCACACCAAAGTACGGTACTCCCTGTGGCCACACAGGATTTAACACACCAAAGGACGTTCCTTGGCAAAACCAAACCAGCCACTGGGTTTATTTATTTGGCCGTAACAATGTAAAGATCACTTCACTCACATTTTCTCTTTGTAAAATCATGCCAATGGTAATGTAATTTAAGTACGGGAAATGATATCCAACGAAGAATGTGGCGACCATTTTGCGATGGTTTTAGGTTTCAGCGGCCAGATCATATCGGTTAGTTGGAATCGCGTCGTCGACCTACTATAAATATAGGCTTGGTCCACTTCGAACGTCACTTGTCGCAAGTTTTGTAAGTCCACGGCTAACGTTTTTCGATGCCGACAAATGACTACTTTGACCCAACAAGAATGGAAGACGGTTAATTGCCAACGACTACACTGACACAACAAGGACAAAAGACAATTGTGTCATACCGATTTATACATGTGAAAAAAATGTATACCCTCTCCTTGTGAATCCCAATTTATTCGAGGTATTTCCATACCCACTCTGCGTGAGGCACCTCGGAAGAATTACCTTAATAGATGCATTTGGTGACAAGTTTCTTACCTATCTCGGTGTACCTTTGCAGGGTTCCCGTAGCAACACCATCATCAGCACTTCTCTCCCATCTATAAGAGCAAACCCATGGAGCCTTCCACCCTCGTGACCAAAGCCAGCCCACTCGGCCACTCCCCGCGCTCTCCACTCGTCCGCCACCGCCAGCCATGGATGCCACCCGCTGCCTCCTCGGCGTTCCTGCTGCTCTGCGCCGGGAAGCCATTGCGGGCGCTTCCTCCGACACCGGCGCCTCATCGCCGCCCGGAGTTCGCGCTCCCGCGACTAACGACAGCGCTTCGCCGGATGGGCCGCCGCCACCAACCGCAGCTCTCCGTGCGGGCGCGCCGCCTCTAGCGCCAAGAACTCCACGCCCGGCCGTCGCTGGGGTCTACCTCTTCAATCTTACCCTCGGCGGCGCCTTCCCCACCGCTCTGTTCCTTGAGGTCCTCGACACCTCGACCTCTCCGGCGAACCAACTCAGGGGCCCGCTGCCGCCTACGTCGCGGCGCTCCGGCGCTTCGTGCACCTCAACCTCGCCGGGGAACATCTTCTCCGGGCCAAGTCCCGCCGTCGTGGGGCGCCGGGTTTCGCTCGCTTGCCGTCTTGAACCTGTCCGAACGTGCTCGGCGAGTTCCCGGCGTTCTTGGCCAACCTCACCGGCCTCGGGGAGTTCCAACTCGCCTACAACCCCCCCGGCTCCGTCGCCATTGCCGGGAGGCTCTTCGACCTAGCCGGCCTCCGCGTCTTTGTTCATCGCCAACTGCTCCTCTCAATGGTACCATCCCCAAGAATCTCGTCAATCACGGACCTTTCGACGAACAACTTATCCTGAGATACCATCAAGCATTGGGAATCGAGTTCTTTGGAGCAGATCGAGCTCTTCGCCAACCAGCTCTCGGTAGTATTCCCGTGGGGCTAGGAGACCGGAGAACCTCCATTCGATGGACTTCTCCATGAACCGGCTCACCGGGAGATACCGGAGGACATGTTCACGGCGCCGAGGCTTTCGAGTCGAGTGTGCACGTGTACCGAACAATCTGTCCGGGTCGCTTGCCGATGACGCCAACGACGGGCGCCAAGTCCGGTCGACACGAGGATTTTCAGCAACCAGTTTTTCGGGTCGTTGCCGGGCGGAGTTTGGGAAGAATTGCCCGATCGATTCCTGGACATGTCGGACAACCGGCTGTCGGGTCCAATTCGGCGACGCTTTGTGCTTCCGGAAGCTATACCAGCTCACGTTCTTCGGACAATGAGTTTGAGGGCCCCATTCCGGTTGAACTGGGACATTGCCGGACACTTTCGTGAGGGGTGCGGCTGCATAGCAACAGTTGTCTGGCCCGGTGCCACCAACATTTTGGGGATTGCCCAATGTCGACTTCTTTGGAGCTTCGGAGAATGCATTGTCGTGGGGCGGTTCATCCTGCCATTGCCGGTGCCAAGAACCTATCCACTCGCCGCCGAAATGGGGACCTTGGACAACCCGCAAGAGTTCAAGGCCTCCAACAATAGTTTCACTGGACCCATACCTGTCGTCGATTGCCAAGCTTTCATTGCTTTACAATCTTGATCGAGCAACAATTCTCTCTCCGAGAGATCCCGGGGATATTGGTAAGCTGAAGAAACCGACACGCAGTTGGACCTTTCGGATAACCACCTCGAATGTCCCTCCGAGCTTGCGGAGATCGTCGAGATAAATACACTTGATCTGGTCAAACAATGAGCTTTACGGTGGGTTGCTCGTGCGGTTGGGGAATCTGAAGCTAGCTCGTTTCAACATATCCTATAACAAGCTCTCGGGGCCTCTACCCAGTTTCTTCAATGGCTTACGGTTCGGGACGCCTTCTTGGGCAACCCCGGCCTCAGGCTATGGGTTCTCGCCGAGCAACGACGGTTCCGATGCGGACGGGGCAAGATTATCAAGATAGTGGTCTCAATCATAGGTGTTGGTGGGTTCATCCTGCTCATTGGCATCGCTTGGTTTGGCTACAAGTGCAAGATGTACAAGAGAAGTGCTGCTGAATTGGATGATGGGAAATTTAGTTGGGTGCTGACATCCTTCCATAGGGTGGATTTTAGTGAGAAGGCCATTGTCAATAGCCTTGATGAGAGCAATGTGATTGGCCAGGGTGGTGCAGGGAAGGTGTAAAAGGTAGTTGTTGGACCTCAGGGTCAGGCCATGGCTGTCAAGAAACTATGGCCTAGCGGTGTGGCAAGCAAAAGGATAGACTCATTTGAGGCTGAGGTTGCCATGCTAAGCAAAGTTCGCACAGGAACATTGTAATAAGAGAGTTTTTACAGCGCTTGGGATTAATATGGGCCTCCATTTGGTCCGATCTAATGGTTAAAAAGTTAGAGGAACCACATGAGAGGAACCAAGTCGATGATGAGGAACCATGGCACTTTGGCGGAATTATAATTGATATTGAAGGGTATAATAGTCTTTTTAGTCTTTCTGAAGAGGGGCTTGTCCGCCGCGAAGCGCGAGCCGCGCTGGGGACCTCCTTCCGGCCCCTGCTGCCGCGAGCACTGGGGGAGCCGCCGCTAGAGCAAGTCGGCCCAAGCCTGCATGGCACGAGGTCGACGCGATGGTGCCGCCGCCGAAGCCGCGCGCGAACGGCCGCAACCGCGTGGGCCCCGTTTGGGCGCGAGCAACAGACCTTGCTTTAGCTTATACTAATGCATGCGGGCTCCACTAGGCTTTGCAGGCTCGCCGCTAAACCTGCAGGAGCATGCAGGCTTAATCGATTTAGTGGGTGGATGCCGGCTAAGCCTGCTGAGCAGAGTTGCGGCCAGAGCGGCAGCCTGCAGGCCATCTGCAGACCCAGCGGCCCGCTTGCATCGTGAGTGGCCATGGCGCCTCGAGTGCCGGTGGAGCTGCTCCGGCACCACGACGTCGAGGGTCTGGCGGCGATGAACGACGTCAATGGCGACAACAGCAGACGTGGACCCAACGCCACGGACACACCGGTTGTCGTCGACGCCAGCAGCTCGGCCGCCGCCGAGAGCGCCCCGTTCCACCCCCTGGGCGTCGCGGGCCGTGTCTGGCTGCCAGGTGCGCCCTGCCCCCTTGCAGCTGCCCAGTCCACGGCGAGCGAGTGCGGAAGCCGCCGGCAGGTTGGGATCATATGTGCGCGGCAGAAAAGTACTAAACTACCCTTTAATTCTAATTAAGGAGAGGAACAGGCTAAAAATAGATTCACGGGAGGAACCGGCAGTTCCTCCCAAGCACCGTATAATTGCTCTTGTAATAAAGCTTACATGCAGCATAACAAACAATGCCAGCCGGTTGCTTGTCTATGAGTACATGTCAAATGGTAGCCTGGGGGATATCCTGCACAGTGAGAGATGCAGCATCTTGGATTGGCCCATGAGGTATAAGATTGCTGTTAACGCTGCTGAAGGACTCTCATACTTGCACCATGACTGTAAGCCCCCAATCGTCCATCGAGATGTGAAGTCAAACAACATCTTGCTTGATGCGGAGTATGGTGCCAAGGTTGCAGATTTTGGTGTTGCAAAGACTATTGGGGATGGCCCGGCTACCATGTCCATGATTGCAGGATCTTGTGGATACATTGCTCCTGGTTAGTTGCTGATGCATAACTGAAATTCTGCATGTTTACATAAGTTGTTGTGTTGTGCCTCAGCTTTTTACTTTTTACTTCATATTTTCTTTAGTTGCTCTACATAGTTTTTGAAAAGTATTCTAGTAAAGTGAAGCTACGGGTTAGAGCTGACATATATTGCATATTAGTTCTAATGCTTGATTGATCTGTTATGCATTGCAGAATATGCTTACACTCTCCATGTCACTGAAAAGAGTGACATATATAGCTTTGGTGTGGTGATCCTTGAGCTTGTTACTGGAAAGAAGCCGATGGCAGCAGAGATTGGCGAGATGGACCTGGTGGCGTGGGTATATGCTAACATTGAGCGGAACGGGCTAGAGTCTGTGCTTGATCAGAACCTTGCTGAGAAGTTCAGGGATGAGATGTGCAAGGTTCTGAAAATTGCACTGCTCTGTGTCTCAAAATTTCCAATCAAACGCCCACCAATGAGGTCCGTGGTGACGATGCTGCTGGAGGTCACTCAAGGAAGAGAACAAGCCAAAGACGAAGGCGGCAGCAACTCTGCCCAGTCAAACCAATCTGAACAATAATAAATAAAAGTAGTGTTTACTCTTCTTGGGACTGTGTACTAAAACAATCTGCATTATATCTGATCTTGAGAAGTTCATTCCAGGTAGCAGCTAGCTAGGTCTGAAACACAGCATGGTGATTGCTAAAGCTTGTAACTGTAGTAGCCTTTTTTGCTCTGAATGAGAAAGTGCTGGCTGCTATCAATTTGTCTCTGGCCGACTGGCCTTCCTTTTATGTTCATGACTGGCTAGTCCCATCAAGTCCCATCATGGGTGGGGTTCAGTTTCATTCTTTTTGTGCCTATTTCTGACCCCGAAATGTGTATCTTCCAACCCGTTCCATCTGGTTCTGGTAAGATACTTTTGAACATCTTGTGGACATGATAACAGTGCCTAATGATCTAAAATTTCCATGAATATCAATCTAACTACAGAAAACACAGTCGTATACAATTAATGCACTTATCTGCATCTAAGAGACTAAGATACATATACATACATAAAAAAATTGGATATAATCTTTCGGATGCTCTGTACACTGTTATATATAGCTGCACATGAAACTGGAACATTGCTATTTACATTGGACTGCCTTTTTATTGGCAAGAACAGGACTGTATTTTATTAATTGTTCCTTTGTTCTGTTCCTGGCAGTATTTTTTTTATGGAACTGTACTATTAATTTTGTGATTCTTTCAGCCTGTGACCATCCAGTCCCATCTTGGCTGCTTGGTGTCTACTGGCCTACACAAGTCACTATGTCAGCAGCGGAGGACCTCGCCTCATCGACACACATGGCCGCCTTACCGAGCGGAACGACGACATCTACACCCCACCTCCACAGGAGCCACACATGGGTTGGTTGAGTTTCTCATTTGATCTGTCATGTACTAAAGTAACAGGTAAGGAGACACTTAAATAGGAAATGAATATTTTGAGGTTTCAATGTTTCATGCAAGCAGCATAACAGTCATAAATTTTTTATCACTTTCTTTGGATATGGCAAAAAAACATGACTCTGCACATCCCCCCCATGTGTGATACTATGATCAGCCTAGATTATTAGCCACCACAAATTATGTGCTTGCCATGCCATAGAAGCAAAATCAATTGATCAAACTACGCTTGAAAAATAACTTTGTGTATCAACCATCCATTGACTCTTCATGGAGCTTTTTCACTAACAAAGTATCAGATAAGGAACTTCTTTATGGAATGTCTTTTTACTGCATTTGTAAATTTAAACTCTAGCTACATTTTATGGAATGTCTTTTTACTTCAATCACTTTTTCACAGGATGTGGAAATGCCATGTAATTATTAAGTTCTTTTACTTCAATCACTTTTATGTGTACAGAAGGCACGCTCGGTTATTTTTTACTACATCTTTCTCTTGTCTTCTGAAGCTTGCATCAGCAATAATAATATTAACAGACATATTGTATCTTTTTCCATCAGGAATTACAGTTGCTGGGTGTTTTTCATGATATGGGCCACAACATCAGTATGATGGCTGACTCCTGAGATCGTTGTGCCATTGACCTTTACAGGGCCTCGGAAGAAGAAATGCCTTGCTGAATTTGGGAGTGTGTGGCACCAACTAGAGTTGACGACTATATTACAAATGTTCTACTAAAGATAAATTGCAAAGGTGTGTTTCTCTTTATCTTGAGATTTGAGGGCATGGCAACTATATGTTTTTTATATTTTTTTCCCCTTTTGAAACAGTAGATGTTGTTAAACCATTTTTTTTTAAGTGTTGCTTGTTCGATCTATGAGTTGTGCTGTCGTGCTTTTGTCTGTCCTGGTGGCTGAACTCTGTTTTATTGCATTGTGCGTAAATGAGATTGTGCACATTGGCATGAATGGCTTTCATTTGTCACTCGGGATTATTTGCGACTTGCTGGTAAGATGATTTGCAGTAGCTTAAGTGTTGGTTCAGGATGAAGACGTGTGCTGTTTATATCAGAACAAGTGTCCTCTGTTCTTTCTCCTGTGTTGGTAATGCAAATTCAAATCATATCTTCTGTTGTATGTTTGTGTCAAAATAGGTAGGCGTGATGCAGACACATTCTGGAGATGGATACGATTTTGCGTCCAGAGGGTGCAGTCATACTGAACAAGGTTAGAAGTATGGTGGGAGTAATGTGGTGGAAGTCCACTCAGGTGCCAAAGGTGGTCTGCAGTTTCATTTAATACTGTCAAAATGGTTTTTGTGCTACAGTTTCAAATATTTTAGGTAAATTAGTGTAGAAATTGGAACTCCCTGCCATTTTTTTTTTTGAATCTTATATACTTCATTTTATTCTTGACTATGGCTGCAAGGAAGTAGGCAATAGAGAGATTAGATTATTTTTAAATGATTTCCAGTAGTCTACAAAGATATTTTTCCGCTTCCAGTGCTGCTTTATAAGCATGCTTGTTCAATAAATTTACCTTTCTACAAATTTCAAAAAAAAAAAAAAAAAGTTCAGTTGAGTTCAGCCAATTTTAACAAGTTCTCATTTTATTTCTTGCAGATGTACTATGTGAACCAGGAGGTTATAGCTGAGGATTTTCTTTATGATGATGATTACAAGATAGACCTCTCTGTCCAATGTGGATGTCCTTAATAACCTGACGATTACTGCAACACCATATTGTTCCTCCAGTATGTAATCCATCTTGATTTTTCATCTTTCTCTTGTTGCTACTGACCGTTGCTTGTTTTTTTTACTCTGAACTTTCAGTGAACTGAAAGCCTATACCTTTTCGCATTTGTATATCATTCACTCTAGATTACATATAACATCATCCATAAACCGTAGGATGAGAAGATGGGTAATGATGAGAGCAAAATCGAAAACCTGGGCAACCTGCTGTACTAGAACTACAGTAACACGATGGCTGGCTTCATCAGGGTACCTATATTGCAGCTTCTTGAATTGTTCGATTTTTCTATTAGTGTTCAGTGAACTAAAAAGGCCCTATCTTTCTCCCATTCCTTTGGGTCTCCCAGGCAAGATTGAATTACATTGCACAATTTGGTCATCATAGGATGCAGTGTGGCTGTTTTAAAGTGAAAACTACTTTAGTTATTGGTCATGATCAGGCAATCAGGAATATAGTAAGTCGCAGTTGATAGAACGGAGAAATCATCAAAAGAATGTTATTCTTTTCAATGGTACATTACATAGCACTCTGATCCTTGAACATGGTAGGTAGTCAATGATCAGCTAAAAATGGCACTGAAAGAAGGTATAGAATATTTAGAGACTGAAATCAGAAAATAGATTGTTACAAAATAAACATACAGAGACTAGAAAAAAGAGTCGAAGAAAAAAATAGAAAGTGGCCTTTTATTGGAAGGAAGGATTTTGTTTGCAGACCATTCATATACACCACTATTCTGGTCTTTACAAACATCATCAATAGGAAGTCTTGCACTATGCTATGTAGCTGATTTTCCTAAAAAAGAATTGCTACACACATTGCCTAATAAGCATCCTGATATCTGTGTATGCATAGGCATAGCAGTGAGTTTCAGTTTACTCAGTAATAACGAAGCAACCAAGGTAAATGTAATGCAAGATGGAAGCATTTTTGGAGCTGCAACGGTATCAGAGAATAATTTTGTTGGCAAAATGGAATTGGATTATTTCTCATTTACCTAGAAGTGGAGCAAAGTTGGCAAACTCCACACGATCTACTGTTCTGGTTTCTAGATACTGACAAAATCTATTTAATAATTGCAGGCTTCCTTCTGGAGCTGGGGTTATAATCCAATCTGCGCCTTTGTGTGAAGAGAGTGATGATAGTCACTGTAAGGGGCTGTGTTACATGTGTTTTTTATTCATTTTGCTGAGAACGACATGTTAAAGTTTGTTGCCTGTTTGTGGTATAGCATTTGAAGTAGGTTCAAAGGTATTGATTTTGTAAACTGTGTGAATGTGATAATCAACATTTTCTTACACCTTGAAGAAGAGAATAGATTTCGTTGCTTAATGTGTCCCGTAGCGTTAGCATGGGCAATATACTACTAAATACTAGGAAATGAAATTTGTGAGGTTTCAATGTTTCATGCAGGCTGCATGTTTTCTTTTGTGTTAGTGCAATTCATTGTATGTACATATGCAAGCTTCATCTGGATTTCAGGTTTTTTTTTTTTTGCCATCCACGCTCACCTTCATGTGTTGGCAGCCGTTTTGAGTACTTATAACAAGAAGTGTTCAGGACGAGCTGCCTCAGGTCATTCCTTTCTACCCCCATTCTTGGCCAATGAACGGCAATCATGTGCATACAAAATAGTTCTAGGGTTTGCTTGGTTCATATATAGTTGAGAGTTTTTCTGACCAGTTTATTCTTTTTTAAAACCATTGCAAGATGGTGTCCTGGGGTCTTCAATTCGACCAAGACTATACTCTGACCTCAGGTTCATGGATTCTATTTCTTATGTTCTGAATTATTAGAGATATGTATAGTTTAATACATATATATCATGTTAATTTAATACATCTATATCAGTTTCTATGTCAGTTTTATGATTGGTAGTTATATATGTGGTGAGGCCTTTTCATTTGTTGATAATGTGCACTAAGATATCACAGATGTAATTTCTTTGTGCAGAGTACAAGTTCTATATTGGCATAAATTACCTGGAGTTTTTCTGTATCATCAATGAACTTGTGGTATTCGATTATTCTAGTTAATTAAATATATATTTCTGGAAATAATGTATGGGTCTAGCAAGGGAGTTTAGTGATGTATGGTCCCATTTCCAAGCAGGCAGACACTGCAATGAATCAGTCAATAGGAGGAAAAGAAGCTACATACAGAGCGGCACCAAATAGACCCAAAATCAGTCAAGTTTCATGGTAGCTGGATATACTTATGACATGCCTTCGTCTTCCACAGGTTACAAGATCTATAATTTGCCCTTTTGTTCTTTTTATTACTTCCGAGAGTGCAAGGTTGTTTTATCTGATGACAATAGGAAGTTGCAGGACAAATCTTCGGTAGGCGTGTAGGGCCGGCCAGACAGCCAGTGTGCCTAGACAAATGAATTGACTTTGCGGCTTCTCATGGCATGGAACGATTGTGTTCTCAGCGCCTAAGGTGTCCCTAATGGCTAGCTATTTGGCTCACTATTATGATGTGGAGAGGGACTAGTCACCGGCGATAAACAAATAGCCTATTTATTTCACATATTCTAAAAATCTGATAAAGGAGTAGGTCCACTAGACCAACAAGGTATAAAATAGTCACTTCTTTGTCTCCCACCTCTTCGTCAGCTAAGCTTCTTCTATGTTAGTGGTATACTGATATGTCACTTCTTTCGCCTCTTATTGTTATGCTACACATTCAATGCTTTTTTTACTCGAATAAATGAAACATTGGTGACTCTTTGCTCCCTCCGTGTGTTGCTATCCCTCATTCGTTAAAAATGTCTACCACACAAGCCCACAAGTGTGTAGGCATAGGAGAAAACGATCCATTGCAAGCTCAAACGTCATTTACTCCACTAATGTTTTTTACAAGTTCAAGAGCATAATTTTTTTTTTTCGAAAGCATAATAATGGGCTTAGAAAATTGTGTTGAAGTAAATTGCAAATACTCGTGAAAAGGACTAGATGAATTCAACCACGCTATTTAATACTACCTCAACCTCAAAGAAATTAAACTCCTATTTTTCTTCACCAATTCATTGTAAGTTTGACCAAATTTATACAAAAAGGTTGGCAACATTTATGATCTCAAATCAATATAGTTGAATTCATCTTTAAAAAATATACATAACATACTATTTGGTGTAAAAATGTTAAAATAACTTAGCACAATCAACTCTTTTTGGGGCGTTGCAAAAAGTTGTTGTGGGCTTTGGCTCTGAAAAAAAGCTTATAGAGCCGAACATGGTTATTCATGCATTTACAAACATGGCTGTTAATTAATGGCGCAAGCGCAACAAGCAACTCAATCACGGAGTTCCTCCTGCAAGGGCTGGGGTGATGAACATGAATCCTTCACGTGCCGCGAACATCTTGCGAAAGGAGAGGCAGAGATGAAATGCGCTCTGCCGCATTGACCAATATAAGTTTTTTTATGAGTGACTGATTGTACTTATTACGAGGTAAAGTCATCTTCTATGGCAACCAGTACCACCAGCTTGTCTGATTTACTTAAGAAAATACAATGCACTATTCTCTTTGTAAAACTGGAGGTTGTCAACACTGACAGGATAATCAGTTTCAGCTGGTTGATCTCGCTATTCTTCGGGACATCCCCATAGCCGTTCATATCGAACACTACACATACCAAAGAAAAAACTCTAAGAATTGGATGCAATATAGGTAGAATCTGAACACCCGAAGGGTTTGTTTCTTTGCAATCCCCTGGATAGATGTATAGTGGAATACATAGAATTCTATAAACCAGAACCGTAGCAGCCGGCGGCAGTAATGCACATTAGAGAGCACATATGTTTCATACTACATATCAAAAACCTAATGATATGCAAAAGAGAACCATTTTCATGAACCTACATTTTTTTAATGTGCTCATTTGGTATCACAAATGTTTTTTCTCCAAAAAAATGTTTGAGTTAAGATAACCCTAGAAATGAATTCATTCAGGCCCGAGGGAGCACTCAGTTTCCTTTCAAAGATCCGAGAACTATTGCGCATAACTAGGGGTATCGGGTTCTAACAGAATGTTCATCAACCTTCAATACGGATGAAAGCTCCACAACTAGTTTTGGGTACCTTGTTCTAAAAAACTTGCTCAAATCAACTATAATTACGTGCTACTACTTAATTAGTTGAGGCAGATAAATGAACTAAATCAGCATGACATCGAAATTAACTTGCTAACTCAGATGATACTATTGGGTATTACCCATTGCATATCTAGTCATCATGCTTATTTTTGCTGGATCATGTTTTGTTGCAGGGAGTACTCTGACCGGTCATTCCAACATGTGAAGTAGCACTACACTGAAACAAAAGCTGGCAAAACGTAAACGTTACATTGCGGGCAAATTAAGGTCATAATCTAAACGAAAGCTTACTAAGTGCAACAGATAACATTTAGGGGAAATTAAGGTAGTAATCTAAACGAGAGCTTACTAAGTGCAACAGATATTAAAAAACAGTAACATGCTTCAGTGGTGTTAACAGTACTCTGGTACCTTCGATCAACAATTTAGTAATCACCTAAGAGTATATCCACAAGAAAAGGAACTGGAGTAGCTAGGAAGCTGGAACCAGCCCACGAAACATCACAAAAACTCAGGCACCACACTATCATCTGGAAAATAAAAGACCCTCACAACAAAAATAAAAAAGACCAACGGGATCTGAACCTGCAACACACGGTTATTGTATCATTTTGCTTCTTCTCGTACCTTTGATCAACAATTTAGTAATCACCTAAGAGTAGATTCAGCATACTCTGTCCTGCATATCCAGAAGAGGAAAACATGAATTTTGCCCGAAAATAGTGAACTCATAATACTGCATAACATCGATCATATATATTGTAGTCAATGATACACTTATATATTTTGATGTAGAAACATTTTCAGGCATACTACATATCAGAGATATGTGCTAGCCTTTACATATTATCTCTATTACTATGTAGTACATACCAATTAGAGTTCGTCAGTTATCAGGCTTCAGGTATGCAAGCACGGCAATGAGATCTATCAGAACAGACGGACAGCTACTCCTCAACAGGTGGTTGAGGCCACCTGCTGCCATGACTTGTTGAAGATTAGGAGGGAAGTTTAGAAAGTCCATGCAAGCCTGCTTGAGCCCCTGGCAATGACGCTGCTCAGCTAGCTCAAGGATGCTTGCCACCCTGGTTGTGTTGATGTACCCACACAATTTGTTTTCACACATCAGCCTCAACCTCTGGAGATCGTATCTATCTGCCGCCACAAGCAAGTGCTGCCACATCACTTCTACATCGTCCACATCGTCATCCTTCTGTGCCTGCATGTCTGGCATTGAGTCACTGTAAATGAAACTAAGCATCAACTTGAACACTCTTGCTTCCATGTCGTCTATGCGTATGACATCTGTGGTGGTGCCCTCCTTCATGGGGCCAAAAAGCTCGGCCCTGAATACTGCAGATCTGGCAGCAAGCACGCAACGGTGTGCGTGTATCTTCTCACCACTGACCTCGAATACCACATCAGTGCCTTCACCACACTGGAGGAGCTGAGTGAAATGTTGGTTCATATTAGATGCCGGCACCACGACGAATGTTGTGTCCACATCAACCTTAGCCTTCTTAGATTTTTTTTTGGAACGTATCTTAGCCTTCTTAGATGACACAAGCTTGGCAATAAGCTCTTTGAGGACTAAAGGGCAGGTGCTAGCTAGACGGTCCAAGCCACCAAGTGCCAGTACCTCCTCCAGATTGGCATCAACCCTGATAAGGAAGTCGAAGCAAGCATCCTTGAGCCCGTGGCCATGGTTCTGCTCAGCTAGCGCAAGAATTGTTGCCACTGTAGTCGTGCTGATGTATGTGCACAACTTCTGTTCGCATATCAGCCTCAACCTCAGGAGACCAAACCTGTTAGCTGCCACGAGCAAGTGCTGCCACATGACATCGTCTTCTTCCTCCATATTCTCCGGCACAGAGTCACTGTAAACGAAGCGAAGCAGTAGCTTGAACACACATGCCTCCATGTCGTCTATGCGTACGACACCTGCTGCCGTCGTGTCCTGATTCATGGAGCCAAAAAGCAGTGCCTTAAAGATGGTAGACCTGCACGCAAGTATACACCGGTGTGTAGCAAAGATCTCTCCGCCGATCTCAAAGGTCACGTCGGACCCCTCTCTAGACTCAAGAAGACTATTGAGATGTTGATGCACATCAGATGCAGGCAACACCACCAATGGCGCAGTATTGGCTCCTGTACTATGGAGACGGACATCCTTGATGACGACGATGCCACACTTTATGACGAGTCTGTCGTCCTTGAGATATGCCGATTTCTCCAGCTCCTCTCTCTTCATCTTCAAGAAACGTTGGTGGCCAAAACACAAACTGATGGTAGTGCTACTGAATTCATCCACTTTGTCTCCATGGAGGTTTGATTGTACTTGCTTCTCACCGTCCTTATCAATGAAACTGATTTTGAACTGAACCTTCACAGCTTCCGCAACGTTGTCCTCAAGAGATATTCCAAGGTATGTGTAGTCAGCCACGTTGGGGCTTCTGCCATTGGGGTAGTACCTGATACGCCAGCGATGGCCGCCGACTCTGAAAGGGAGAGATTCTATGCACTTGCCGTTCGGGGTGGCCTCTGTGGTGCGCGAGTACCCGTCGACCACAAGCAGGTGGTAGCCGCTGTCGGTGACTACTGTGGCGGTGGCGGCTGGGGTAGATCGAGTCGATAGTCCACCGCCGCCGATGAAAGATACACCGGCGAACGACATACAGAATCAGCAAATCAACTGAGTTTGCTGTGAGATGATTCACCAAACGAGCCGTTGAAGGAGCCCGAGCCTTTTTGCAATAGGATGAGGAAGCCACGAAGTGTGGCTTCTTGCGGATCCGTTGGTGGTCGCGGAAGCAAGGACGCTGCTACCCTCTCCTCGCTCGGCTACGCAGGACGGCAGGAGGCGACGCTGGTGTGGTGCTTCCCCATTGGAGCGAACCGTGCGGGCGGCGATGCGGGTAGCTACGCTGCGCGGGCGAGCAGCAGCGTGCGAAAGTGGCGGCGTGGGAGAGGGCGAGCGTGGAGTGGGAGAGAGCGAGCGAGCGAGCGGCAGGGTAAGCGCCGGTCCAGGGTAAGCGCCGGTCCACCACAGGGCGGCGGCGGCGGCGGATGGGAGGAGACGGAGGGGCTGAAGGTCGTTGATGGGCCTTGGCCCAAATCGATGCCAGATTTATCCTATTTCATCCTTTGTGGAAAAAAAAAAACTTCCAATATGGTTTTTCTTTAATTATCACCGATATTAGGCCGCCTCTCACCGATGGAGAGTTTCACCTCCGGTTTTCACGCGGAAACTTTGGCGTGAAATAGGCATCTCCCCTCAATGTACAGTTTCATTGCGAGTTTCATAGGCTCAAGGGTCCCACAAAGATCTCTCTCATTGCATGGTTTAATTGCATAGTTCCATGATGAAACACTATTTGTGTTCAATGGGGGTTTCACACCGTTTCCAACGCATGTGAAATCAGGCCCAAAGGTTTCACCATGGTGAAACTTTTTTTTCTCTCTCCCTAAGAGTTTTATGCAAAAAGTGAAATTTTGGCGATGTGGCGCTTGCATTTAATGTGCATGAAAACACTCATGAAACTCCCCATTGAGACTGGGCCTTATGATTAATTGGTGCAAGATGATTATTACTATATGTGAATTGCAGTTAATAAGTAGGTCCACTACATATAATTGATATATCCTCTATACATTAGAAAAATTAATAGAAGAAACTATTTTTTACATAAAGAATTTTAAAGTGGCTTCAACTCTTCACAGAAGCCACTTCTTTTATTTTTAGATGAATCAAGTCTACCAAACATGCTCTTAATTAAACAAGATGTCTTCTAGCTTCTCACTAACCAAACTTAGTCTTCTTTTAGAGTGTATGTTATTTACGTTTTTGGATTGGGATTTGCTTATTTTGAATAGTTAGTATATTCATATTTAGTTAACATTTTAGCTGAAATTTGGCTATAATTTGATCAAGAAAAAAAATGGACTACAGATGAAGAAAGACATTCCATTTGACACCATTCATGCTCTCGCCTGCCCCTTGTCACTCGCATATATAGGGCAACACGTGATGCCAATAGACCTAGAGCTGCCACTCCAAAATCACATCTTCCCTCTGCCTCGCCATGCCGGAGCATGTCGCCGGGGTTCGCGCGGGGGTAGGAAGGTGGCATGGGACCATGCATGTCGCTTGGATATGAGTAGACGTGGCCCAATTTTGGCTGACCGGCGTTTGACGAACATTGAGGTTAGCGATGATGGTGGGAACACCGATGCCATGCTACATGTGTGGGTCATAGCTTGCTCCTCCGGCGTCATCCATGCTCTCGCGCACACCATGTGTTAGTATTGTTGCACCGTTGCTGGAGTTGGTCACCAGGTCAAAGCCCGTATGTGCGATGACTCAAATGGTGGTGGCACATCTGATTCGCTAGTTCTAGGGTGGGGGCTTGGCTAGTGTGACATTGGTGCCTAGTGGTGAGCTAGGGGCAGCTCGCACTGACATGGATCCTAGCTAGGGATGCAAGTGGGCTAGCCCACGAACCCATATATAGGCTAAAATTTTACGGGTTATTACAGCAACCCACTTAATTAAGCTTATATGTGGGTTTCGCGGGCTGCCGGGCGCTTGCATCCCTATCTAGCTGGTGAGGTGCTGCAACATGCGGCTCATCTCACGACCGATGTGGATGCATGTGTTGACATTGGTGAGACGTCTCGCTGGTCGATATGATCAAGTTGAGGCTGGAGGGTCACTATAGTGGAGGCTATGGAAGGACTAGCGGAGGCCATCAGCTAGAGGTAGCATCCTAGCAGGGGTGGATCCAGCGGCGGTGGGGCGAGCAAGACTCTAAGCCCATGCACGACTGCCAGACCCATGGACCTGCACCCCTTAGGATATTTTTTTTGTCATGGATGCATCTTAACAAGAGGCTAAAGTTGTCTCGAGATTGAAGAAGCCCCCTAGATATTATCCTAGTTCCGTCACTACATCCTGGAGGGCGGGAACCAAGTCAGGACTCGAGGTGGTACGAGTCTACTCCATCTAACATTTTACCCTCCTCTTCTTTCTCCTCCCCTCCTCTCTCTCACCGTCAAGCGGCCCCGTTGAAATCTCATGTTTGGTTTTGGAAATTGATGACACACTTGTTATGCTAATCCTTCCACTACAAGAATACAGATTTTTTATGACAAAACGACCTTGTGACGGGGCCTAAAATCGTCATATAATGTACCATAATATGACGAAAACCTTGATGTCGTCACAAAATTGCAGGCACCATCACTATTTGTGACGGACGACATTTGGTCGTCACATAAGAGTGCACTATATATGACGCTTCAGTTTGCTTTTGTCACAGAATGTGATAGCCATGAGCAGCCCAGCGGCAGTAGGATTTCGTGACGGCATTTTATGCTTTTTGTGACATTGGCGGACTGTCACATAATATTTATAAAAAAAAGTTCGCCACAGTGCGAGACATGTGGATCGAACCCAGGACCTCACGTCTACGGGCTTAGTTGCATCCGACTGACCCACTCGCCTCGCACTGGGCTTGTGTATGGTTTAGATTATTTTGGTATATGTAACATCTTATTAACAACAGGGGTGCTCCAAATGTTATAGTTTGTCCCCTTAGGGTTTCCCTCGATCAACCCTTCACCGCGTCGAGATCCACCTCGCTCCTTCCTCTTCCTCTCACCGCCCCGCCCACGCCCACGCCCCGGTCGTCGAGCTTCCTCTTCGCTCATGCCGGGCGAGACGCCCGGCGACACGAGCAGGAGGGCCCCTCCTCCGCTCTTTTGCCGCCGGCGGTTCCCGCGCGACCGGGAGGCCCCGGGGTCGGCGCGCCCTTCGCCCGCCGGCCGGGCCCGTGGCGTCGAGGAGGATCACATGGGCCCATGCGCCTTACCGCCGCGTCGGGCTCGTCGAAGAAGGCCACGCCCTCTTCCACGCCTAAGGCGAAGAAGAGGAAGGGCGCCCTCTTCATCGACGCTAGCCGCATCCCGCCGAAGAAGGTGAAGTTCATGACCCCGCAGACTCCTCGGCGGCGATGAGCGACCCCATGATCACGGTGTGCGGTCCCTGCTACGTCGGCGACTATGACCACTGTAAGACCTTCCGACGCAGGGGTCACCAGTGTGCCTATTTCTGCTCCGACAAGAATACGCCGTCCAGCTTCAAGTACCCACCCTCCAGCTCGCCGGCCAGGTCCTCCTCGGAATCACAGGTACAAGATTGGCTCATACTTACTCCAAATTTGATACTTGTTTTTCCGAATTTTTCTAAATTCATGTCTCGTCAAGAAATGGTGTTGAACATTCTAATCTTGATGCTATATGAAATATAAACCTGGGCTGAACACAAACGCTGAAAACTAGTTTATGAACATGGGCTCAACAAGTACAAGATTGTAGGGACTAGGCTGATTCCATGATAATTTCAGTAGAATGTCCTTGCTATGTTGTTTTCAGGGTCTTAATTATTGTGGAAACAGGCCAATGA
The DNA here is from genome assembly GCA_015847255.1 of Hyparrhenia diplandra. Classification (NCBI taxonomy): domain Eukaryota; kingdom Viridiplantae; phylum Streptophyta; class Magnoliopsida; order Poales; family Poaceae; genus Hyparrhenia; species Hyparrhenia diplandra. Next base: position 349,215 of record JADLZK010004130.1, on the reverse strand, counting down.
TGCATACTTTATTCGTAATTGTGGTCTTGATTTTGTCCATGTCAGTCATCAAATTTGTTGGTTGTATCTATTGTTCTGCTTGATTTTTTCCATGTCAGTATGTATGATGGTTGTACTTGATTGCAAATAGTGGAGATTATCTTTATATATGATCACTATGTATGATGTTATTCAATATAACAAAGGATAATCAATATGTATGATGTATAACAGTGATAATCAATATGTATGATGTTATTATTCATCCATTCCCCGCTTGATTTTGTCCATGGCGGTCATCAAATATATTGGCCTCATACACTTGTTATTACTTATTAATCACTTCATGTTTTTAGCCATTTGTGATGACTCGAACCGCACTCATCAACGCCATCGGTCAGGCGCCGTGACAGCACCCCCGGCCGCAGAGCATTATGAAGGTCACTTGGAAGGTGGATGACCCGACCGAATTGGTCGAGGAAGGAGCAACACAAGAAGGAGATGGCTCGGCTTGATCGATCCGGGCGAGGTCGGCGCAAAGCGCACCGCCGTTGAAGATGTTGGATGATGCCGCCTTGGCAAGAAGAAGAAATGATGCTGAACCGATATGCTTCTCTCGCTAGGCCCTTTTGGGCTGTTATCACTTATATGTAATATGTACGCATGAACACGTGATGCTGAACTTATGGTTGTGTACGTTGAACAACCACCTATGTTATTTGTAGTTGTATGGACGAGTAATTAATCTATGTCAAAATTGTTGCTCACTTATATGTGTCAAAACGAATCTATCATGTCTTGTCAAGTAGTTGACAAGTTTTTTGGCCAATTTAACGTTATAAAAATGAGGCGTCGGTTATGAACTTTCCGTGTTCATGACTTTTCAAACGGAGGCCGCCTAGGGCCCCGAAAACTTCGTCCGGAACCGCAAAAATTTAAAAATTCAAAATTCGAGGCGCCGAAGTTCGAAAACTAAAAATTTGACTCTAATACCGAACGTGACCTACAAAACACGTGTTCATGACTTTTCGATTTGGGTCCATCTAGAGCTTTAAAAATGGCCCGGTTGGCGCCGATTTCAAATTGACCAACGTTTGACTTGGTCAAACCTCGCCAAACAGAGCACTAAACGGCCTCGGCCGAAAAACTTTTGAACACGGTTGATAGAACTCGTCGGGATCTACATTCCATATATAGGAACTTTTGCATTTGAGAAAGTGCCGGTGAACCCTAGTCGAAATCCACGTATCTCACGCGTAGAGTTTATGCAACTCTGCGGGCGCTAGTGGTTTTTGAACTACGCTTTCGAACGCTTGCTTTCGGATGGAAAAGTCACCTAAATACGGAATGTAGATCTCGATGAGTTATAAACTTTCCGTGTTCATGACTTTTCAAACGGAGGCCGCCTAGGGCCCCGAAAACTCGTCCCCGAGTCGCAAAAAATTTAAAATTCGAAATTCGAGGCGCCGGTTCGAAAACTAAAAATTTGACTCTAATACGAACGTGACCTACAAAACACGTGTTCATGACTTTTCGATTTGGGTCCATTTAGAGCTTAAAAAACTGGCCCGAAGGCACCGATTTCAAATTGACCAACGTTTGACTTGGTCAAACCTCGCCAAACGGAGCACTAAACGGCCTCGGCCGAAAAACTTTTGAACACGAAGTTGATAGAACTCGTCGATCTACATTCCATATATAGGAACTTTTTGCATTTGAGAAAGTGCTGGTGAGCCCTAGTCGCAAATCCACGTATCTCACGAGAGTTTATGCAACTCTGCGGAGATTAGTGGTTTTTGAACTACGCTTTCCGAACGCTTGCTCGGATGGAAAAGTCACCTAAATACGGAATATAGATCTCGATGAGTTATGAACTTTCCGTGTTCATGACTTTTCAAACGAGAGACCGCCTAGGGCCTCGAAAACTCGGTCCCGAGCCGCAAAAATTTGAAAATTCGAAATTCGAGCCGTCGAAGTTCAAAACCGAAAAATTTGACTCTAATACCGAACGTAGGTCTTGAAGAGACCTACAAAACACATGTTCATGACTTTTCGATTTGGATCCATCTAGAGCTTCAAAACTCGCCCGAAGGCCCCGATTTCAAATTGACCAACGTTTGACTTGGTCAAACCTCGCCAAACGGAGCACTAAACGGCCTCGGATGAAAAACTTTTGAACACGAAGTTGATAGAACTTCGTCGATCTACATTCCATATATAGGTACTTTTTGCATTTGAGGAAGTGTTTGGTGAACCCTAGTCGCAAATCCACGTATCTCACGAGAGAGTTTATGCAACTCGCGAGACTTTACAATGCGAAAACTAGCCTTTCTCAACTATAGGCCCAAGGCCCAACAAGCTCAACTCTTTCTCCACCGTTGGATGAATCGATTGACGGGGTGAAGATGAAGAGTGGGCACCCAAGTCGAACTTTTCAAGAAGCGGGAAAGAAGCGTAGAGGCGTTGGCCAAAATTTCATTTCGCTCCACTAGTCTACCGTGACCCCGAGTATTCCCCCTTCGCTCCCAAAATCACCTAAACCCGTGAGTAGGAAGGCGGGTCTCCCGGCCGGCGCAGCGAACCCTACCCCCGGGCGTGGGATGGTAGGTTCCCCCGCGGGCGGCGCAGCGAACCCTACCCCGTGGGAATGGAGATCTCCCGCGCCGGCGCAGCGGCCCTCCCCCTCCCGTGGGAAGGGAGGACTCCCGTGGCGGCGCGCAGCAGAAACCCTACCCCCGTGGTGATGGTAGGTCTCCCGCGGCGGCCAGCGAGAACCCTACCCCCGGGCGTGGGAATGGAGCCCCGCGCCGGCCGCAGACGAACCCCACCCCGGCGTGGGAAGGGAGGACTCCCGCGGCGGCGGCGGCGAGAACCCTACCGCGAAGGAAACGGCCGCCGCGACCCAGCTCCCGCCTCAAGACCAAGGTGAGAATCCTACCATAGTACTCCTCCCCACTCCCATTCCCTCCCATCCCATTGCCTTCAAGGATCTCGCAAACAGCCGACCTCCGATCCAAGAGTTTGTGGCGCAGACGGCTACGCCGTGCGGCGGCGGCGGCGCGCGGTGACGTGGACGGAAGAATACAAGGTCATCGAACGTTAAATCGCCCCGGCGCAAGCAAGGATTGTTGGTTAATTGGTTTCCTCGCATCCCGCCGCGCGCTAGTCGCTCGACGACATTGCACGGGGGCGTTTTTCGGTGAGATGCCAGCCTTGATAGCCACCTATGATGATATTTGCAAACCAACTAATTGCGAGTCATTTTACCATTGTGCCGATGATGACAAGAAATGGCGGGATGATCATGTTTGGCTTGTGAAAAAATAGTCTGTTTTCATGTTGTTCATCGAATCATTAGGAACCTTGTTTACCTCGGCTACTCTTTTTTTGTGTTCAAGAATGAGTTGGTATAATCTTGGGAGGCCGAGGCTGCAAAGTTCCTCGATGATTTCATGGTCCACATGTGTTATGTTTCATTATCGGTTGGTATAAACAAGCCAAACGACCATTATTTTGAGGCCTACTACCTTTTGTTTGGCCAAACAAGGAAAATAATTGTGGTCTAGTTTGGTGCGTTGTTCGATGTGATCTTTCACAAACACCGGGCATCAACCTAATGAGGTCGCTATCGAGAGTTTGTGGAAGATTACATAAGACACTCCCCGCCGGTGAGCCCATGGAGCAAACTTTAGTAAATCTTTAGTAAAGAGTTATATTGAGGTATTTGTTGGCCAATTTTGACATCCTAAGAGGTCATTCATTTTTAAGTTTCACAAAACTACATTTGTCAAACTTAAAATTGATTGACTTCTTGGGATGCTAAAATAGTGCTATTTACGTGTTATTGAGATGTATAAGATTCTTCATCTTCTCTATTTGCATGTATTGTAATTGGTACATTGGGTTATGCATAGATAGAACTATCTATGTATAGCGGCATATAATCTTTTACATGCACCGCTTATTTTGTAAATGAGACTTATAATCTTGTTGACTTATAATCTTATACATGCGTAGATAGAACTATCCGGGTCGCTCTTGTTGTCTAATTGTCATTTGTCGTTATTATTTTGTTAGTTATCCGATTATAGTTATCTTTTTTGATGGAATCTGTTGTGTCCGGAGTTGATGGTGATGACATATGGACTACAAGCACATTCATTTGCAAGGTGAGTACAATCATTAATCATTTCTAATTTCTTTTCAATGTCTTAGCTCAAAGAAACTAATTTTAAACTTTTTTTATTTGGCAACTTCCTCACTTTCAGGTTGGATTATTTTGGTTGTGCGGGTGTTTTCCCCTCGATGTATTGGGTCCTTGACTTCTTTAGTTGCAGATTTCAGGTGTACGTACAACACTTCCATTCAAATTTGCATACTTGCATGAGTTATGTTAATACTTCCCTCGTTAGAATGCTTGTTAGTACTAGTTGTTCTTGTTTTGTCAAGCTACTTGAGGTGCCAAATGGCAGCAGAGTAGCTATATAGCTATCAACTCGGAATAGTTGCGAAATTGAGTTTAGTTCGATGAACTACTTTTAGTAGCATCCCAACTACTTTTTTGTCAATGACAGCCCATTGTTTTACGCAACTAGTTTCTTAATTTGAGCACACTAGTAATGCGGCATCGTGAATTGCTCAAGCTATTATTAGCTCCTCATTTCCTTGATTTAACCGGAAGTGCTAGTCACCGTTTGCTAAGGTTGCAAAGGTGCTTTGCTTCTCTGTTGGTTCGACATCGCTAAGGTTGCAAAGGTGCCCGCCATAGATACATATATATAACATTTATTTGTTCTTTGTTTTGCATTGGATAATGAACACTAGCTCGTTCTTAGTTCTTTTTGCATTTCATCGTCCGTAGGCTAAGCCATGTTTAGTAACTATCCGGATGGTATGGTTTAATGCATTTTGGCGCGTTCCAAGCTCATTGTTTTGTCTTTTTTGCTAGGTTGCTGGTTGGAACTTGCAATGGCTGCTAATAGTTAAAGAGTGTTCAACAACAAGAAAGATGTTGCAGCCGGGTTTCGTCATTCCTTCTACCTCAAGCCTCTCAAGCAAGTGGGAACTTGGCAATGGCTGCTGGTGGGAACTTGTCCGGTGCATGAATTTGGCGGCTATTCTCTACAACTTGGTGCTAGATGCTAGAATTGTTTAGTTGGCTAGATCATTTTCTTTTTATGTTTTGTTGTACTTGATCTGAAAACATGTATTCTAGAACATGCACCTTTGTATGGTCATTATGATAACATAATTGATTTTGTGGTTTATTATTATCCCTATTATCATTGTTACAATTGGGTTGGGCCTCGTAATATGGGCCTGGACCTAAATCGAGGCCGACAATATATGACGATTCTAACCATGGTTAACTACTTATACATGACAGCTTCCTATCGTCACAATAGCTAGGATAAATTGCGGTTTAACCATGGTTAACACACTATTATATGACAGCAAGTTGAGGAACCGTCACATAATGTCTTGTGATTTTGTGACAGAACACCCATTTCCGTCATGCCGACATTTTGTGACGCCGATTATATGACGGACGCCATGACGGACGGATTTTTGTCATAAGTGCACTTTTTGTGACAGCTTTTGGGCTACACATGACAAAATTGATCTGTCTTGGAATGTTAGATTTCTTGTAGTGTTCGCTCTAAGTGTGACTTAAGAGATCGGATTACATGGATGACGTGGAGCATGATGATCATGAACATGGGCGATGATGATGGACATGATGGATCGTCAAGCTCGATGGTCGGTTTGGAGAGGAACCCGAAGATCAAGGCAAAGGTATCTTGATAGGGTTTTTCTTTCGGTGATCAAGACACGATAGAGCGTGTGATCACATTATAGGATAGATAGCCGACTATCAAGAGGGGATACCGCGACTAATCCTTTGGTGAAGTGCTTCTAGGTCCAATTGACTTGCATATTGCATTTAGGACAATGAGAGCACTAACTTCGTTCTTGCCTAATCGTTCGACATGCTAACATTCATGATAACGTGATCATCTTCGACATGTTGGCAACTTATGGCAAGAGGCGAAGCAAGGTTGAAGCAAAGGGCGACAACAAAATGAAGAACATGCGCAGAAAAGACGACGGGCCGATCGGAAGCGTGACCGAACGCCGCGTTTTTTTCTACCGGACGCTCCGGTGGGTGCGTCCGGCGAGCATGTTTTCGGGTTGTGCTCGACGACCGACGGACGCGGTGACCGGATCCACCGACCGGAAGCATGAAGCGGTATCCGTGGCCCGAGGGCGTTGTCCGCCGACGGACGCACGCCGTTACGCCGACGACGGCCGGACCGGACCGACCGCCGGTGTGTCCGGTTAGCGAGTCCGTCCGGCCTTGCGCAAAATCGCCCCAACGGCTCCATTTCGAGAGGGGGTCTTTAAATACTTGGATGGCCGGGTCTTTTACCTCTCTCTTGCACATTTGAACACTCCTACACACTTGTGAGCTTGTGAGACTCCCCTCCACTCATCTCTTCACTCTAACCTCGATTCTTGCGTGAGATTGAGAGTGATAGAAGGGCATTGCATTGTTGATTGCATTCTAGAGGCACTTCATCCTTGGAGAAGCCGCAGATTTCGTTTCTCTTGAGAATTTGCTTGGTTCCCTAGCGGCTTGGAGCAAGAGGCGGTGTTGAGCTTCGATTGGAGCTTGTTCGAGGCCACACCGGTGGTTTTGTGAGGGGTCGTTCCTTACCCCGCAAGAGATTCGCGAAAAGGAGCACTAGAGGATTGCTCGTGGCTTGTTTGATCCTCTCTTGTGATCGGTTTGCTTGAGCTCCCACCGATTTGGCACCGCCATTAAGCTTAGCTACCGTCAAGTGAGTGCATCGCCACAACGGGGACTAGCGTGCCGGCAAAGCACGTGAACCTCGGTGAAAAATCATCGTGTCAACCTTGTTCTTGCTCGTTGGAGATTTCTTGTTGATCACGGTGATTGTTGGCTTCCACCTCTACACATCAATGTCGGTATATCGATCACTCCTCCACGTGTATTTACTTTGATATACTTGTGTAGCTTGTGTAGTTTGGTAGAGCTTGCTAGAATTGTTTAGCTCCTAGCGTTAGTTTTAGTTAGCTTATCTTGTCCACCTAGGAGTAAATTAGCGACCTAGCTATTGCTTGTGTTTAAAGACAATAGAATTGAATTGTGGCTTGCATAGCTAGTTTGTAGCATCACTTATTTAGCTTCGCCATCTTATTTAATAATTCGGGTGCTGTTGACATTTCTTAGCGTCATCACGAAAGACAGATAATATCCTTAGTGACAACGTCAAGAAACGCTAGTGATAGATGGATTCATATGTGCAAAGGTCAATCCGCAAGCGCACGGATCTATCATCGTAGCATTTCACCCGGAAGTATTCGGGTATCGTTCATTTATATTTTCCCATGGGAAGGCATGGTGTAAAAGCCTCTAGCATGAGCATGGACAAGATAGCATGACTAAGGTTCATAATAGAGGGATAACAAGAAAGGATAGTTTGACACACACACTTGAACCAATCTCAAGGGATAAAGAGAAAACATGTTAGGAGAAGGATATCCTAAATAGCTTTATGAAGATAGTAGATATACATGCATGCCTTATACCGTCAGAGATTCTACCTCGAGATAACCTGAATTACTAATGGTTTACTTCAGGCACCGGAGTGCACTTGGTCTGCCAAGCGATGCCGGCATCCAGCTCTACTCCGCAACCGGACGTGGAGGAATACAATGGGCTTAATAGGGCCTGTCACCACCTATCCCCTACCTCACTACCGTGGATTGCGCAAAGAAACGAGGGCGATTCATAACCTAGACACCACGCTCTCGCTATTCATCACTACTCTAGCATCGCATCGCGGGGTATCCCGCCTTCATCAGGGGCCCTCTACTAGAGTATTTGCTAAGAAGGCAAACAACGATCCCGTAAACAGACTAGTAACCATGAATTAACTTAAGGAAGGACTCATCATGGTTTAATCATGTATGTATAATACATTAAGCATAAAGTTCTATTTGACAATATCATAGCATGCAAACTATATGCTAGTTCATATGCTAAGATCATCTCACATGAACTGTGCTCTATTATAGCTATTGATAATAAGAACAAGAATAATGTGGAGAGCAAAGTATTGATCAATATAAGAAAAGACTATAATGATCATACCAAGTATCTCCAAGAAGATCTTGATCTTCTACATTGTGCCTAACTCCTAACTAAAAGGGAAAAGAGAACAAGTGGAGGGAGAAAGGTGCTTGTGTGTTGTGTGTCTTGAGAGAGGTGGGGTGCGTGTCTATTTATACTAGGGAGAGGTCAGTTTTGGAGGCTATGTTTGGCGGGAGACGATGGCTTTCCTCCGCATGCAACACATTGTCAAGTCGGTATGGCAATTCCCATCGCATGCAACCAAGGATTCTTGGCGGAACGACATCTTCCATGCATGCCACCATCTTCTACCCTTGCAACCATCAATGCAAAATAATTTGGTGGGAACTTTGGCGCCATCCCGAAAAGCACCGCATGCAACCGCCTTCTCTCCTCCCGGGACGCTGGTCAAGGCAAAAGCGGGCGGATTGGGCACGCTCAAGGGTGCCGCCGCGACTGGGCGGCCGCCTTCAGGTTTGGCCCGCCCCGGTGCCGAGCCTTCATGTGTGGGCTAGTGGCCCACTCGGGTCGCCCTTCCGAAGGTGTTTTGGTCCACTTTGCATCGGTTTTGGCCTCGGTCACGCCCCCTTGGCAAGGCGTATTCCCCGAGTTGCGTTTTTATTCTTTATTTGGTGTACTTTCACTGCTTTCGTGTTTGTTCCTATAAAACAAATATTCTACGAATACAAGTGGAACTAGGTGAGTAGTAAATGTTTATTTGGCATAAGTGTGTTTCATCTCTCTTAATTAGAGCTAAGTTGGCGGTATAAAATGTGTGATAGTGACCGCCAACAACTCCCCCAGGCTTAACCTTTGCTTGTCCCGAGCAAATAGCTAAGTGTTTTGGTTGATGATCAAGAGTTGATTCAATGCCGACATAAATCAAAGTGTGCCATGTTTATAACAAAGTGTTCACTTATTGTTTAAATAAGTTGGCATTTTCATCTATCCTTATTACTCGAATCATATGGGTCTTATGACATTTTTCCATATTCTTGGGTGATTGCAAGATAGAACGGTTTAGTAGAGCTACTATTTCTTTTATTCTTTTGAGTAACTATCCATCCGGGATTTTATTTAACATATGTATATATATATATTTTTTTGAATACTTGAGAGAGTATGATTTTCTCTCTTTTTTTTTTGGAGAGGTGGGCTCTTCTCACCCTAGACTGGGGTCTTTTATTTCCTCTCTTTCTGGAGATGTGGGCTCTACTCGCCCTCGGACACTTGTCCATTTTTCATCTCTTTTTTTTTTTTTAGATTCAGGGTTCCCGGATGTCAAGTTCTCTAAGAACAAAGTTATAGTAGAGTCTTTTTGTACCATATCATATCCGGCAATAACTTAGAAAAAGGATCATGTTCTTGCAACCCATATTTATCAAGTTTTTTTTTGGGGACAAGACAATATTAGCCAACAAACTTAAACATCAAGGAATTCTAAGTTATAAACTAGGTGCAAGCTGATTCATAAACAGCAACTGCTCATCATTTCATCTTAAGAGAGACCTACACCATCTTATGTCAAATAAATGAGTGGAATTTTTTTATTTTTATTTTTATTTTTTTACCCCATCATTTTCCAAAAGTTCTTTACCCGCCTCATGGTTTTGTGTAGATCATGTGCCTCGATGCGCGTGTCGAGGTCCAAAGATCGCCGAGGGTCCACCGTGGGATGGCATGATATAATGGGTGGTGGCATTCCCTCCGAGCGAAACGACTGCTCGTGCATGTCCTCGCTTTATCTATTGCCCTCCTCCATGACCTACGAGAAACAAAACTCCTGCGTGCTTCCTCGGACTCAACCAGAGTGAAGGTGAGTGATGGGGATTTATACAAAGGGGATTCCGGGTTAGGAAGAGGAATCTCGCTTGTATATCCCTAAAAATAATAAATGAGTTTCTCATTGTCATTAGATTTTGGGTGATGCCCTTGTATCAAGGATTGCACCGTGATCTCAATGCGTGGGGTGAGGATGTGTATCACTTCTTGCACAATGACACCTCGGGCAATCCGTGTCACAAGGGATGTGCAAATGTGATAGCGTAGTGCCTTTAAAGTTGTCTACTATATATTTTACCATTTCTTGTATAGGAGCAACTTTTACTTTGTTTACCATGGCATAAAAGTATTGAAGTTTTAGCATTTATAAAATAACGAAATATCTTTCCAAGGAAACAAAGTTATGGCCATCCATTTATATCAATAGGGGAAACTTTGTTGTAGTAGGTATTAAATTAGAAATTTCTCTCGTAATTTATGAAGATTAAAACTCTTAAGAGAATAGTTCAAGTTTGTTTAAGCCTTTCTTACTACTTAAGCCTATGTATCTTAGCAAGTTCTCCCCCCAGGTGCAACAAAGGTTTTTTTTTTAGGAAATCGAAAAGTATCACCTTCATTATGAGTTTCTAAGTATTATAAAGATTGGATGGTAAGAAGTCAAGACTGTCCCCGCATCAAGAGGGTCGATTTCTATCCAACCAACAACTTTTCAAATTAGAGGGAATTGAAATTCATACCTGACTTGGTAGTGGCCTCTCGGGGGTGAAACACGGTGCATGGGCGAACTCAAGATTTTATGAGGTTGTACGCTTGCATCTCCCGATCTCCTTCCAAGTTGTGGTAATGGGTGTTTTTATTGGCGACCGTCATCCCCTCTTGTCCTTGCTCTTGTGAGAGTGTGCTTTCTTCATGCTTCGGGCTCTCGTTAGGATCGATGAAGTGCATGCTTGGCTTCCAAGGGGAGTGACTTGAGACACATCCCATGGATTTCTTGAATGTGCTAGCAACTTTCCCGAACCCGCCCAAGTTGAAAAACAAGACAAAAAGAGAACAAACTCGAGCAAAAGTTATGTTAGTGAGAAAAAAACTTTGCGAGCTTTGCTTTTGGATGGGTTGTGATTGAAATTTGGCGAGAGGTTTCTTGCACTAAAGTTTAGAAAAGTTTGGAGAGTGCAAGAATAGGAGCAAGCGGCGGCGAGAGAGTGAGAATGTGAGAAAGTGGAGTGCTCTCCCTAGCTATATTGTGTTTTTCTAGTGTGTTGCCCCCACGATACGCAGGCGAGCACATTGGTCGTGAGTCGATAGTAGTGGAAGATAGCGAATGATCGCCTTTAGTGGCGCGCTTGGGCCGGGGTCCGCCAAACCTGCATCGGGTCCAATGTCGCCCCAGCTTTGGTAGGCTCATGCCAATGGTCGAGCTCGATCGTAGACCATTGGGGTAACAGCTTGGTTTCGATAGTCGCCTCTCGATTTTCGATTTTCCCAAGTTTTCATTTGCTTTTATATATATATTTTTTTATTTAGATAATTTCTTCAGTAATAAAAAAACAAGAATCTATTTTATTAAGGTATTTCTTTCATTTTTTTTTCTTAAATATATATAGTTTACTATAATGATAAAATAAATTAAAATGGTAAAGGATAAGTAAGTGTAAGAAAAGAATTTTAATTTAAATAAAAAATAATCATAAAAATTATTACCGACTTACCTTCCGCGGGAGTACCGCTAGTTGGCGCACGCCATAGTTCGATTGGTGGATTGTGGCCTCTCTTGAGCGCTAGGGGACTCCCCAAGCTTGTCTTTGTATGTCATTAAAATAATAGGACAAGAATACTTGGGTTGACGGGTTTTAAAATTCCCTTTTTTGGTTCACTAAACAAGATTTCATCTCCATTGTCATCCCCAAAGACTTACCCTTATGTGGTTGATAAATTTTTGCGGGGGGCTAGTCCATATGATCGACCCAAATGTATACTAGCAAACTTTTGGTTCAAAGATCAAACTAAACACCATGTTTAATTTGATCTAGGTAAGCTATTAATCTAAGCACCATGCTTAAATTAAAACACTTATAAAAGCATGATCATTACATCCAAATTTTGAACTAAGCACCATGCTTAATTTCAAAGATGTAAAACCAAAACTTCTAAACCAAAACATATTAGCATAGACACGAGAAGCATGGAAAGATAAATAAGAGTCATCCAACGTAGAGACGAAGACATTTAACCAAGTGAGCAATAGGTGATCATATTCATTTTCTATTCTTCATACATATATATATTTTTTCTTTAAGGTAAATCTAAAAAGGGATGAGAGTGCATGATATGTGTTACCTTGTTGTGGTCCTCCCCAAGCTAGCTCAAAGTTCATTGAATCATGGTTGTATCCTCGTGCTATCTAGCTTTTCCTGCATGGTTATGATATGGTGGAACACAAGGGAACTTACCATCCCTCATTGCAAATCGTATGCGTGAAGTATCGCTTGATTGAGCTAGTTGAAATTTCATTGAAACTTTTTATCGTTCTAAGGAGGACATTCATTTCACCATAATTTTCATACTCAAGCAAGGCTAAGATGAAGATGCAATGTAAGTGTAGCCTTGTTTTATCTCCATTATAAAATTGTTTTAATTATGAAATTAGCCCCGGTTCATTAATCAAGTTCCAATGCCTTGTCAAAATTTGATTAAAGAAAGTCATTTAAACCTTAGCATCATCTTTTATGAACACAATTCTTTTTATGGAGACAAAAATGAGTTGGTGAAATATTACCTTTGCGCACTGAAAGTGTGTATGTACCAAAGATTAAAAGCTGTTATGGGAAATAGCTTGATTGACCATCTCAGCGAGCCATAAGGCTTAGGTCAAACGCACAACGAGTGTATATGGACCTTGGCCTTAATGGTAGCAAAGGTGTAGAAGTGGAGGCTCCTCATTGTCTTCTTCTATAAGGCAAGCTGACATCATTTTTTTTGTTTTTTTTACCTTGGTGAGTGTGGAACTCAAGACTTTTCCTCTTTCTCCCCACACGTGGCCTTTGTATAGGGTCCGGGTCTCCTTTGAGTGTGTTCCGTCACCAAAAAGCATTAAAGCTTTTTAGTTGATGTCGCCTCCATGTTCCAAGCAGCATATGACCTATCGTCTTCTTGTTCTTGACCTAAAATGGTAAGCAACAAGAATACCCGACGGTGTATACTAACTTGAAAACATGTCCCTCCTTTACTAATAAGATTTTTTTATTTTAAGATTATTCTATTATGAACAATGCCTATATATTACTCATGCATATTATAATCAACATTTTTATGAGATTCTTTCAACCAACGCCTTCCCTGGCAACGGCGCCAGAAATGCTTGTTCACATTTCTTAGCGTCATCACGAAAAGACGATAATATCCTTAGTGACAACGTCAAGAAACGCTAGTGATAGATGGATTCATATGTGCAAAGGTCAATCCACAAGCACCGCATCTATCATCGTAGCATTTCACCCGTATATTCGGGTATCGCTTCATTTATATTTTCCCATGGGAAGGCATGGTGTAAAAGCCTCTAGCATGAGCATGGACAAGATAGCATGACTAAGGTTCATAATAGAGAGATAACAGTAAAGGATAGTTTGACACACACACTTGAACCAATCTCAAGGGATAAAGAGAAAACATGTTAGGAGAAGGATATACTAAATAGCTTTATTAAGATAGTAGATATACATGCATGCCTTATACTTGTTAGAGATTCTACCTCGAGATAACCTGAATTACTAATAGTTTACTTCGGGCAATCGGAGTGCACTTGGTCCGCCAAGCGATGCCTAAGATCCAAACTCTACTCCGCAACCGGACGTGGAGGAATACAATGGGCGAATAGGGCAAGTCACCACCTATCCCCTACCTCACTACCGTGGATTACGCAGCAAACGAGGGCGATTCATAACCTAGACACCACGTCTACGCTATTCATCACTACTCTAGGCAAACAACGATCCCGTAAACAGACTAGTAACCATGAATTAACTTAAGGAAGGACTCATCATGGTTTAATCATGTATGTATAATACATTAAGCATAAAGTTCTATTTGACAACATCATAGCATGCAAACTATATGCTAGTTCATATGCTAAGATCATCTCGCATGAATCGTGTGCTCTATTATAGCTATTGATAATAAGAACAAGAATAATGTGGAGAGCAAAGTATTGATCAATATAAGAAAAGACTATAATGATCATACCAAGTATCTCCAAGAAGATCTTGATCTTTTACATTGTGCCTAACTCCTAACTAAAAGGGAAAAGAGAAGTAGTGGAGGGAGAAAGGTGCTTGTGTGTTGTGTGTCTTGAGAGAGGTGGGGGTGCGTGTCTATTTATACTAGGGAGAGGTCGGTTTTGGAGGCTATGTTTGGCGGGAGACGATGGCTTTCCTCCGCATGCAACGCATTGTCAAGTCGGTATGGCAATTCCCATCGCATGCAACCAAGGATTCTTGGCGGAATGACATCTTCCACGCATGCCACCGTCTTCTACCCTTGCAACCATCAATGCGAAATAATTTGGTGGGAACTTTGGTTCCATCCCGAAAAGCACCGCATGCAACCGCCTTCTCTCCTCCTCGAACACGGGTCAAGGCAAAAGCGCCGCGGGATCGGGCACGCCTCGCGGGCGTCGCCGCACCTTTGGCGGCGGCCTAGGTTTGGCCCGCCCGTGCCGAGCCTTCGTGTGTGGGCTGGTGGCCCACTCGGGTCGCCCTTCCGAAGGTGTTTTGGTCCACTTTGCATCGATTTTGGCCTCGTCACGTTCCCCTTGGTAAGGCGTATTCCCCGAGTTGTGTTTTTATTCTTTATTTGGCGTACTTTCACTGTTTCCGTGTTTATTCCTCGCAAAACAAATATTCTACAAATACAAGTGGAACTAGGTGAGTAGTAAATGTTTATTTGGCATAAGTGTGTTTCATCTCTCTTAATTAGAGCTAAGTTGGCGATATAAAATGTGTGATAGTGACCGCCAATAGGTGCTTAGTGTTGTTGCAAGAATTTTTAATAGGCTATTCACCCTCCCTCTAGCCATTAGGACCTTTCAAGTGGTATCGGAGCCAAGGCACCATATTTGAGTGGCTTAACATCCAACGGCGATAAAAATGGCGTTGAGTTTTCATGTCAACAACACCAAGAAGGCGCCACCTTTCGATGGCACCAACTTTGCCTATTGGAAGGTGAAGATGACCGCACACCTCAAGTCAATCAATAGTGAAGTGTGGTTAGTGACTGAGAAGAAGTTTGAGGTGGCAAAGGAAAGTGAGCCAACTTCATTGGAAGAGAAGAAATTGTATGCCAATGACATTGCCGTGAGTGCTTTCCATGAGGCATTAAATGATCGAGTGTTTGAGCAAGTCAAGTCTCTCACCATTGCACATGACATATGGAAGAAGCTAGAAGAATGCTATGAGGGCACCGAGGGAGTCAAGCAAGCAAAGGCATATATCAAGCTTAATTGAACAATTCAATAGCTTCAAGATGGAGGAAGATGAGAGTGTACCGGAGATGTTCCACCGCATGCAAGTGTTGGTGAACGATCTCAATGCACTAGGAGAGGACATCAAGGACAAGACCTTCAACATGAAGTTCTTGAGATGCTTGCCCGAGCGGTTTGGGATGTTCATCATCGTGCTTGTGAGGACGAACTTGAAGGATTTGACCCCAAACCAATTGCTTGATGAGGTTATGACCGATGACTCCTATAGAGATGACAAGACAAAGCAAGAACTCATCAACAAGGCACACAAGAAGACCAAGGATGAGGACAAGAAGGAAGACAAGAAAAGCTTAGCACTCAAGGCTAGCTCTTCATCCAAAGGCAAGAAGAAGAAGGAAGAATCAAGTGATGAAGAGGAAGGCACTTCTACAAGTGGAAGTGAAGTTGATGAGCAAATGGCTCTCTTTGTGAGGAGATTGGGAAAGTTTGTGAAGAAGAACTACATCTCCAAGAACAAGAAGAAGCAATCTTCCAAGAAGAAGGATGGCAAGAATGAAGGCAACATGAAGTGTTTTCGTTGCCATGATGATTGCCACTTGATTGCCGAATGTCCATATGATAGTGATGATGAGAAGGGCATCAAGAAAGCAAGAAAGAAGAATGACATGAAGAATGAGAAGAAGGACAAGCCCAAGAAGAAGAATGAGTCACATGTGTCTACTTGAGATAGTGATGACTCGTCCTCTTCAAGTGATGAAGAAGAGGAGAAGAAGAACAAGAAGAAGGGACAAGCTCACTTGGCTATGCATGACAAGATCTCCCTCTTCGACACACCTTCCTCATGCTTCATGGCTAAGGCCACTAAGGTACAATCTATCACTAAAGATGATGATGATGATAGTGATAGTGATGATGAGGAACCAACTCACACTAGGGAGGAGTTGCAAATTATGCTTGATGATTGCATTAACATGTTCAAGCAAAGTAGAAAGGAATGCAAGGGCTTGCATAAGGAAACTAAGAGCCTTAAGCAAGAACTTGATGAGCTTCGGGCATCTTATGAGAGTCTAAAGGTAGACCATAAGAAGCTTGAGAAATCTCATTCTAAGTTAGAGAAAGCTCATTCCTCTCTACAAGAAGAGCACAAGTTGTGCTTAGTTGAGGAAAAGGTTGATACATGTAATGCAAGCATCATGTGTGATATTCTTGTTGATCAACCTAGCTCCACATGTGTGACCTCCACTAGCTCTATCACTAACACATCCATCTCTAGTGAAGATAATGGCAACCCTATGCTTATTCATGAGAATGCTTGTTTAAAGAGGAAAGTAAAAGAGCTCAATCACACTTTGGCTAAGGCCTATGGTGGTGAGGACCGCTTGCTTATATGCTTGGGTAGCTGTTGACACATATTAACGTATACTTTTATTTGTCAACTGAATATGAAGAAGGACTAAAATATAATTAGATCACCTTATTAGGGCTTACACTAACAATTTCCATGAGTTTTGGTGAAGTTGTGATTTGCGGGGACTTAACGTAAAAAACACCGTAATTAGCGTGTCATACGACGGACGCAACGTAACGCAATCCAACTCCGAAACAAGTCTAGAAGGCTCCTGGATTACACCCGACGTCAAAGAGTCCCAACACCCGAAAATACATCATCTAGAAGACTCCGGAAGCCACGACGCATCGCGGGGCCCGTGAGTGGAGCCCACCACGGGCCGATCGGCCCAATAATCGGGCCGATCGGCCCGGCTTGGCCGCCAAGTTGCCCCCTGTTTCCGAAGCTTCCTCCACCGCCTCTAAGACGCAATCTAAAACCGGTTGTTTAACGCCGGTTTGATCCGAGGGCGTCGGTAGAAGCACGAGATGAATCAAAGATTAGTACCACATACGCTCGCCGGCCGAAGGGACATAAGAAGACCCATATATATAGATCCCCGTGCCCCCGGCTTCAAGCATCTCTCATCATCTCCTCATTAGCTATCTACGAGCAAAAGTTAGGGATTCAATTAGAAGAGAGAGAGGTCCCTCTAGTTGTCTAGTTCATCTAGTTCTAGTTTTAGTTCTAGTTCTTCTAGTTCATCTAGTTGTAAGATCAAGAAGAGAGGCGAGGAGAAAGCTCGAGATCCGGACTGTCGGATCTTCATCATCATTGTAATTACAACCGCAACAAGTTCGTCTTCACAATCTCCGGGTTCTTCATTTATTATTTCTATTTATTCTATTTAATTACTTTCAGTTCTTACTTTACTATATTTACCGGATCTCCGCCGTATTGAGTGCTCTAGTTATCGTGCGTGGCTAGAGTAGTAATCGATAGTGTAGACGTGGTGTCTAGACTAGAGTTTACCCGAGTTTGCGCCAATCCCACGGTTAGTTGTGGTAGCCCTGGGGTGGCAGCCCCTGTCGTCTTTGTAATCCACCACGTTCGGATTGGTGTTTCGTAGAGCTTTTGGCGGCCTTCCCCGATCACCCTTTCCCAGTCTTTTTCGAGGATCGGGACGGTACCGTTGCTCCAACGTAAGTAAAGTAGAGTGAGCCTTTGATCATATAGATCTCATTAGAATACTTAGAAAACTTAACCCTCTCTTCCACATCATTACCATTATTATCTTAGGACGTTCTAAACCTTTCTAGTACACTTCACGTTCCCGTGGAAATCGATACTGAATACTCCCGGGTGAAAGCTACATCGGTATCCGTGCGCTTGCGGATTTCTCTCGTCGGCGTTAATTAATACCAACAAGCTTTACGGCGCCATTGCCGGGAACGGTAGCTGTGCTAGTTAGAACCACGATCGTCCTTTTACCTTTTTTCCTTTCTACGTTTCTTTCCTTTTACCCCTACCTATACCACATGGATTTCACTCCTATCATTAAATTCTTTGCTCCAAAGGGCGACATGTTGGAGCCTCCATCATCTTCACACCCTATTCTTACAGATGGCTATGAGCTTCGCCCCGCTCTTATAGCCATGATTCGGGAACAATCCTTCTCTGGGTTAGCACATGAAGATCCATACACCCACCTTAGAAATTTTGAGCAGTTGTGTTCTTGCCGGAATATTCCTGGCATGACACAAGAGACCATTAAATGGAAATTATTTCCGTTCTCTCTTGAAGGAAGAGCGAGAAAATGGTATGCTCACTCTGTAGGAAACGTAAATGGAGATTGGGATGAACTTCGAGACAAATTTTGTCTTGCCTTCTTTCCTCTTTATAAAATCGCTGACCTTAGAATAGAAGTTCTTACATTTAGACAAAAAGAGAAGGAGACTCTAGGAGCAGCCTGGGCTAGATTCACAAGCCTTACCAATTCAGGCCCAAACCTTTCCTTGCCTGACCATGTCCTTCTCTATCACTTTTATCGCGGTCTTAACAAGGAAGTCGCTTTCAATCTCGACATCACTTCAGGAGGATCATTCTCACATAAACTAGTTAGTGAGGGAAAAGCCATTCTTGAGAAAATCCTTGACAACACTCCCTACACTAACGTTTTTGATGAGTTACCCGAAGAAGAAGTCGAGCCAAGCCCCGAACAACAAGAGGAGACACACGCAACCGAATCTAAAATTCCTATAACATCTTCTAAAAATTTGGTTGCCATAGAATCTCCTACTATGGAAACACATCACACTCTAAACACTTTAGAGAGTGATGAATCCCATCCTTCCATCGAGGTTGATCTTTTGAAAATTCTAGGAATGCCTCGAATTTATCATTTAGAATGCATCCACCTAAGAGACCTCCAAGTGAATATATTTCAAATTCTTTTGAGGAGGAGTCTCTTAGAAAATGTTCTCGCTCCTACAAAGGATATCGGGAGGAATTCTATGATGGCATGTCTAGTGATGCCATAGAAGGAGAGCCAAGCTACCTAGAAGACGATCTTATTTTCTCCCCTTCCATGCCTAGACAAGATTACATATTCGAACCCATTTTCGGACCCATCCTTAACCCCCATGAATCCTTGTACTCTCTTTCCCTTGAGACCCTTGAGGGCCCTAAAAATTCATCAAGACAACCTAAATATAGGAGCCATCAAGACCACCAGGGAAGACCAAGAAGAGCGACAACAATGGCTAGAGGATAATAAAGAGTTATATGCTACAGCCGTTGAATGGATGGACGAGACCTTAGATGAGATCGACCGAGAGACACCACTCCAAGAGAAACTTTAGATATCTATGACAAATCAACCTTGGAGTTTGAGAAGAAGGATGACATCAATGAGCATGGAAGCTACTACATAGACACTTCATCTAGTTCATGCTCATATGAGAAACTTCCGAACTACCTAGTCTCTCTAGTCTAACCACTCTCAAGACGTACAACCCCCTCGTGCTCTTGCCTCCTATAGATTTTGAGAGGGTGATTGTAGATGCGTTCATCTATAATAAATATTCTAGATCTCGTGGTCATGAATCTTGATTTAGGTGGTGTTGAAGGGAGACCACTTCACTATCCTAAGTAGCTTTCAAAAAGGTTTCCTAAGGACGAGCTTGTGTCCTAAAAATAAGAATTCTTGAGATAGAACATGAGTCTTTACTTTTCCTTGTGATATGAGTATATAAATATACATGTGAAAATATTCCTTCGGGTATTTCTGTCACTAATCATTATAGGATTGGAGCGAAAAAGAATCTTTTGTTGGACTAACCCCCTGTAGGAAATAAGACACTCTCAAATAAGCTTGGGGAGGTCCCGAGATGAGCTCACACTGAGATGAAGCAAGACACAAGGACTTCTACAAGATGTTCCAGCGCCATCATGCTCCAAATATTAAAGGTAACATCTTGAGGTAAGTCATAGAACCTTCTCTTTATCATGGCTTACTCATAAAGTCAAACATGTTAGAGTTACAACTTTGCTTGATTCTATCCGATGATCTCAACATGTTTAGCTCTATAATTTGTTCTTCACACCACTCACTTGATCACTCATCATTCATATTACAATTTTAAATGCTACTTTCATGCTTGGTGTCCGATCTTGTCACCTTTGTCATAAATAAATAGAACACATGATGTTACCATGTTTAGATGTGCCCAAGGATAGAGTAAGATGAATAAAGTTTTGGTTCTATTGGTGTTTTCCCACCAATAGAGCCCATGCACTTGATCTCTACCTTGTCTATGCAAGCGTGACACACTTTGCGCAAAATGTGGAGGAGTCTCGCCACTTCTCCAAAATTTCACAAGTGAATGTCCCGACCTACGACATGCACACACCGAGCAAGGAACATGGGTGATGCCATCCTACTAGGAGATGCAACTGTCAAGACCCGGATGAAGCACTCAAGGAGTGATCAAGCAAGATTTGAAGGACCAAGAGGGGTTGACACCTTCACAATTGTCTACCTCACTCCAACATCGCTAAGAGACTAGGTGAATACCTAGCTTGGGGAGGGCATCCTCCGTTTATCAAGCCCAAGAAGAACAAGACATGGAGATGCTACCCAAGAAGTAAGCATGGGAAAGAAAGAATCATCACCTACTAAAGAGGACAACAAGAGTACACCTTCGGAAGACTTACCACTACCCGCGTCACCAATTAAACAAACACCGCCGGGCTACCTCATCTACGCCACTCATCGAGATCATTGAGGGCACCGCACCGGACATGACATCCCTACGAGATTCCATAGATGACAAAGACGCCACGAGAGTAAGTACTCAAAATTCTCACCGAGAGGTAACTTCGGTATTTATCTCGCATATTTAATTTTCTCGCATAGCATATTTCAATTAGCATGTTTCCTTTAAAGCATATTTACTTTTTCGAAAAACCCGCATTAGAAAATCATAAAATTATGTTTGCTGCATTTGCATTAGTTCCTTAAAAGCCCCATGCAAGCACCCCCTTGCTGTGGCGGCATAAAAATAAAAATACAAAAATATGTGAGCACATGAAGGCTCACAACATAATCCTAGAATTTGTTCCTTCGGGTATGTGCGAAATTAATATTTGCAGGGAGAACATTTAAGGAAAACCCAGAGATGAACAAGTTCCAAGGACGAATAAAAAAAGACTACTTCAAGATCCAGCTTTTGGGGAGAGCACCCCCAGCTTATCACGATAAGTATCACTATCCTATCTATTTTAATATTAGCTAGTTATATATGTTTGCTTTGCTAGATTTAATTGGTCATAATTAGAGTCTTAGTTTGTTAGAGTCTGAATAAATGCTGGAGTCTGCTAGTTGGCTTTTCTCTTTAATGATCTTGTTGGCATATGCTTGGAAATGATGAATAGTTGCTCCGCCATAATTCCTCTTAAAGTGTTTACATTTCGGACTTAGATTCTCCCAAAGCTTTAAATGCTTAATTTGCTCTAAACCCAACACCTGTGGGAAGCACATGCTTAATCTCGAAGTCTTAGCATTAAAAGATAAAAGTACATAAAAAGTTGAGCTACTGTTTATCATATTCCTAGAGATACTTGATCCCTGGTTTTTTATCTTTGAAAATTATAAAATATTACATGATGAGTTCCTTAGCGATGACCCTTAAGAGTTTATCATTCACATCAAGATCATCCCACTCCACTAAATACGCTGCTTCTAACCCGGAAGTACGCCTCCCCATACTCCATCAAGCCGCTAGCCATAATTATAAAAATAAACTCTTGCAATCTTTGGATATGTCTCTCTCAGTGTTTTTATAGAGGCCGGGCTACATTCGAAAAAAAAATAATAATAAATATTTAGAGAGAAAAGTGAGACGAGAGAGGGAGAGTAACGGACAAAAGTCATACTAGGCAAGAAGGGCCTACCTCCCTAATAATAAAAAATATATTTAGAGATGAATAATGGACACATGTCCGAGGGTGAGTAGGGCCCACATCTCTAAGGAGAGAGAAAAATGGACACAAGTCCGGGGCAAAACCCACCTCTCCAAGAATGGACAGCCCAGGTCCTAGCAATTTTTAGAAAGAGAGATATAGTCCAAGATGCTTGAGAAGAAAAAAATACTAGAAAAGGCTAAAGGCTATTTACTACATTTCATCCTCATATCATCCCACTATGTATATCCTACTACATATGTAACTTCGCTACATTCCATCCACTTGAGAGGGTCATACATAGGATCTCTCGAAGTTTCTTTTGAAAAATATTGCAAAACCCCAGATGATAGTTGATCTAAGAGCTTGAGACATGGTACTTAACTTGATTGTTTTATCTTGCTTATGATTCGTGAAAAGGCTACGCCCCATGGTAAAAGGTATGAGAGAGCAATCTTATTGAGAGGAGAAATTATTTTCTGATAACCACAAGATTCTGGAGGAATGAAAGCGTAGTAGCAACTCCCGATCCTACTATAGCATATAGCTTTGCTAGGGACTAGCAAAGGGTAAGCTTGGGGGAGCTTGTTGACACATATTAACGTATACTTTTATTTGTCAACTGAATATGAAGAAGGACTAAAATATAATTAGATCACCTTATTAGGGCTTACACTAACAATTTCCATGAGTTTTGGTGAAGTTGTGATTTGCGTGGACTTAACAGAAAAACACCAGAATTAGCGTGTCATACGACGGACGCAACGTAACGCAATCCAACTCCGAAACAAGTCTAGAAGGCTCCGGATTACACCCGACGTCAAAGAGTCCCAACACCCGAAAATACATCATCTAGAAGACTCCAGAAGCCACGACGCATCGCGGGGCCCAGAGTGGAGCCCACCCTGGGCCGATCGGCCCAATAATCAGGCCGATCGGCCTGGCTTGGCCGCCAAGTTGCCCCCTCGTTTCCGTAAGCTTCCTCCACCGCCTCTAAGACGCAATCTAAACCGGTTGTTTAACGTCGGTTTGATCCGAGGGCGTCGGTAGAAGCACGAGATGAATCAAAGATTAGTACCACATCGCCTGCTGAAGCTGAAGGGACATAAGAAGACCCATATATATAGATCCCCAGGCCCCTGGCTTCAAGCATCTCTCATCATCTCCTCATTAGCTAT
Source organism: Hyparrhenia diplandra (assembly GCA_015847255.1). Classification (NCBI taxonomy): domain Eukaryota; kingdom Viridiplantae; phylum Streptophyta; class Magnoliopsida; order Poales; family Poaceae; genus Hyparrhenia; species Hyparrhenia diplandra. Next base: position 325,852 of record JADLZK010004130.1, on the reverse strand, counting down.
CTACAGAGCAAAAGTTAGGGATTCAATTAGAAGAGAGAGAGGTCCCTCTAGTTGTCTAGTTCATCTAGTTCTAGTTTTAGTTCTAGTTCTTCTAGTTCATCTAGTTGTAAGATCAAGAAGAGAGGCGAGGAGAAAGTCGGAGATCCGACCTCGTCGGGATCTTCATCATCATTGTAATTCTCGCCGCAACAAGTTCGTCTTCAAGAATCTCCGTGTTCTTCATTTATTATTTCTATTTATTCTATTTAATTACTTTCAGTTCTTACTTTACTATATTTACTGGATCTCCGCTCGTATTGAGTGCTCTAGTTATCGTACGTGGCTAGAGTAGTAATCGATAGTGTAGACGTGGTGTCTAGACTAGAGTTTACCTGAGTTTGCGCCCAATCCCACGGTTAGTTGTGGTAGCCCCAGGGGTGACAGCCCTGTCAGGTCTTTGTAATCCACCACGTTCGGATTGGTGTTTCGTAGAGCTTTTTGGCGGCCTTCCCCCGATCACCCTTTCCCAGTCTTTTTCGAGGATCGGGACGGTACCGTTGCTCCAACGTAAGTAAAGTAGAGTGAGCCTTTGATCATATAGATCTCATTAGAATACTTAGAAAACTTAACCCTCTCTTCCACATCATTACCATTATTATCTTAGGACGTTCTAAACCTTTCTAGTACACTTCACGTTCCCCGTGGAAATCGATACTGAATACTCCCGGGTGAAAGCTACATCGGTATCCGTAAAACTTACGGATTTCTCTGTTCACGTTAATTAATACCAACAAGCCAAAAGGGCATCCTTATACAAGGAGGGCTTAGGCTATATCCCCAAGAAAGGCAAGGCCGCCCTTGTTACTCACAAGACACGTTTTGTGAAGAACAATGGTAGCTATTGCAAAGCTTGCAAGCAAGTTGGTCACTTAGAGCACAAGTGCATGAACAAGAAAACCAATGTCTCTTCCATTAAGCTTGATAACTCATATATGCTTGTGAAGAAGAACAATGGTGTTCGTGCTAGGTACATTGGTACACCATGGATGGGCTCAAAGAAGAAAGCCATTTGGGTACCAAAGGCCCTGGTGACTAACCTTGAAGGACCCAAGCAAGTTTGGGTACCTAAGAAGAATTGATCTCATTTTGTAGGTCAATTTCCGTGCCGGAGGAGAGCATTGGATAATGGATAGTGGGTGCACTCAACACATGACCGGGGATTCTCATATGTTCAAGTCAATTAGCATCAAGGGCATTGATGAATATGAATCAATCACATTTGGCAATGACAAGAAAGGCAATGTGTTGGGGCTTGGCAAGATTGCAATTACACAAGAGAAGAGCTTATCCAAAGTGTTGCTAGTTGACAATCTTGATTACAATCTATTGTCGGTGTCTCAACTTTGTGATCTTGGCTACAAATGCATATTCACAAGCCAAGAGGTTGAAGTGGTTAGTGGTGATGGTGCAAACATGATCTTCAAGGGATTTAGATATGGTGATCTCTATCTAGTGGACTTCAACTCAAAAGAAGCCAAATTGACAACATGTCTACTCTCAAAGGCTAGCAAGGGTTGGTTGTGGCATAGAAGGCTTGGTCATGTTGGAATGAAATTGAACAAGTTAGTGAAGCATGACTTGGTTAGAGGCTTGAGTGATGTCAAGTTTGAGAAGGACAAACCTTGTGGGGCATGTCAAGCCGGAAAGCAACATGGCAATGCACATCCATCCAAGAGCACAATGAGTACAAGCAAGGCATTTGAGTTGCTACACATGGACTTGTTTGGGCCAACAACATACACTAGCATTGGTGGCAACAAGTATGGTTTTGTCATTGTGGATGACTACACTAGATACACATGGGTGTTCTTTCTTCATGACAAAAGTGATGTATTTGAGCTATTCAAGACCTTTGTCAAGAGAGTGCAAAATGAATTTGAAACATCCATCAAGAAGATTAGAAGTGACAATGGGAGTGAGTTCAAGAATACAAGAATTGAAGAGTTGTGTGATGAGCTTGGAATTGGACATCAATTCTCACCAACCTACACTCCACAATCAAATGGTGTAGTTGAAAGGAAGAATAGAACCTCGATTGAAATGACAAGATCAATGCTTAGTGAATACAATGTTAGCCATTCCTTTTGGGTCGAAGTAATCAACACGGCTTGCTATTGTAGCAACCGCCTCTATTGCCATGGAATGCTTGGCAAGACACCATATGAATTGTTGAATGGAAGGAAGCCCAACATTGGATACTTTAGAGTCTTTGGATGCAAATGTTACATTCTCAAGAAAGGCACAAGATTGGGCAAGTTTGACAAGAAATGTGATGAAGGGTTCCTAGTTGGATATTCAACCACAAGCAAAGCATATAGAGTATGGAACTTGGGTAGTGGCCAACTTGAAGAAGTTCATGATGTTGAATTTGATGAAACCCAAGGCTCTCAAAGTGAAGTTGAAAATCATGGTGATGTGAGTGGTTCCAACTTGGAGAATGCAATGAGGAACATGGATGTTGGTGACATTCGGCCTAGGCAAGTTGATGATGATGATGACACTTCATTGCCCGGTTGAGATTGATGCAAATGAAGCAAGTACTAGTGGTACTCAAGTTGAAGATCAAGTTCAAGATGCTAGTTCACCTATCATCCTAGTCATCAAGTGCAAGTGATGCAACCTTCAAACATTGCAAGAGATCATCCACTTGATCAAATTGTTGGTGACATGTAACACCCGTGTTTTTGCATCATTTTAAAAATCACTAAAAATTTAACCTTTTCGAATTATAACTAAAACTTGATTTATTTTTACGCCAAATCGAAACCCCTCGTTTTCGAAAACCTGCATTCAAAGTCCCACCATATAGAAAGTAGCTCTCTTTTAAATTGTTTGCTGCTTGTTGAGCTTTATGGTCGCAAAAGGATGCAAGGTAAGTTCTAGATTTTATTTATAGAAGTAATCGCATGAGAAATGATTTACAAGTTTTCTCTCGAATAAAATACCAAAACATGTGTGTACCAAAAATATATATATTTGAATATTTTTATGAGCACAATAAATAATTAGTCTCGACAAATAAAAGTCACGGAATATAAATTGTGCTTGTATAAATATTTATAAAATATATCACACACCAAGTGATAAAATTGAGGACAAAGTGTGTGCACATGTATAAATGCATATTTATATGAGCACAATTAATAAATGTTCTCGAGGATGAAAGTCGAGAGGATAAACATGTGCTTGTATATAACATATGTATATGTGACACACATAAAGTAATGGGAAAGGAAAATAAGAGAAGGAGAAAGAATAGAGAAAGGAAAAGGAAAAAGAGAAATAAAATGGGAAGAGCTCGTGGCCTTATTTCTCCTCCGCCCAAAGAAAGACTCCATCCTCTCCCTTCCTTTATCTTCCCAATGCGCGAACGGGCCGGCCCAGCACCACGACCTAGCAACTGAGCCCAGCCATCCGAGCCGGCCTCACTCCCTCTCACCGACGCGCGGGACCCAACTGTTGGCTCTGTCTTCCTCCTGGAGCAGGTGTCCGAGCCACAGTCCCGCTGAGTCATGACGCCCCGACGTGCCACCCTACCGGCAATGACCGGTGCACGTGGATCCGCACGAGGCCGTAATGCCGGAAGGGCTCGCCACGCCGCCTTGACTCCCCCACACGACGACGGCGCCGGGTGCGAGTCGTCGCCACGCCCCGCGGCGACAGCCGCACAACGCGCCGGCCGCTGGATCAAGACAAGGGAGCGTGGGACGCCGCGCCGCCGCACGGCATCCCAAAGCCACCGCACCACAACCATCCAGCGCACAGGGGCTCGGGTCAAACACCATAGTGGCCACACGGACCAAGGAGCGGGCGCCGCCGCCATGGCGGCCGACCACCGGCGGTGTAGTTGACGCGACCGGACGATGCACCAGCCCGTCGGACACGAGGAGCACGAGGGCACAAGCGTGGCAACAGCCCGAATCCAGCCGGAGGTCGCCGCGCCCAAGGAGTGGTCGAAAAGATCTCGGGCGAGAAAAATATCGTGCCGGCGATGAGCACCCGCGGCGCGCCTTTATAAATAGGCCCCGCCGGTCCTCAATCCCGCCGAGCCACCCCTCCCGAGCTCCGCCACGGCGTGGAACACGCAGTGCTCACCGTGGTTTCCCCTCTCCCTTTCCCACCGGTGAGAAATCAGAGTCTTCCCCAAACCCCGCTTCGCCGCCGCAGCTAGGTCAAGACGTTCCGGCCGATTCGTCGCCGCTAGGCCCAAACCGGTGAGTTCGTTGGCTTGTTGGTTGATCCGTTGTTCTATTTCCTTTCTTTCCCCTTGTATTGGCATCCAACAGGGTCATCTTCGAGCACCGCCGCCGCTGGGCTCCGCCCGAGTCGCCGCCGTCGGGGGAGCAAGCCCTCGAAGCCACCCTAGCAAGGACCATCATGACTAGCGTGACGACGGGAGTGCGGCAAGCCGTCCACGGCGAGCTTTAGACGATGGTCGCACCAATCACGCTGGACTCGGTGAAACGCGCCGCCGGGGCTTGACTACGGAATCAACGGAGATCCCGCTACGCACCACAACGGCGTCGAGGCGACGACCAATCCCAAAAGGGACACGCGTCACCCCCGCCGCTCCGTCCCCCGCCTCCCTCCGTTACATGCCACCGAGGTAGTTCTGAATCCACGTGGCGCCCACGTGGCGCATGCAGGTGGCGTCCACTGACCCACGTGGTACCCACGTGTATGGATGCTCTCCTATGTACACGATTTAAATGCTATGTCCACCCGATACTTGTACACGTAATGTTATAAGTCCTATTTCTGTGTCGAAAAAATTCCCAAAAAAATTTGTAAATTCATTATTTGATTTATATAATTTTATCATGTAATTAGTCATATTTTATTACATGATAAAATTATATTATAATATTACCCTAATGATTTAATTAGGGATTAATATTATAAAAATCCATATCTCATGCAAATTAACTCCGCTTCGCGTGAAACGACTTCCATAATTCATCTAAAATCTAGCTCTATGCATCTAACCCATTGCCACCATAATGTTCTATGCTTGTTTTGGTTGCTCTAGTTCAAGCTAGGTTGTCGACGTACGCGCCATAGTTCTACGTCGACCCGATAGGAGTTTTCCGTCCGAAGATAGCTAGAGACGTTCGACGCCGCGATCGAGAAGAACATCCCGTGCAAGTCCTTACCCCCTAATCATGACCTTAAGTTAGTAATAATGATGATGATGATGATGACAACCTGGATTAGTATAGTGTGGTATGAGCCTAATAACGTAGCTATGGAGCTAAGCCGGATGACATACTCATCCATGTTATCTACACTCATACGTTGTAATTAATAGTAACATGAGATCACCTAATGAACCCTAACCAACAAAAGAGGTGGGTGATAGTAATTCATAGTGAGATGGATTACTACGGGAATCGCTATGTGGGATTCCTGCGGAGAGATACTCGCCTCCCTAAGGACTGGTTCATAGACCTTCTACCTAGTGCGATATTTCGTACAGCCACACGCCGAGATGGGACGGCTTCATTCACACCCCATTGGGTTGAGGTATAATTGGGAACCAAGGTGGCCGGAGTAGGTGAATGACCTATTAGGAGCAGACATGGGGAGAGTGGCCCCATGGTCCGGTTGGCGTGGTTGCTGATCCTCCACGTAAGATGTTTGGGCGCAGTGGCGTAGTGCTAGGTGCACATATTTATGATTAATGATTTTGTGTATGAGGTTTGATGATATAGGTTGGGTAATAAGGTATTACCTGTAAAGTCGTGGGTGATTTGGTATCACCATATTGTCTAGGATGATGCGTCATCCTTCCAACCACTGAGAAGTCGTGGTGAGAATTATACCAACATACCTAGGGTAGCACCCACGCGGGTACGGATATCGTTGGACCTCTGTTGACCACTGATCATGGAAGAGGATGTGTCCATTGTGTGGGGAAATTTGTACAACCTCTGCAGAGTTTTATTGAATCTATTCGAATAGCCACGCCCTTCGAATGGGCAAATGCTAGGCCGGAACATCTATGATTAGCTTTTAACTAACGTTTGTGACAATGTGAAGGTGATGATATGAGATAACCTCGAACTAGCGAGAGCAATTTTAGAGACTCGCTAAGGCCCAAAACCTTTAATATACCAAACCACCCCCTCGGTTTGGACTTGCCGAGTACCTTTGTACTCACCCCTCTGCTTTTACGTATATCGGCATATCCGAAGGTAAGGTCACCGGTCGAAGTAGGAGACCAACGATGTAGGAGTCCGCAAGACGTTGCTTAGAGAAAGACGTAGAAGCCCGTGATTTCCATCCGTGCTCAAGTTGCCCGTGGAACATGGAGTTGTGCCCGCATCGGTCCTAGCACCTTAGCGGACCGCCACGATAAACCATCGCTTCACGCTTGGCTACTCTCGATCAATATAATCCGTGTGGTGTCTTCATCACCGCTGTAAGACCTTCTATCCTATGTCAATCTATGCTCGGAATAGTTCATCTATAACTGATTTCCATTTACTGTGACTCGGTAAACGTATTGGTAGCATGATCCTGGCGCCAATACGCGAGATTAAGGTCCCATTAAAAGTGGGGCGTGACATGACATCAATAGTGGAGTGATTACAAGAGGAAGATTGGCATCGTTTTGTGCTCACCATGCCTTTGTATCTCAAGAAGAGCCAAAGAACATTGAGAAGGCATTAGAGAAGGAAGATTGGATCAATGCCATGCATGAAGAGTTGAACAACTTCAAGAGAAATCATGTATGAGAATTGGTGGAAAGGCCAAAGGACTACAATATGATTGGAACCAAGTGGGTCTTCAAGAACAAGCAAGATCAAGATGGAATTGTGGTTAGAAACAAGGCAAGACTAGTAGCTCAAGGGTACACACAAGTAGAGGGTCTTGACTTTGGAGAGACCTATGCACCGGTTGCTAGACTTGAAGCAATTAGAATCTTGCTTGCTTATGCATGTGCTCATGATATCAAACTCTATCAAATGAATGTGAAGAGTGCATTCTTGAATGGCTTCATCAATGAGTTGGTCTATGTTGAACAACCACCGGGCTTTGAAGATGAAAAGTATCCCAACCATGTCTACAAGTTGAAGAAGGCTTTGCATGGATTGAAACAAGCACCTAGAGCATGGTATGAGAGGTTGAGAGATTTTCTCCTCTCTAAAGGGTTCAAGATGGGCAAGGTAGACACCACCCTCTTCACCAAGAAGATTGGACAAGACTTGTTTGTGTTGCAAATATATGTTGATGACATTATCTTTGGATCAACCAACCAAGAGTTTTGTGAAGAGTTTGCAAAGATAATGGCCAATGAGTTTGAAATGTCAATGCTTGAGAGCACACATTCTTTCTTGGACTTCAAATCAAGCAATTGAAGAATGGCACATTTGTTAGTCAAGGCAAGTACATCAAAGACATGATCAAGAAGTTTGATCTACAAGATGCCAAGTCAATGTCCACACCAATGGGAACCAATGGAAGCTTAGACCCCGACCCTAGTGGTGATATGGTTGAGCAAAAGAAGTATAGGTCTATGATTGGTAGTTTGCTCTATGCAACCGCATCAAGACCAGATATTGCTTTTAGTGTGGGCATGTGTGCTAGATATCAATCCGATCCTAGAGAGAGTCACCTCAAGGCAACCAAGAGAATTTTTAGATACTTGAAGGGCACACAAGATGTTGGACTATGGTATCCAAAGGGATCCAAATTTGAGCTAATTGGATATTCGATTCCGATTATGATGGATGCAAGATAAATAGAATGAGCACAAGTGGCACATGTCAATTCCTTGGGAGGTCACTAGTATCATGGTCTTCAAAGAAGCAAAATAGTGTTGCTCTCTCCACCGCCGCCGAATACATTAGTGCGGGAAGTTGTTGCACTCAATTGCTTTGGATGAGGTCTACATTGAGGGATATTGGATTCAAATTTGACAAGGTTCCATTGTTTTGTGACAATGAAAGTGCAAGGAAGATGACCCAAAATCCGGTTCAACATCCAAGAACAAAGCACATTGACATTAGGCACCACTTCATAAGAGATTATCAACAAAAAGGGTGACATTTCTATCATGGGCATTGGCACCAAGATCAACTAGCCGACATATTCACCAAGCCACTTGATGAGAAAAGATTTTGCATGCTAAAGGGAGAATTGAACATTATTGACTTCTCCAACTTGAGTTGATGCACCCCACTTATATGACATGCCTCTCCTTCGACTACAAACAAGGTACAAGTTGTTTGACATGGCATTCATATATAGCTAAGGACTTGCTAGTACATCTAGTCATCATGCATGTAATAGGCTCATTCATGGAAAATCAAATGATTTCAATGCATGTGTGGCACCACTATTGCTTTGAATGGTTTTATGAACTAGTGGTGTCATATGACATGTTTATGTGCTTGCAATCCTAGTGTCAACTCGAGAAAATGCGCTCATGATGTGTATTCTAACATGGTGCAAGATAACCCTTATGCATATGAGGTGTGAAAAAGCTTGTCCTTGGTTCAAACTTGAATACATGTTAAGGCAAGTGATCTAGATGAGACCACATTTGATCGTTTGATTGACTTGATTTCTCTCATTTACACCTTTTTGGTGATTGTTGACAAAGGGGAGAAATAAGTCACAAAGATGTTGAAAAGGATCACACAAATAGGGGAGCAAGCTCATAGACTATTTGTGCATTTGTATGTGCATGATCATAATGAAATGTTGCATTGTTGTTGGTATTTTTTAACGCATCACGTATAAATCCGCAAGCGCACGGAAAGTACCGTTGTAGCTTTCACCCGAGTATTCAGGGTATCGATTTCCACGGGGAACGAAGTGAACTAGAAAGGATCAAGTATGTCCAGGAGATAAGATAGATAAATATTTTTGTAGGTAGAGAGGGGTTTTCTAAGGTTTTCTCAAGATTACTAAATACCAAGGTTCAGGGCTCACTAAACCCTACTTACTGCGGGGCAGCGGTACCTTTCCGATTCTCGAAAAGACTGGGAAACGGTAATCGGGGTCAGGCCGCCAAAAGCCCTACGCAAACACCAATACATACGTGGTGGACTACAAAGGCCTGGTCGGAGCTGTCACCCCCGGGGCTACCACAACTATTCCGTAGCATTGGGCGCAATCTCAGGTAAACTCTAGCCCAGACACCATGTCTACGCTAGCGAGTACGAAACTAGTTTCACGTAAAAACTAGAGCCTTCGGTCGAACAGAGATCCAGTAAGTAAAATAGAGTAAGCATTGAATTTAGTTAAATAATAATCAAGAAATTACCATAAGATAACCTGGATATTACTCACAAAGAAGTCGGCTCCGTAGAGGTACAAAAGTTGAGGCGAAACCGACAAACCCGGCTTCTCCTCCTCTCTTCTCCTCTCACTCTCTCCCTCTTTTCTAACTTATACAACTAGGTGAAGAACACCTAGAGGGACACCACTACATTGTGTAGGATGTGTGAAAGTGAAGTGCTAATGTGTAGTGTTGTATCTAGAGATGGGGGTGTGGCCTTCTTTATATAGGGAAAGAGAGAGGGGAATGGAGGGCTCTCCTCCTCTCTAGGGAATTTTCGGGAGGTTTGGCGGGAGTTTTTGGCGCCATTGCGAAAAGCACCGCATGCAACCGCCTTCCCTCCTCCGGACACGGGTCAAGGCAAAAGCGGCGGTATCGGAGCTCGTCCATGCCGCCGCCGCTTTGCGGCGTTCGGCGTGGTTCGCCCGCCGCTCGCGCCGTGCCTTTGCAGGTGGCCTTGTGGCCCATTGTAGGTCGCGTCCTTGGGGGTGCTTTGGCCCGGTTTGCATCGGATTTGGCCCGGTGGTGCTCCCCATGTCGAAAAACACGCCTGGATGTGCGCTTTCCGCATTTATTTGGTGTACTTTTTACCCAAGCTTTCCACGTTTATGCCTACAAAACATATTTTCTTCGAATACAAGTGGAACTAGATTAATAGCAAAGGTTTGTGTGGCAAAAGTACATTATTTGTCATGTTATCTATGCATATTGACGGCCATAAAACATGTAATAAAAGAGCGCCAACAAGTTCCCCACACTTGACTCTTTGCTCGTCCCGAGTAAAGATTAATGATAAAGTAAGTGTAAACATAACAATTCAAGTTATGAACCCGACATAAAGATCATCCCAAGACATACCTCATTACCGTGGGATATGTGAAGTGTCTAACATATATTCTTGGGCGGTTGAGAAATGGAACGGCTTTGAAACAAAGTCATCTCATCCCAATTTCGCATCTTAGTAACTTGGAGTTTTTTTTTTTTACAATAAAGCATAGTTCACATGTACTCCTCGGATGGCACTCTCAAATCGCTCGCTGGTGTATGTTCCCCTTACCAAGGCATTTATAGCATTGTCTTCTTTTTCTTCCTACTTCTAAAAGGCTTATGTGGAGCTCAGGTAGGAAAAATTTTGTGGACATACTTGTATTGCATATTTTGCTAGGTCAAACAATGGATCCATGGAGAAATATGTCATACAATGTGCAAGTGTGTGGATATATGGTGGCTATCCTATTTCTACTATGCTCCTTGAATTATCTCTCTCTTTATTGAGACTTTGGAAAAATATTTGTGAGAACATGGGCTATTCTTTTATTCTCATCTTTTTTTATAAAGAGGCGGGCATCTAAGTACCCATTGTTTTAATAATAGCGGACACTTGTTGATTTTTTTCTCTCTTTTTTTTTTTTATTTTTTTTTTTATGATAGCCTCATGTCTCTTTTTGCACAACACTTTTGAGAAAGATATGACCAACTATTTGGAGCATTTATTTTGCAAGAAACCTAACCAATATATTTTTGTTTACTCCTAGTGTAGGAGTAGAATATTTTCTGGTGAATCTAAATGGAAAGCATGTTTTGCGCCTACTCCCAGTGTAGGAGTAGTGCATATATTAGGTGGCGTGTACGTGATCTTGATTTAAGAGCATGATAAATTTCTCAACACGGGGTCAACAAAGTTTGGCAAAGCTCAATACAAAAACAAGTAGCATATGTAGAAGGTTTTCAAATTGTACCATGATATATTTGGCCTTGGTAGGAATTTCTCACCATTGAGGAGTATGTAAGACTATGTTTTTTTTTAACATTTCGATAAAAAGAAAGTTCTCCAAGTACTTCGAATAGAAAAGGTTGATTTCCATGCCAAAGTCATATCTCACTTCACAACAACTTAGGCAATATGTTTTTCCTATGTGATATTTTTCCCACAAGCACTAAGGATATGTATGGAATAAAATTTATGCAGACCAAACTCAAAGAGCTATATTCACATTTACTTTCAAATTTTAAATCTAAGTGTGGAATCGGTTCATTTTAATTTTTGCGCATTTAAACAAGAATAGAACCAGGAGCATGCTTATGAACAGGTGGGAGGAAGTGATCAAACCGAGTTTGTATATGGTCCTCCGCCGCCATGATGTGGTTTGGTGCTTTCTGTTCTTCAATGGAGTGTTGCACTCCCCCACACTTCCTTGAGCTATATCTTCATCGCCTTGGAGCGTGATGGCACCAGTGACGAAGGGTCGATTACCGTGATTGGCCCTTCCGATTTACTCAAGTTTTTTTTGAACAAAGAGTTTCACCTCTGAGTTGAACATCTGGATCTTGTCTCTAGGTGCAAGCTCTTTGTGTCACCTCTTCGTTCCTGTAAATGTTAGTGATAGATAATAATTCAAGGGTGGCACCATGTTATTTATTTATTTATTTATTTATTTTGAAGTATGTTCATCCAACCTTTCAAGCAAGACCATTGTAATGTTTGCAATGTAAACATAGTCTTGATTTATCTCCAGCATTGATTACTTCTCATTGTTTATGAAAGTAATTACTCTAAGTTCATTAACCAAGATTCAACACCATGTCAAAATTTGATTAAAGAAGGCCATATTACCCTAAGCACCACGCTTAATTTAACAGAGCCTATAGGTGTACTGTATTTGTACAATATACGAGTACACCCAACCAGAGCATATGACATAAACATAAGAAGCATGATATTTTTTTTTGAAGATAAATATGAGTCAATGAGTTGGTGAATGTTACCTTTGTATTACCCGAGTGTACTTTTACCGCCAGTATGTGGAGATGGAGTTTGAAGTTGCTTTGCAGATGGTTGATTTGTTGTACATGATCCAACTCAGGCAAGTCATCAAGGCTTTGACCCACACACAAAAGCTTTGATTATAGCAAAGGTTTAGAATAGAAGAGTCCTCCTTCTCTCTATTCTTTTTTTTTTTTTGTATGTGTGATCAAGGTTCATTCAAAGTTCACTAGATGAACATTGATTTCTCTCATTATGAACTCATCTCAAAGACTTACCCACATGGATTTTGATAAATTCTTGCAGGGGTTAGTCTAGATATACAACCAATGTCTATGCCAATAGTTTTGAGTTCAAAATCATACAAGACTCCATGTCCAATTCGATTTAGGTAGGCTTTTTAACCTAAGCACCATGCTTAATTTAAGAAGCCTATGGAAGGGTGACCATCCGTAATAATCAACACTCCCAAACCAAAGCATATTAACATAAAAGAAGGTAGCATGGAAATGATAATCATGAGATTGGTTCAAACGGATGTGTGAACATTGAATGATGAATTGGAGAACCATTTTTTTTTTTTTCAAAGTAATGCAATGGGGTGGATGAATGAGCTTAAACAACATGCCATGGTTTTGAAAGAATAGGTTAAATGGGCGATATGCATGCAATCTAGGCTTTAGCTTTTGCTCGTAGCATTGACCATCTAGCGAAATCATCATACGATTGGCGAAGCCAACATACGATGTCGAGATGGTACCATTTAACATCCGACTACTACGAAGCTAGACTAGGAGCACCGAATAGACAGATAACAATAAAATTGTCATCTACCTAGACTAGGCATGGCGCCCGAATACAGCTCAAAGACTAGGAGCCACCCAAAGAAAGCACTAGATAAATGACAATTCAAGCAAATATGCAATGGTGAAAATAAATTTGGAAAAGAAAATAAATATTTTTGGGTTGGTTCTTTTACCTTGATCGACTTACCTCTCACAATCTATGATTGAATTGTGAGTGATGCAATGTAGTCGGTCCGTCACATATCATGGTCTTGTTTTCTTTTGACGGTGACCTCTCTCCATCTCGCATAGAGTTAGTGTGCACACATATATATATTCCTATCTATGCGATGGCGGGGTGATGATTTGATTATGCAAGAATGATCGGGCACCCTCGCTCATAGTATTATTTTTTTATATCTTTTTTTAATCATAATAATTTTTTTGTGACTTTAGAATAATGAGCATGGCATAGGTGTGAAACAAGGTAGAGAAACCAAAGCAAAAATGAATGAAGCAGAGTTGTTCACCCCCACACTTTGCATGACACAAATTCAAGTTTGTATGGTGACACTCTTATCGAATGTGCTTCATTGTTTGAATGATGTTTGATTGGTTTTACCTTGTGCTTCAACTCCTCGTTTTTTTGTTCTTAAGCTCATTTTCAAAGGTCATGTTATTAGTGATATTATTTGTGAAAGTAAAAGGATGATTTTTTTTACAATATTTTTTTCTAGAGGAAACTATAAAAGATCGGGTTATCTCCCTAAGTGCTTTGTTTAAAGACAAAAGCTTGTCCTTGGGAAACCTTTTGAAATTGAAACCAATGTTGGTTATGTGGTTTCCCCTCCAACACCAACCTTTGTTGTTGATTTATAGAACTCATGCCAAGACACCACGAAATTTGCCAAATTTGTGCATCTACAACACCTCTTTCAAAACTTTTATGAATAGAGAGAATGAAAGGGTTGTAGATCATGCTATTGTTGGCTGAGTTATAAATCAATTCGGGAGATTTTTCATATGAGCATGTAATGGATGTGACATTTTAGAAATAACTTTCATGCTCATCAATGAAATCTCTCGTTTCGGGGGGAGCACTTTTCTTTTTTTTTCGTGATAATGAGACTCCTCCACAAAACATGGATATGTCATTTTTATTGTGGAGATTGTTTCAAATTCTCCCCGAGATCCGAATGGATTTTGATGAGACAAAGTGAGAATGGGCATAGAGGGTATAGAAATGTTTTCTAAATGAATGAATCCACCCTCTATGTGTTGTGAGTGTTTTTTTTATGTCTCATCAAGGAATTCGAGGCATATGATGATGTTGAATTGGGAAGCTCTAAGGATTTCCCAAAATCATCAACAACAAAAAGGTCATCCTCAAATTCAAGGGACATGCAAAAAGATAGGACTCATCATCCATAGGAGTGTGATAGCATGTTTCCTTTGTGGGAGGTTCCTAAACAACCAAATTATGGGGAGGTTTTGAAAGAATTTCAAATTCAGTTGTAGGTGTCTCCTCTCATTGTTCGGGGCTTGACTCTATTGTTTCTGTGGGAAACTCATCATAAATGCTAGAGTAAGGGGTCTTTTCAAGGATTTTCTTTTAAAATGGTTTTCCCCTCACTAATGGGTTTACATACGAATGAGCCTCCCAATGATAGGTCAAGTTGAAGAGCAGCTTCTTTGCAAGGACCAAGATGGATGTGATTAATTGGGATGTGGTCAGGCAAAGAAAGGGTTGGGCCGTTGTTTATAGGATCTCAGAACCTAGCCCAGGCCGCTCAAAGAGTCTCCTTCTATATTTTTTTAGAATTTAAGATATTTTTTTTTTGAAGGGTTGCTCCCCAACCATGGCTATAAAAGCAGGACGAAGCTCATAGCCATTTATAAGTATGTGATGTGAATGGTGGTGGAGGCTCCAACAAATCACCCTTTGGAGCCAAAGATTAAAAATTGGAGTGGAATTCATGTGGCAAAGATGGTAATGGTGGTGAGGTGTATAAAATAAAAATAAAAAAGGGATACACGGACGACTTGGTTCAATTCTAGAACAGCTACCGCTCCTCGACACTTGGCCTTAAAGCTTGTTGGTATTTTTTAACGCATCACGATAAATCCGCAAGCGCACGGAAAGTACCGCTGTAGCTTTCACCGAGTATTCGTGGTATCGATTTCCACGGGGAACGAGAAGTGAACTAGAAAGGATCAAGTATGTCCAGGGAGATAAGATAGATAAATATTTTTGTAGGTAGAGAGGGGTTTTCTAAGGTTTTCTCAAGATTACTAAATACCAAGGTTCAGTGCTCACTAAACCCTACTTATCATGGGTAGCGGTACCTTTCCGATTCTCGAAAAGACCGGGAACGGTAATCGGGTCGGGGCCGCCAAAAGCCCTACGCAAAACACCAATACATACGTGGTGGACTACAAAGGCCTGGTCGGAGTCAAGTCACCCCCCGGGCTACCACAACTATTCCGTAGCATTGGGCGCAATTCAGTAAACTCTAGCCCGCACACCATGTCTACGCTTAGCGAGTACGAAAACTAGTTTCACGTAAAAACTAGAGCCTTCGGTCGAACGGAGATCCAGTAAGTAAAATAGAGTAAGCATTGAATTTAGTTAAATAATAATTAAGAAATTACCATAAGATAACCCGGATATTACTCACAAAGAAGTCGGCTCCGTAGAGGTACAAAAAGTTGAGGCGAAAACCGACAAACCCGCTTCTCCTCCTCTCTTCTCCTCTCACTCTCTCCTCTTTTCTAACTTATACAACTAGGTGAAGAACACCTAGAGGGACACCACTACATTGTGTAGGATGTGTGAAAGTGAAGTGCTAATGTGTAGTGTTGTATCTAGAGAGGGGGTGTGGCCTTCTTTATATAGGGAAAGAGAGAGGGAATGGAGGGCTCTCCTCCTCTCTAGGGAATTTTCGGGAGGTTTGGCGGAGTTTTTTTTGGCGCCATTGCGCGGCACCACATGCAACCGCCTTCCCTCCTCCTGACACGGGTCAAGGCAAAAGCGCGGCGGGATCGGGAGCCTGTCTCGCCGCGCGCGCCACGCTGGCGGCGTTCAAGTGGGTTCGCCCGCCTCGCGCCGCCGCCTTTTTGCAGGTGGCCTTGTGGCCCATTGTAGGTCGCGTCCTTGGGGGTGCTTTGGCCCGGTTTGCATCGGATTTGGCCTGGTGGTGCTCCCCATGTCGAAAAACATAGTTCGATGTGCGCTTTCCAGCTTTATTTGGCGTATTTTTTACCGCTTCCCACGTTTATGCCTCGCAAAACATATTTTCTTTGAATACAAGTGGAACTAGATTAATAGCAAAGGTTTGTGTGGCAAAAAGTACGTTATTTGTCATGTTATCTATGCATATTGACGGCCATAAAACATGTAATAAAAGAGCGTCAACAATTGTGTAATCTAAATTCAATATACATGATTGCTTGGTGTATGCTAGCTTTTGAAAATTGATTGGTGTATTGACCAACTAGCATGCATAGGATGTATCTAGACATAGCTCACATTTTGGCCTATAATGTTGATCTCATGGGGTATGTTGAGCTTTTGATGAATGTCTAGTTACAATGATGCTAAGGACTCCGATTGGTAACACGCTCAAAGGTCCGAATTCTTGAACCTTAGCATCTTTTTTGGTATTAGTATCTCTCCCCAAATTTCTATCCATACATATATGCCAAATTGATCCAAACACATGGAAGCAAATATGTAGGGGGAGCTACTACTACCAAAACCGAACCTTGAAATGTTTGTCCAAACTATGATTCATGATCAAAATGCTATGGACAAGTAATTCAAGTTCAATTGAATTTTATTTCATATCTTTGTGATTTTGGTTGTCATCAATTACCAAAAAGGGAGAGATTGAAATCTCATGTTTGGTTTTGGAAATTGATGACACACTTGTTATGCTAATCCTTCGCTCTAAGTGTGACTTAAGAGATAGGATTACATGGATGACGGGAGCATGATGATCATGAACATGGATGATGATGATGGACATGATGGATCGTCAAGCTCGATGGTCGGTTTGGAGAGGAACCCCGGAGATCAAGGCAAAGGTATATTGATAGGGTTTTTCTTTCGGTGATCAAGACACGATAGAGCGTGTGATCACATTATAGGATAGATAGCCGACTATCAAGAGGGGATGCCACGACTAATCCTTTGGTGAAGTGCTTCTAGGTCCAATTGACTTGCATATTGCATTTAGGACAATGAGAGCACTAACTGTTTCTTGCCTAATCGCTCGACATGCTAACATTCATGATAACGTGATCATCTTTGACATGTTGGCAACTTATGGCAAGAGGCGAAGCAAGGTTGAAGCAAAGGATCGACAACAAAATGAAGAACACGCAAAAAGTGCGACCCGACGCGCCGGAAGCGCGACGACGCATGTTTTTACGACCGGGACGCCCGGTGGGTGCGTCGCGTAGAGCATGTTTTTTTCGGGGCTGTGCTCGACGACCGACCGGACGCGGTGACCAGATCCACCGACCGGAAGCATGAAGCAGGCTGTCGCTATGGGCCCGAGGGTGTTGTCCGTTCTAACCGGACACACGTTCGCCTTTGACGACGCTGGACCGACCGGCGGTGCGTCCTGGCCGTCTGCTAACTGCCCCAATGGCTCCATTTCGAGAGGGGGTCTTTAAATACTTGAATGGCCGGGTCTTTTTACCTCTCTCTTGCACATTTGAACACTCCTACACACTTGTGAGCTTGTGAGACTCCCCTCCACTCATCGCTTCACTCTAACTTTGATTCTTGAGTGAGATTGAGAGTGATAGAAGTGCATTGCATTGTTGATTGCATTCTAGAGGCACTTCATCCTTGGAGAAGCCGCAGGATTTCGTTTCTCTTGGGAATTTGCTTGGTTCCCTAGCGGCTTGGAGCAAGAGGCGGTGTTGAGCTCGATTGGAGCTTGTTCGAGGCCACACCGGTGGTTTGTGAGGGGTCGTTCCTTACCCCGCGGGAGATTCGTGAAAGGAGCACTAGTGGATTGCTCGTGGCTTATTTGATCCTCTCTTGTGAACGGTTTGCTTGAGCTCCCACCGGGGATTTGGCACCGGCCATTAAGCTTAGCTACTGTCAAGTGAGTGCATCGCCACAACGGGGACTAGCGTGCCGGCAAGCACGTGAACCTCGGTGAAAAATCATCGTGTCAACCTTGTTCTTGCTCGTTGGAGATTTCTTGTTGATCACGGTGATTGGCTTCCACCTCTACACATCGACGTCGGTATATCGATCACTCCTCCACGTGTATTTACTTTGATATACTTGTGTAGCTTGTGTAGTTTGGTAGAGCTTGCTAGAATTGTTTAGCTCCTAGCGTTAGTTTTAGTTAGCTTATCTTGTCCACCTAGGAGTAAATTAGCGACCTAGCTATTGCTTGTGTTTAGAGACAATAGAATTGAATTGTGGCTTGCATAGCTAGTTTGTAGCATCGCTTATTTAGCTTCACCATCTTATTTACTAATCCGGGTACTTAGTGTTGTTGCAAGAATTATTAATAGGCTATTCACCCCCCCTAGCCATCGGGACCTTTCACCCGTCATGTCGCCTTCTTCTTCCTCCTATTCCCCTCTTTCCCTTGTCCCTCGCAGGAGCCCCAAGGTTCACCAGTCCCCGCCGGCGCAATGGTCTCATCCGGCCACCGCCGCGAAACGAGGCGCTTCACATCTCCAAGCCCCGCTCGCGGACGACAGTCGTTGTTGTTGTCGCGACATAGGCCAAGAAACACACGCGGTCCTCGGGTGGAGGCTCGCGCACCCGCTCCCTTGCTCTTCTTCCTCTTGCGTCTTTGGGCGGGCGCGCCCGCGGCGCACCTCCTCTCCGCAATACCCACGGCCCCGCGCGAACACCTGGCCCCTCCCCGCCGCCCGGCCGGCGCCACGGCCTCGTGGTCAGCTCCCGACACCGCGCGACGGGATGGGTACCTTGGCGGTGGCCACGGGCCACGGCCTCGTGGTCAAGTGCGAAGGGATAAGGTGGGGAATAAAAGGTGAGGAGTATTTTCGTCTTTCGGACCTCTCATCTTTTCTTTTTATTTTTCGTCTTTTAATATGACCTGTACTAACGCTGTTACAAAATAGGGGTAGACGGAACTTTGATTTGAAAAAGGTGAGGGTAAAATTGCAAAGTTTAAAAAAACGAGGGTAAAAATGCCATTGGCCTTTAAAAGAAGGGTAGAATCACCAATATCCCAATAATTAAATATTTTAAGTGCCTAGACTTGTTGATATGCTCTACCACTGAAAAGCTTACCACGGGTACCTGGGACAATTGTTCAGGCTTCGCGGACTCTAGAACTTGTCAATTAACGCAAGAGATAAATGACTTTATATTGGTTTAGGCCCTCATGATTGAGTAAATGCCTTTATGTGTACGTCCAGTTTGGCGTGAGCCTTTTGCGTTGGATTGATTGTACTGCAATGTTCGTTGGTTGAAGAGCGGTTCTAGTCCTAGTGCGCAGAAGGTACTTTCCTTAGGGATTAATGGTAGGCTGTCCTAGTTATACTTTAGAGCAAGTATAATAAGCAGTTGAGAGCTGGCGAAATCCTATGTGGCCGAGAGAGAAAGCAGGAAATAGAGTCCTATGTGGCGGAGAGAGAAAGCAGGAAACAGAGTCATGCCGGCGACTCCCGAAACGCCCGCTCAAGCGAGCGGATGGGCGCTGCTGCCTCTGCTATTGGTTGCCTCTTGCATGCGCATTAGGTTGCCGCTTGCATGCGCAGCTTTGCTATTCGTGGATGCATGCTGCTCCGCATTAAATGCAACGGGTCCACTGCCACCGCGTCTATTGTTCTCGCCAGCTGCCGACGAAACCATAAAACTTGCTCTTACCATCATCATAGCGTGGCTGCGTGCCTCAGTTGCCAGACCACAGGTCTAGGACATAGCCCACTGCCAATAGATGTATACCTATATAAAATTACTGTGCAGAATTTGGCTATTTTGGGCCGGGCAACTTTACTGATAGAATGCTTCAAATTGTTTCACAAGTTTTGGTACGTTGTTTTCATCGTCGATTGCTTCTATATCTTGCTCGGGTCCTGAGCCAACATAATGTGATAAAAAAAATCGAATCGAATAAGAGTAACATCTCTCTAATTATACTTGACGTAAATTCGTAATACAGTGATCTCTTGTTGTAAAGAAAAACAATAAACCTAAAACCTATCAGTGTACCATCCTATATTATTTATCAAGCTTAAGAGACGACGTAAGCTTGGCGATAAGCTCTATAAGGACAGCCGGACAGCTGACAGTCAGATCATTCAGGCCACCAGCCGCCGTTACTTCCTGAAGATTTGCCGGAGAGTTGAGGAAATCCAAGCATGCATCCTTCAGTCCATTGCAACGGTGCTTGTCGGTGAGCTCAAGCATCGTTGCCACCGTATCCGTGTTGATGTATTGGCACAACATGCGTTCACAGATCAGTCGGAGCCTCGGGACGTCATATCTATCTGCAGCCACAAGCAGGTCCTGCCACATATACTCTTCTTCCTCCTCTTGAACCTCTGCCACGGAATCAGTGTACATGAAACCGAGCAACCGCCTGAAGACCTTGGCACCCATGTCGTTGATGTGCACGACGGTGTCCGCTGTCCCCTCCTTCATGGCGCCAAAGAGCTCGGCCTTGAAGACAGCGGAGCGGGCCGCAAACACGCACCGGTGCGCCATGAACTTCTCGTCGCCGACCTGAAATGTCACGCGTTGGTGCCCTCCTGTGACCGGAGGAGACTGCCGAGGTGACGCTGAATGTCAGGAGGAGGCACGTTAACAAACCGCAGCGCGGCCTGCTTCCCGATGTTGACATTCTTAGCGACGTCGACGTCACACCTGAGAGTGAAGCTGTCGTTCCTGAGATGCCTCGACTTCTCGAAGCTCTGTCTCTTCATCAAACATGCGAAACTAAAAGCAGACGTGGTAGAGAAACTGTAAGCTCCCGTATCGCCGACGAGCAACGACGACTCTTGCGACTCGAGCTGACCGAGGAAGCTAAACTCATAATGCGCCATGACAGGCTCAACGATGTTGTACTCGTCGAGGACGAGGTAAAAGGATATGTAGTCGGTATTCTCCTGTTCATAGCCATTAGGGTAGTACTCGATGAGCCAGTGATAGCCTCCGAGCTTGAAGCGGTTTGACCGTATGCCTATGCCGTTGGGGATCTCCTGCTTCGTGCGTGAGTAGCCATTGACCACGAGCAGGTGGTACCCGCCGTCGCCGACAAGGAAGGGTGTGGAAGAGGAAGATGCCGGCAGACAGCTGTCTCCAACGAAGGATACTCCACTGAATGACATG
This sequence comes from Hyparrhenia diplandra, assembly GCA_015847255.1. Taxonomy (NCBI): domain Eukaryota; kingdom Viridiplantae; phylum Streptophyta; class Magnoliopsida; order Poales; family Poaceae; genus Hyparrhenia; species Hyparrhenia diplandra. The sequence continues at coordinate 304,640 of JADLZK010004130.1, read as the reverse complement.
GCTCGGCCGGCCCTGATTTCACAAAGGAATTGATTAATTTACAGGATGGTCTCTCCGCACTTAGGCCTTGTTTAGATGGCTAAAATTTGTAACTCAGGCCTTGTTTAGTTGGGCAAAAAACTTGCCAAAAGCACTTTTATAACTCCTGTAGCATTTTCGTTTGTATTTGATAAACATTATCCAATCATGGACTAACTAGGCTCAAAAGATTTGTCTCGTGATGTATAACATAACTGTATAATTAGTTATTTTTTTACCTACATTTACTGCTCGAACATATGTCTTTTGGTGTATTTAATGTGATGTGATGGAGAAAGAGTCTAAAAACTTGGAATTTGGCTGCCAAAAACATGCCAACTAAACGAGCCCCCCAACTTCCAAGTTTTTCCACACTCACTCCATCATATCACATTAAATACACCAAAAACATATGTTTGGAGTATGAAAATGTAGTTTAAAAAATAACTAATTATACAGTTTTAGATGTACATTGCGAGGCGATTCTTTGGGTCTAGTTACCCATGGTAGGATAATATTTACCACAAACAAACAAAAAACGTGCTATAGTGAGGATCAACAATGCTTTTTACAAATTTTTCGACATCTAAAAAGGCTTTATCTTCAAAGACAAAAATAAATTACAGCAGTAGAACTACGGAATCGCCTATTTTCTCCACTAGATTCCAAATGCAATTAAGGATGAATGATGATGAATACTGAAAAACCATTAATCACAGGTGAATACTATAGAAACTCACGAATACTGAGAAAAACTGGAGGAAGAGTAATTCCAGACCTGGATCGGCGGCTTCGATCGGTGCCTGCTTTGTTGATGCCCTGCCCGTACGTGAAGTGAGCTGGTAAAGAATGGAACTATGGAAGTGATGGATCAGGCAAGCAGGGCACGCGCTGATGAACAATCCTTCCTTTAGGTGCCGGCCTTCCTGAAACAGCAGAGCCGCAGTTGCCAAGCACGTGTGCCGCTGCTCTAACCCTAACCCTACTGCTTTCTAGGGCTGCACTGATCGATCTAGCTAGGGCAGGCGAAGTTGCTGCCTGCCACGCGCCGGCCGCAACTCCGCGCTAGGGTTTAAGTTCCAGGTAGACAGATGGGAATGGGATTGGGGGATTGGACCATCGGGATTGCTCAAATAGGGAGCTTGGCTGATGGGAGTGGCGGCGCGAAGGGCGGAGAAGGATCGCGCCGCAAGGGAACGGACTTCGAACGAACGAGGTCCCTCTCCACGTGCTGGGCCGGTTGGGAGCAAAAGTTTGGCCCAATCTTCTAGTAAGGCGTAGTTCAAAAAAAGGACAAATTAGACGAAAAGTCTAATTTAGATTTTTTTTCTAGGTTTATGTATGGTTGTATTAATAAGAAGAGAATAAACGTACAAAAGACACACGTAATAATAAGCGTCCCCGAAGCACAACCGTCTTAGCAAACAAACAAATCTAAGATTCAATATTACATAAAAGTCTGCAACCAAGCGAGGAGCAACGCTGCAAGCTAGGAAGCAGCATGGCTTCGCTGCTCGCCATGTGAGCCTGCTTCGACATCTGAGAAGAGCTTTCGACTGGCTTGTTGTCAAGTTCCCACTGAGAATAGCATTGCGTAATCCTTTGGGTACTCGATCGAGAAACTAGTGCCGCCAGCGGTACGATGCCCATTGTCATGTTGAGCAATACCTCGCCTCACCTGGAGGTCGGTACGTGTGACAACGGCTTACCGGCAATCCATGTACTCCTTTTTGGCAGGTGCTTATGATCAGCATCGGCTGCTTTGGGTGGTTGGCAATTAGAGGCGACGCTCAATCGATCTGCACCTCCTTGGTGAACCGAGCAAGACGGTGAGCAACTTCGCGTGGCGTGGGTGACCTGTCATCGGGGGTGAGCGGCACTGGCACCTCCCGCACCAACGTTAACGGAGGCGAGTTGCCGCGCAGATCTGTCCTCACGATGAAAGAGGCAGGAAGTTCCTCGAGCATTGGGTCAACCCACGTGGAAGGCCCCTTGCACACGCGCAGCTCCACCCCCAGAGGATCCTGCTCCGGAAAGTTGTGTGCGACCCAGCGGCAGAGGTCGCAGCGTTGTCATTGTAATGTGTCGGCACCTCCACTCTTGCACCTTGCATCGGCCTGCTTCAACGTTGCCGCCACCTACGTCGTCGTTGTCGTCGAGTTATGTAGGCCCCCCGCAAGCCGTGTGCCTGGAGGCTGGTGAACTATTGCCACAAGCTGAGGGTCATCGCGGGCCGATCGCCACCGACGTCACAGAACGCCTTGGCCGCTTGCAGCCCCTGGGGAGGTGATGGAACTCGTGGCAGCCAGCAGGTCGCTACTGGGGGCGAGTAGGAAAGACAGTTCAGACATCAGCCGAGAAGCTGCACGGGGATCCTGCTGAAGCTGCTTCGTGCCACAGCGAGGCTCCGGTGGTCTAGTCGTCGGTTGTGTCTCGTGGCAGTAAAGGATCCCCACCACCCATCCGTGTTGGGGGCGGAGACCCGCCTGCGTCAGCCAAAGCATTGAGGACACGGATGCGGCCCTCGATCGGGCGAGCAGGCATGCAAGCTGTGAACCAGCTGTGGACGCGGTCAGCTACGCTTCCGCGGTCTTGTAGTTATCGCAATCGTTTGATTTTTTTTCCTTGTTATTTAGAACCAGTTTTTACTTCTCACAACTTTTAAATTTTATTCACTTTTGCACTGTGAACTGTTTTACCGGTGGTTTTGCCGATTTGACGCCAAGCCAGAGGAGGTAAATCGAACTAATTTTAGAGTTTAAGATGATAATCAAACTAAAATACTTCTATAAAAATCTAACAGATAAAAAGTTTCAAAAAATTATCCAAACTTATTTTATTACATGAAAATAATAGTTACAAATGCTAAAACTTAGTTCATTCTTAGAAAATTTATTTTAGCTGTGAAATTATGAAACTAGCTTTAGATTTTATTTATTAAAAAATAATCCTCTATGTTACGGTGCCTAGCTTGAAATATCTTGTTCATGTCACTTGGTTCTGTTTATAATTCATTAAATTTTAAATACATTAAACTACTTTGAAAATTATCTAGGGCAGGAGATTAATGCCCACTACGACCGTGACGATGCTTCATTTGCACTTATGTGTAGTTCTGACAGTATTCGCCTAAATGGTTGTTGAAATAGCCACGGAACGGTAAATAGCGGTGAGCTGTTTTGTTAGGGGGTAAATGAAAATTAAATGGCTGACCGGTAATAGGTTAAGAAACAAAGAAAACAATCTAAACGCCCTAAACTGTACGGAGGTAAATGGAGGCTAAATGACTTTTTAGGTGAACACTAGGCACATTCAGTTGAGTTTTACATGCATAATAATAAAATTCACTATAGAAGACTATAAGCATCATCGATAATCAGTTGATAAGAGCATAAGTCAAACTATAAGCTTCATTGGGAAAGATGAGTCAATTTCACTGCTCCAACAGTTGAGGATTTGTTAGAGTATGTTCCGTAATAGTCTGAAAAAAACAATATTGGTGATCACAATATCATTCTATTGGGAATTAAATATTGGGGAACTGTTAGAGATACTCTTACTCTAATCGTGCATATCTAACAGAAAGGGAAAATGTATCCTCTCTGAGAGCTGAAAACATTGAAAACATTGTATAAGGTGGCTTCTGGTTCCGCCCGGTGTTTTGGCCGTCGTCACCGTAGATGTCGTACTTGCCAGAGCTGCTGGCGAACGGCAGCTCCTCGGGCGGTCGGGCGCGGTTAAGATCTCTAGATTGGTTTTGGCTAATTAGTGACATCCTAGTACTAATCTCTCTATGCTAAGTGTTTGATTTAGTTGGAGATTGGTCAAGCCAAGGTTGGTGCATGGTGGTCATGGTGGATGGGTCGAGGTGATCCAAATGATGATCAAGTGTCACCGCAACTTGGAGTGGTTCGTGGATCAAAATGAGCTCAAGGCAAAAAAGTATTTCCATAGGGCCATTTTGATTTGGCACTCAAGACACAATAGAGGGTGTGAGTGATTTAGGATCGATAAGACGTACTATAAAGAGGGAAAACTATCATACATATCGGTCCTCATGTGCCTCTAGGTTCAAAATCATCTGCATGCATTCTAACCTAGAGAGCTAACCCAACCTTTGAAATTGTTTGTGAAAATGCTAACACACGAGCACATGGTGATGTACACGTGGTGGTGTTGGCACTTTTGCGGCGGCACACTTTTGAGAAAATGAAACGCCTATTTTCTATTGCGCCGGATGCATGCGTGGTGGTGAAAACATGCTAGTCCTTGTGCTCAAGTTGGTATACTTGTTGGATAGCATGTCGAAGCAAAGGCGACGGAGAAACGTTGACTTTTCGCGATGAAATGCCGACCGGACCCTGCGGACCGGGCGCTTGACCGACGCGGGGGTCCGACCGACGGTCCGGTCGGTGGATCCGATCGGGTTCCGAGAGCATGTTTTTTTCGTGTCGATTTCGTGGCTCGACCGACGCGGGTTTTTGTGAGTCCGGTCACGACCGACCCATGACCGGATGCACTCCCTTGGGTGTCGCCAGTGGGCCGGCGGGCTTGTCGGTTCTGACCGGAAGCTTCGACCAGACTCATGGACGAGTCAGGTCGGTGCGTCCGGTCGGCCCGCAGGAAACGTGGTTTTCCTCCCAACGGCTCCATTTCGTGATGGGGGGTATATATATGTGTTTGGCCGGCTTTGTGAGGTCTTTTTGGTCATTTGAAATCATTCCTAACACCTCTAGAGCTGAGCACACTCCCTCCTCCTCACTCCCTTTGCTTGTGAGTATCATTCTAGTGAGTTGAGGTGATTCAAGTGCACTTTGCTTTGATCTTTGAATCTAGTGACACTTGGGGATCGTTGTGAGCCGGTGGTTTTTTTGTTGTTCTTGGAGAGCACCACTCCTAGCCGGCTTGGTGATTGGTGGAGGCGTTGGCAAGAGAAGGTGAATGTTCTTGGCCACCTCCGGGTTGATTTGTGAAGAGGACCGTGCATCCTCGCCGGGACGACGAATTGCAAGAAATATATTGCTTGTGTCTTGGGTACCTCTCATTTGCTTTGGGAGCAAGTAGCCTAAAGGCACTTGGCTAGGAGTGAGCTCCACCCTACCCCCACACGTGAGAAGGTCGGCACAACGGAGACTAGCTTGCGGGTGCTCAAGTGAACTTCGGGTTAACTCTTGTGCCTCCACTTTGTGTGATTGTTGTCTCTTGGTGATTGGCTTCAATTTGGTTATCTCATTGTATCATCCTTGGTGATTGGATTGACTAGCCTCGACATTGTGGTATATCACTTCTACACACTTGCATTACTTTCATATATCTTGTGCTTGTGTAGTTTGAGTAGACTTGCTTAGTTTGCTAGAGTAATTAGCTTGTTCACCTAGAGGTAAAGTAGAGACTTAGCCTTTGTGTGTGAATTAGAAACTATAGTAACTAGAATTGTCAATAGGAGGCTTGCCGATAAGTAGAGCTAGAGCAAACGCATTTATGCTTTGTTATTTACAAACAAGTTGCTCTACTGAATTTATAGAAATTTTATTAGGCTATTCACCCCCTAGCCATTTAGGACCTTTCACGCGGCTGCTCCTTGAGGCTCCTGAGCCACCATCCCATTAGGTGAAACCAAACCAGCGGTTAAACACACTGTCGCTAGTGCAGGGATGCTTGCTGTGTGAATGGGAAAAAAAACCTAGGAAGAACGGGAGATGGGAGAATTAAGATAGCAAATCAAACCAGTTTGATCAGGAACAGAGCTTAACTCTACAGATACTTGAAATGAGCTAGAACTTAAGCCTGACTTGGTACAATGCTACCTAATCTCTACGAAACACAAGACTCTGGGGTATTATCCAACGAAACAGAGAACAAAAGCTCAGTCATAATAACATTTACTAGTAGAAAACAATGACCAACAAGATCCAAAATATGCTTCATTCCGTAGCATCTTGGTTTCCAACTATTAGCTTCATCAGTAATTAGTTGATCCATCTTACTCTGGTCCTGCATATCCAACAGAAAGGAAAATGAATTATATGAAAACTGAAACCATAGCATTGCATAACAACGGCATTCTCTAGGAAAATTAGCACATTACCAGTGATTAGAATCAGTTATCATGATTAAAGTGATGCGAGTTTGCCAATGATATCTAAGAGGACAGATGGGCAGATGTTTCTCAGATGGTCCAAACCACCGACGGACTTGACTTGTTCCAGATGAGCAGGGCAGTCCAAGAAGTCCAGGCATTCCTCCTTGAGCCTTCGGCAATGGTGCTGCTTAGCTACCGAGAGGATGGTAGCCACTGTGTTCGTGTTGATGTATCTGCCCAACTTTGTTTCGCACATCAGCCTCAGCCCCTGGATACCGTACCTATCTGCCGCCACAAGCAATTGCCGCCACATCACATCAGCATCATCCTCGTTTTCCTTTACCACTTCTTCATTCGTCTCTGGCACAGAATCACTGTAAATGAAAGTGAGCAATAACTTGAAAACTCTTGCTTCCATGTTGTCTATGCGTATGACATCTGAGGCTGTTCCCTTCATCAGACCAAAGAGCTGATCCCTGAAGACTGCGGATCTGGCAGCGAGCACACACCGGTGTGCACGGAGCGTCTCACCACCGACCTGAAATGTCACATCTGTGCTCTCTTCAGACTGGAGGAGACTAGAGAAATGTAGGTGCATATCAGATTCTGGAATGTCAATAAGCGGCAGCAGAGCTGCTGTGCCGGAGTCCCCAGTGTTGGCATCAACCTTCAGTGATGCAAGTTTCACAATGAGGTCTTTGAGAACAGAGGGGCAGCTACTAACCAAAGGTTCCAAGCCGTCGAGCGCCACTACTTGCTGCAGATTGGATGGAGAGGTGAGGAAGCCCAAACACGCTTCCTTGAGCCCTCGGCAATAGTGCTGCTCAGCCAGAGCAAGAATAGATGGCACTGTGCTTGTGTTGATGCATGCACACAACATCGCATGCACACAACATCAGTTCACACGTCAGTGTCAGCCTTGGGAGATCATATCTGTCTGCCGCTTCAAGCAAGCGCTGCCACATAATTGCTTCTTCCTCCGTGTAGTCGATCTCCGGCACGGAAATTGAATCACTGTATACGAAATCAAGCAAAAGCCTGAACACTTTTTCCTCTATGTCCCTTATGTGTATGACACTGGTGGTTGTTCCCTCCATGGGGCCAAAGAGCTGTGCCTTGAAGACAGCAGACCGGACTGCGAGCACGCACAGGTGCGCTGTGAACGTCCCGCCCCCGACCTGAAATGTCACGTCGGCGCCGACACCGGACTGCAGGAGGTCACCAAGATCCTGTCCAATATCAGGTGGAGGCAACACGTTGCTGACCAGGACAGTGCCGCCAGCCGCTTCGCTGATATTGATATCCTTGGTGATGACGACGTCGCACCTTATGGTGAAGCTATCATTATGCAGAATTCCTGACATCTAAAAATTGTTTCTTCTGGTTAAACATGGGGAGCTGAAAGGATCACGACTGCAGAATTTGTGAGTTTTCTTTGCGCCTGCAAGCAATGACTCAAAATTGGCACCATAACCTCGTCGTCTGGATCGGTGAAGCTGAACTCATACTGCACCATCACAGGATCGACAACATTATCTTGATCAAGGAAGAGAAGAAAGGTCATGCAATCATCATGATCCAGTTCGAAGTCATTGGGGTAACACATTATAGTCCACCGGTAGCCTCCAACATTGAAATGGCGAGATTGTGTGAACTCGCCATTGGGGATGTCCTTGACGAGAGAGGAATAGCCATTGACCACGAGGAGGTGGTACCCACTGTAGGTGACGGTAGTAGTGGCTGAAGCAGGCTGTCATGTGGGTGCCGTAGGGCGCGGTCAACATGTGGACCATGCAACCCGCACCAGCAGGAGGCAAGGAGCAATCGGCATCAGAGAAATTGGCTCAAGAATAGGAGGAAAGGAAAGACAGGGAATAATCAGTGCCATGCAAGATCAACGTCTAAGAATAGACAATGCAGCAAAGGAAAGGCAAAGAGACAGGGAGGCATCGGTGCCTATTTAGTCTGGTGTAATCAAACCGCAAAGGACAATCAAGAATCAAGTATCTCTAATCTCCTCTCTCTCCCAATGTCTCTCAAGCGCCTAGGGCTGCTACCCTAGAACTAAGCCTACGGTAGAGGGGTATAACCTCACCGGAGAAGACACTATCGTCATGGATCCATGGTCCATGACAACTTGGTATCACGAGTCCGGCGATCCTCGCCTACTCGCCCCCGCTCACCATCACCACCATCCACCACCGCAAACCACCCCCTCCAGCTTACCCGTGCCACAACGATCGTCCCGCCGCGGTTTTGAAGCGGGATTTTCCACGCTACGATGGTAAATCCGACCCCACATCTTCATCAATCGCATTGCGAGTCATACTTCCGTCGGGAGCGCATCATGGCGGAAGAAAAGGTGTGGATGGCTTCCTCGTCATCCGGAAGATGACGCCCGGGTTTGGTTCCTCCAAGTCCAGGATGAGGGCACCCGGGCGTGGCGTCGCTTCACCGAAGCTGTTGTGCACTGCGCCCGGATCACCCCTGCAGCAGCGACCACTAGCCTTGCGGATGGGATGCGCCGTCTCCAAGAGGACATGGATCGCGTCACCATGATGCTCAACCGCTGTCGCATCTCCTCCTGGAGAAGTCCGAGCATGAACGCCTTTGCTGCGATGCGCCTACAAGCGGTAGCCGCGGGGATTCATGGTGCGGCACACCACCCGCGTGCGCACACCCCTGCGGTGCGGCTTCAGCGGCGTAGCGAGGGTTCTCTCTCGCCGGGCGGGTGCAGTTCCCTCGGTGGGGAGAAGCGCCTTGTTGTGGTCTCGAGGGCCATCCCATGGCCGTCATCGCGAGCATGCTGCTACGGTCGCCCGCAAACCGTAGGGCGCGCTTCCTTTGTTCGGGCGGGCGACGCGAAAGATGTGCATGCTGCTCCGTTCGTCGCTACGGTCGGCGCGATCAACCACTTGAGCTCCCTATACCTCCCCGCGGCTCCGGTTGAAGACAATGTCCGGGTATGGGGCCTCCCTGGGCGGCGGCTACCAGCCAGCGCAAGGCAGCAACACGACGGCGGGTGGTGGTTGCCTTTGTTGTCCGGTCGCACGCGCTGGTTGGTGTCCAACAAGACGAACAAAGCCGCTACAACCTTTCTTCTCAAATTCATCCGAAAGCCGGCGGATGCGCTCTTCCCATGGGATCCCGGAGGACATAGTTGTAGTCTAAATTTATTTCATATTTTAGTTCCCAATTTATTTCGCGGCTTTAGTCTTAAATAAGAAAGGTAAGCCAAGATGTAAAAGGCTTAACCTTAGGTCGGGTCATATAGGTCTCACGGCAGCTCGTGGGCCGCGCCGCTCGAAGGGGGGAGAGATGTCATGTGGGCGCCGTAGGGCGTGGTCAACATGTGGACCATGCAACCCGCACCGCCAGGAGGCAAGGAGCAATCGGCATCGAGAAATTGGCTCAAGAATAGGAGGAAAGGAAAGGCAGGGAATAATCGGTGCCATGCAAGATCAACGTCTAAGAATAGACAATGCAAAGAAAGGAAAGGCAAAGAGGCGGGGAGGCCTCGGTGGGCAGGCACAAAAAATCGACTCTGCGCCGCACACACCGACAAGCCGGAGCCGGGTTTGTTGTATTGATTTGGTAGATCGTTTTTACGCTTTCGGGGTCTTATATGTACACCCCGGGCTTGACGAGTTCTAACTAATTACGAATAACGAAAATATCTAGCTAAGATACATTGTCCTTTAAGTCTTCTCGGAGTCGAGAAATCGCACGTGATGTGGGCCCTCATCTTCAGATATCTTCTTTGACGCTCCACGTTTGCCGAACCACCTCATGCTCAGCTCTTTCTCGGACCCAGACTCCTTAGCTGAATAACAGCGGCTTCGAGAACGCCACAAATAAGTTCTTTGTCGCTCTTTTTGCTAGCCGAATGACTCCTTACCGAACCATCGTGCGCCGGACCATCTGTCATCCAGGCTCTACCAAATTTTGGTGTTAACATATGCCCCCTCAATTTTGGAGTAAATGATATCCTTTTTGCTCCGAAATTGACTAATCTGTCCCCTTCTTTACTCAACTCAGACTAGCATTGCTCATCGCCCCAAAGTCTTAACCGCTCTTGCTTAGACAATTCAAAACCCTAGACCGCCGCCAGATTCGTATTCGAGCTTCTCCATGGACGCCTTCGACTTGGTCCTAGAGGTAATCTCTGCGCCCACCTGTTATTTTGGCCTCAACCCTGATTTCGAACCTATTCTCCTCATTCGTCCATATCCTTTTTTGAAGGAAAATGAGGATCAAATCCTCGATTTCAACCGAGGCCAACCCGGATATTTACTTTCTCGGCCCAAAGGGCAATTCTCGATCCACTTGAATTTATCGAAAAGAAAGCCGAGGATCCCTTTTTAAACTTGGTATTTCCCCAAAGAAGCAATGGAAGAAGACGTTCAAAACTTGGCCATTTCCCCCAATCGCAGGATGGCGTAATTGGTACAAACGAATCTCATCAGCCAAGTCTAGGAGCAGGAATTGGGATGCTCAAGATATATCCCAATGTTTGGAGCTGTCTCTGTCTAACACCCCCAAAAACGAAGATTTACTGATGGCGGCAGCTCATTTTTGGTCAAACGCTACCAACTCCTTTATCTTTGGTCATGGTCTAATGACTGTCACCCTGGCTGATGTTTTCATGATGACTGGTCTGAACATTACTGAAGAAGTACATCCTTGGAAATACCAACATGGTAGTAGCCAAACAGCTATTAAGACCGCCGATCCTTGGACCAGACATATTGAATCTTATATGAAGGATGGTCCAATCGTTGACAAGGAATACAAAGCTTTTCTGAATTTCTGGCTATGCAGATTTGTGTTCTGTGGCAAATCTAATGAACCTGTGCTGAACCACATAGTCATGGCTGAAGACCTAGCAGCCAACAAAACCATTGCTCTTGGTAAGTATCTCTTGGGTGCAACCTACCACATGCTTCATCAGACTACCACTCAGATGTTTGAGAAGAAAGGAATTTCTTGTATGAATGGCCCCCGGTGGTTAGTTCAAATGTGGCCACAACTATATATGCACAAGCTAGTCGAGTAGATTTGCATGTTAAAGCCTTCCCTTCACCAACTATGCCGAGGGTGAGGAAGCAACAACTAAAGCTTGCCAAACCTACGGAGAAGCCGCATCCGCTATCACCATCAACAAGAACATTGGGCGCTTCTTCAAAAATTTTCTACAAGGGTTTTGAAGAAATCCTCCGTTCCCTTTATAAAGAGTGTGAAGACTTCATTTTCCCTTGCAAATTCAACTATGATCTTGGTCAGTAATGATAATTTATCGACGAGATTTTCAATGCAATCATCAAACCATGTATCTTGCCTCGTAATTCCATAATGGGAGGTGGTGAAGCCCACTTATGAATTTTATAATCCAAATATGGCAGCAAGACAATCGGGATGTGGTCGGCTTGCCCCCAAGGCTATTCTTTTCCGCAGCCATCAAGCCAAGAGAAACCGTATCGAATCTTTGCAGTCAAAAGATTTTCAACTTAGGGAGAAATTTACCAGAATACAGGCCTGACCCTTTTATTCTGATTGATGTTGCACATCCTTTATTCCAATCTTGGTGGGAGGAATTACACACTCATATCTTCAATTCGTTGATTCATCCCCTTTGCCAAGCACTTCTGCCAGAATTTGTTACTGATAGTGAGGTAACTGCCTTTTCTTTCAGTTTCCTTCTTTGCTTTTCTTTCTTCTTCTAAACCTGGTCTTCTTAGCAGGATATTGAGCCAACCCCTCCTTCAAGAGAAGCCAGGTACTACCTAGCTGGTCCTCGTCCAGCCTTAGGTGACGAGGGACTGGCCATGAAGCCTTTCATGAAAACATATATGGTCTTTCTTGAGGAGAAATTGAAGGACATGAAGAAAAGAAAAAAGCTTCCACTCAACTGGTTAACAACCCTCGAACTTCTAAGAAGAAACGATCTCCCAGAACCAAGCAAATCTCCAAGGTATGTCACCCTTTGTATGCCTTTTAATAATGGATTCTTGCTTTTGTCTTATTTTCAACAATCACAGATTGGTTCCGGCTCAAACATCGCACGCGATTCATGAGGATGATGCTCCTCCCTTTGCTTTGAGAATCCAGAGACTCAAAAGACTCATGAAAAGATTGGTAATCGTATATACTTTTACTTTCTTGGCCAAAAATGTCGAATCTGTTTATTCTGGCCTTCTCTGTGTTTGAAACAGACAAAATTATTGCTAATCTGACAAAGAAAATCCCTTGAAGGTGAGCCAAATCCTTCCGAGAAGACCCAATCTATGGAAGGGAAAGGAAATCTAAATGCTAAGCCTATCAACTCCAATCATGAAGAATCGTAATCCTCTCGGGTGCTTCTTCTCGAGATGATGAGGCTCAATCAAGAAATGAGGCTAATCCTACTCATCATTCTCCCATTGACCTGAAGTTCATCTTCTGAAGACAGTCATTTGAAGAATGATAAATCTCCTCCGCTTTCCAATGTGAATATTTCTAATGTAAATGAAATTCCTCAATCTTCTCCCATTCCTCAACATATGGATCGGTACCTTTCTTTCTTCAAAATGTGTAGCTTCAAAACAAGAAGCTCCTGACATTTTTGATATATTTCCTCTCAGGGTGAAGGTGAATCAGCACCGAGCATGACTTTTTTTTTAAGGATACACTTGAACAAGGAGAAGAAGCTACATCCCAGCAGAGTCTTTCTGAAGACAACCAAACAAGGCTTAAGGAGATCCTTTCTCTTCTTGATGGTGATGTAAGTGTCTTGGTTCAAAATGCTCCTAGGATAAAAGAATTGGCCGAACTCTTTGATCGAGAGATCCCAATTCCTTTAAAACCGGCCATGAATCACATCCTTCATTTGATCAAGACATCACCGCCATCAAACTGGCTAATGAGCATTTCACCCCGAAATCATCTCTGGCGACCGCCATGGAGACCATGAAGAAGAATATCGGAGCTGCACTCTAAGTTCAAGTCTGAAAAGACCTTCAATCAATCAAACCTGAATTGGATGATGAAGAAAGGAAGAAAGTCTTGCTTGAAGAACAGCTAGCGACCTTGACCAAGTCAATCGAAGAAAAGAAGGGCAAAATAGTCGGGTCTTCCGTAGAGTCTCGAGCTCGGCTAAAGCAATGATCAAGAAGAATCATGAAGAGCACCAGAAGTTCAAGGCCAAAGTCTCCAACTTGTCAATTCTAGAAGAGGATGATCAGAAAGCTTTGGCTGAAGCAAGCAACATCCAATCTTCGCTTGTTTCGACATGAAGGCCTTTCGAGCGTGTGATCTTTGTTGAAACCTTTCGATTGTGCCACTCTATGGTCCCAAACATTGAATTGACACTTTGTAACCGATGTTCGGTTGTGACTTTGCCTTCCGTTGCATGGTTATATTTCCTTTTATTGAATGTTTTCTCCTAGCAAGCCTTACCGAATAAAGTAACTCCAAAGTGAAATCGTCAACTTTTATCTTGAGAAAATATGCACACACGCTTCCGCCGAATAGATTTAAAACCCAAAATCTCCTATAATGTATTCGCAACGTTTCCGTAATGTACTTTTGAAGCTCCCGAATAAAGACTTTTTCTGTCTCTACGTTGACTTTTATATTTTTTGCACTAAAGGCGACATAACAAATTTATGCCTACTGTCCTCCAATTTTTCATGGAGTATTTGTCTCGCTAAAGGCGATGATTTACACATCGGCTATCTCTTATGAACAAAACAAACCTCTTTGCTCAAAATTACTAAATCATACGTGTCACCCGGTACATTTTGCAATAACCGATCCTTTAAAAGCCGACACGAAATCTTTCCTTAGAAATTACTATGAGAGCCGACTATCTCGATCGGTCGTTGGTCTTTGTAACGAGTAATTGACAGGACCTTCTTCCCATTCTCTTCCTGAAAAACATTCCACGCCTTCATACTCCCGCAATGATGGCTCGATTAGCGGCAATGCTTACCGAATCGTCATCTTGCACTATCTCAACGTCATCACCGTTCCATTGGATGAGGACTTGATGGATGGTGGATGAAACGCAACAGTTAGCATGGATCCAATCTCTTTCGAAAGCAAGATAGTCGTAGGACCCCTTACTATCGACCACAAAGAAGGTAGTGATCAAAGTCTTTGAGCCGATCATCAACTCAACGTGAACAGCTCCATGGGTATCTGAAGGATTTCCAGCAAAGTCCCTGAGCACAATGTCTATCTTAAGCAAATCCTTCTTGGTCATCCCCAGCTTTCTGAAAGTTGTATAAGGCATGATATTGATTGCAGCTCCCCCATCGACGAACATATGAGTCAGAGGCTTTCCATTCACGTATCCTTTCAGGTAAAGAGGCTTTAAATGATTATGCTTCCTAGGCCTGTCGAACATAGCTTGTCTTGAAAGAGCCAATTGCCCTAGGAGATCAATCATCTCTTTGTTGTCAAAATCAGAATAGGCCTCTTCATCTGAATAAGCATCTTGTTCCTCTGGATCATTAGTGGCTTGCTCTGTAGGGGCTGCAAACTCTATAGGGATGTAGAACACCATGCTAACATCTGCCGAACACCCACTTGCCGAATACTCCTCTGCCGAATGACTGGCTTCTTGAGTTTTCTTCTTTGGGCGCCATACCTGTTTATGTTCGGCTGTTGCTTCTTTGAGCTCCCTATTTCTGAGGCGTTGGACTCTTCTCTTTCTCGGCTCTTCCTTAGACCAGAGGGCACCACTGTCCCTTTTGCCACACATACTCTTGAGGAGAGTCCAGATCATCATCAGAATCCTCAACATCAGCCCATGCTTGATCTGCAATCCTTTTACTGACGTGAGGTTTGCTATCTTCATTTTTTAAGCGCCGATCATCCTCTAGGAAGCGTGCCCCCAGTCTTTCTTGGATGGGACGGCGGTTGACTCGTGCCCTGTCTGCACCGTGGTATTGTTCATCGCATTCAGGCGCTTATTCCTAGCAGTGCGACTTCAAGCCTTCATTCCAAAGAATGCCTAAAGAAAGGACGCTCCCAATGAGCCTCCTCTCGTTCTTTCATGTACTCCTCCCCGTTCTCGGTGGTACATCTCCCTCTTCATACCTCTGCTGCTCCCTAGCAAGCCGGCCGATCTCTACGATATTGCTTTTCTTGCCGCCTTTGCCATTTGTTCAGCAATATACGAGATGTCACCCTTGGTTTGAGGTTTCTCCTTTTTCTCTGTTCGGCTATTTGGAAACCGAACGCCGGCGCCGGAGCTCTACATCGAGACACTTGCCGACTAGGGTCAACCCGAACCGCTTTGCTTTGCCCTCTCGTGGTCGTCAAGACTTTCATTGGGCCTTTGCCCTTAGGATCACCGGCGTAAAACCATGCATGTATCGAAAGCAACCATGCCCGCCGGGAAGGGCTCCTTATCCACCTTCATGTTGTTGTTGAACTTGAGGAGACCCCCGCCAGTATAGCCCTCTCGATCTCGCCGCTTGAAGATTCGGCAAGCCGTTGATGTTGTGAGTGATCATATCATGGAAGCCACAATATTTGCCGGCCTTGACCCAACTGGACGCCTCATAGAATGATTCTCTCGGTAACTTGATACGCCCTTCCTTGACCAAGAACTCAAAGAGCTTGTTCGACTTGGAGACATCGAAGTCATATGCCCCCTTGAGTGTCTTCATCCAGTATTTGGTTAACCCGGACGTGGGCTCCTTGCCCCAAGCGAATTTGGCGGCTGCTATGTATTCCCGGCCATCATCTTCATCTTCTCCTCCTTCTAGAAAGTGGTTGTATGTCTGATAAGACACGTTGCCCCCTTTCTGAAAACGAGTGTCCTTCTTGATGCTCTGGAACTGACTGGTCATGAGTGACAGACGCCTTGAGAGTTGTCCTAAGTCATCAAACTCCATGCCGGCTAGCTTTTCCCCGATGGTCGGATGCATGCCACGCACGCCTATACCGGCAAATCGATGGTCCGGCAAGTTCAAAGAATAGCAGGAATTCTTTGTTTCTCTGAACCTCGCGCAAGAACTCTTGTGATGTCTCATTATATTTCGTGTCAACCCCTATCAAGTCAACGAGTTCTTTCTCATTGGAACCATCAGAAGTATGAATGAAATTTGTCTTCCGGTTCGCACCATGTTCCAATAGAATTGGTCGGCAACGTGGCAAACCATGTGAAAGCCGGCCCTCGTAAGGGATGATGGGAAGAAGCGAATCCTCCATGCTTTATCATTGGCAAGCTCTCCTAATCGAATCGGATACCGGCCGATGTGTTCGGTAGTAGAGGTGTCATCTTGTCCGAGAACTTGGTCAAGTCGGTTGGAGGCTTCAATCTGAAGGAAGCGCCACTCGTTGTACCAATCAGGATAGGGTGACTGATACACATAGGGCCGATTCTTGGGCTTAATCCCAAATTGGTGTTGCATCATATCGGCCATCCTCGCTAGGAGTATATCCACATTTGAATCTTGTGGTCCTTGAGATTGTCCCGATCCGGTGGCCTATATCCGTGGATTTGGCATAGCATGAATAGTGGAATAGTCGGTGAACTCTACGTATAACCAGGGCCAAAGGGATTTCTCTGCAACCCACTGACCATTGGAGCTATTGAGTAGGTGTTGTATGCTGGAGGATTCCCAGGTGCACCAAACGCCGCTTCTCCATGTGTCTTGGCTTCGGATTTCCGACGACTTTTTTGGTGTCTTGTTCTCCCCTCCAGCTTGATTTGTAGCTCCTTTCCTTGGTGGTGGCTTTGGCACATGTATGTATCCTGGCCCAAAGCTCACCAAGCCGCTCGCAAAGTGCTGATCAAACTCGGGTCCAAAGTTGCTCTTCATAATGTCACAAAAGTATTGAAGAACACCGTGTTGTGATTAGTCATTGCTCTCCCAACGGCGGTACGCAACAATCTCTTCCATCCGACGAATTTCTTCAGCGCCGGTTCTTCATCTTCCTTTCCGCCCCCTCTTCTTCATCAAAACTTGTTGAGCATATTCCTTATCACCGGGCATCACTATCTTTGGAAGATCCGTCTTACGGATGATTGTACGCTTTTGTGCTTGGAGAAGCATGACATGCACTTTTGCGAGAAAGCCGCGCACATATCTCTCACCATGGCCTCTAGGTCGGGAGGCAGGTCATCCATCCGAGCTGAATGACATTGCCCCTTGTCGACGTTTGTCGCATTGTGTTTTGACCTTGAGTTGTCCCACTTGGCGTGCCAAAAAGTGTGTAGGCACAAAACTCGACTCTGCGCCGCACACACCGACAAGCCTAATAGCTGGCTTTTACTCGACCGCCCGAGTGTCTTGATCCGAAGGTGTGCCATCAATTTGACCTGTTAATTGACAAGGAGGTAAACGTGAGATCCGGAACATGTCTGGTGAGACCAAGGCAGTTCCGCATGTATGGCTCTAAGGCCAGATGTAAAGACATATAGCTATGAGAGCTATCTGTCGATAAATAATGAATGCATTCGGCAAGCATATATAAGGATGTAATGCAATAACAGTTGCCGAATGATCATGAAAGACATGTTTGAACAAATAAAGTCGATCATCATTATGTGCTATCGTAGAGCTCTATTGCATAGATCGAATTAATTGACAACATGATAAATAAAAGAAGGTAAACCATAAATATCATTATAGATACCCATTACACGTGAAAGCATAACCGTGTTCGGCAAGCTTGCCGAATCGATCCATGAAGAAGGAACTCATACGTAAAAACCTATCGATTAAACCGATCTCTAGTCCACCGGATGACTAGCTCTAGAAGTAACCCAAAGATCTCAGATCCACCTGGATGATACAATCCGCGTCAAGATCTAAACGCATACGAACCCACAACACGTGACAACTTAGATTGATCTAGCTCGGCTATGATAAACAGATAGACCTAGTAGCACAAGAAGATAAACAATGAAAGCACTAAGAGCAACTAGATCTATGATAAGATAAAGCCGCCGAGACCTTCAATCTAAATTGGGCAAAAAGTGTGTGCAAACATAATTAAATAATAAATAAAAGCATTGCAACACATGGTAACTTAATGAATTCATTAGATCTTGCCAAAATCTAATGAAGCCGATAACTAGCTCTTAGCCGACCTTAGCCCACCTGGATGGCTCATGATCGACAAAAGAACCCTCTTGCCCCGATAGCTTAAATCCGCCGACGATACTAAGCGTGAACAAGACTACTTGCAATAATCTAAATCCGCCCGACGATACTAGACATGGTGCAAGGTTGTCGGTACTTTCTTTACGGAGGTCGGCGGGTCGATGAATCCTCTCACAAAGAGATCGACGACACGACCGGACTCGAAGGGTGGCACGGAGCCAAGGCACGGAGCGGGGTTTGTTGTATTGATTTGGTAGATCGCTTTTACGCTTGCGGGGGTCTTATATTTATACCGTGGGCTTGACGAGTTCTAACTAATTACGAATAACGAAAATATCTAGCTAAGATACATTGTCCTTTAAGTCTTCTCGAGTCGAAATCGCACGCGTGATGTGGGCCCTCATCTTCGATATCTTCTTTGACGCTCCACGCTTGCGAACCACCTCATGCTCAGCTCTTTCTCGAGCTAGACTCCTTAGCCGAATAACAGCTTCTTCGAACGCCACAAATAAGCGTTCTTTGCGTCTTTTTGCTAGCCGAATGACTCCCACCGAACCATCGTGCGCCCGCCCAACCGTCATCCGTGCTCTACCAAATTTTGGTGTTAACACTCGGTGCCTATTTAGTCTGGTGTAATCAAACTGCAAAGGACAATCAAGAATCAAGTATCTCTAATCTCCTCTCTCTCCCAATGTCTCTCAAGCGCTTAGGGCTGCTACCCTAGAACTAAGCCTACGGTAGAGGGGTATAACCTCACCGGAGAAGACACTATCGTCATGGATCCTAGGTTCATGACACAGGCTGTGGTGGCCTTACCTCTCCGACCTACGCGGCCGGAAATGACATGATTCTACTCAAGATATGAGATGGTGTTGCTCGGAGGCTGACACTTGGTAAAGAGGCTAGGTAACACTTAGCTTGAACTAGAACAGTGGAGGAGCACTCCCATGCACTTGGAGATGTAGTTGATTTTGGTTCCCTATATACAGCGGCAAAACTCGTCAATTTTTTTAAGTCTAGGACCACTATCAAAGCAAGTATACCACCTGCACCAAATAAAAATACTGATAGATAACAAAGCTAGCTTGTTAATGCATAAGTTTAGATGATATCTCAATTCCATATGTAAATCCACAACATAATTGATGAAAACATGAATTCCATGGAGTTATTGTTGCTCTAGTTCATTTTTTGTGGAGTTTTTAGAGCACCTCTTCCTAGCTAACCATCTAAAATAGACCTAGTCATGGAGTTGGAAGAAATTACCCACCTTTGCCATCCATTAAACAATCGAACCCGTTTTCTTTCTATTCTGAACGCCTCGTCCCTTCGCTACCCCGACGTGCTTTCTTCCTCGCGTGAGGCTACGACGCCGTTCGCGCCGCCTCCCCTCACCCGTAGTTCGCCAGCTCTAGCTGGATTTTGGAGTGGAGCTGCTCTAACCGGAGTTGGAGCCATACCAAACACCCCTTAGTGGTGTTGTGTGCGCCGGAGTTGACCGCGAATAAAAAACTAGCTATTTGTTGGCAAAAAATAATCCCGCCATAACTGCTCCAATTGGTGCGCCATGCCCATTTTTGCGGGCTAGGCTTGGGTCAGGCCCGGTCGGTCCTCAGTAAACTATGTTGTAGGTGATGTCCCTCTTGACCAGTTGGTTGGCCCAGGGGAAGAAGGTTTTCCTGAAGATGGACTGTTCCTTCATGAAATTCTGCCAGACCTTAATGAAAATCAGATGCAGCTGGATCAGCAAGAGAATCTTAATATGGGAGCAGACATTGAACAGCCAATGGAGGGTCAGCAGGAAAATCTGAATATGGTGGCAGATAGTGAACAGCCAGAGCAGGTTCAGCAGGAGAGCTGGAATGGGATGATGAGGCAGATCTCCAAGCTCAGGCTAACAACTAGGATGTGCAAAACCAGCAAGCCATAAATCAGAGGATCATAGATGATCACAAAGCTAGAGAGATTGCTAGTTTTTGGGACAAACATTTCATGGCAGCGTCCTGAGCGGCACCAAATAGACCCAAATCAGTCAGATTGGCAGCTGGATATACTTATGATATGCCTTCGGTTTCCACAGGTTACAAGCTCTGTAATTTGCCACTTCTGTTCTTTTATTACTTCCGAGAGTGCAAGGTTCTTTTATCTGATGACAATAGGAAGGTGCAGGACAAATCTTCGGTAGACAAATGAATTGGGGTCAACTTTATGGTTTCTCATGGCAGGAATTGAACGATTGTGTTCTCAGCGCTTAGTACTTTAGCTTCAGCATCTCCTATGTTAGTGGTATGTCACTTCTTTCGTTTCTTATTGTTATTCTGCACATACGATGCTTTTTTCACTTGAATGGATGAAACACTGGTGACTCTTTGCTCCCTCCTTGTGTTGCTATCCCCCATTCGTTAAAAATGTCTACCACAAGCCCACAAGTGTATAGGCAAAGGAGAAAACGATCCAATGCAAGCTCACACGACATAAAAACCAACTTTCCAAAGCATTATAATGGGCTTAAAAATTGTGTTGAAGTAAATTGCAAATACTCGTGAAAAGGACTACCTGAATTCAACCATGCTATTTAATACTACCTCGATCCCAAAGAAATTAGACTCCTAGTTTTCTTCTGCACCAATTCATTGTAAGTTTGACCAAATTTATACAAAAGGTTGGCAACATTTATGATCTCAAATAAATATAATTGAATTCATCTTAAAAATATACTAAGGGCACTCGCAAATTCACAATGCATGCTCTATCATAGAGGTAGGGAAAAACATACTTCATGTCAGATTTAATAGGGGACATGGAAAACTTACCCCTAATTAATCACTTTATGGTATGCATAATCATGTCCAAAACATGCTCTAATTGTGATATAGAGGGAGTACACATACTAGAGAGAGAAGACATCAAATCAAACCAAATCAGGAGAGTTTCATGAGTAGCACTTACACATTCATGCCCCGCAATGGGTCAGCACTAATGCCAGCGATATCTAACGATCCTAATGTGTAAACCGAAACGTACTGATGTATGCAAACCCAATCTTGCTTTCTTCCTCTTTTTTTCGCTAGAGAATCTTCCAAAACCTATTCATGGACCTGCTCGAAAACCAAGAAAAAAAACTGTCACTGATTGGTCAATACGCCCATTTGTGAGCAATGTTTACAATTTTCATGCAAAGCGCACCATGTGCCAATAGTGTATAAAAATCCCACCCCATTTAAGAAAACAAAATAAATACATTATGAAAATATATTTCATGATGTACCTAGCAATAGTATCATAATACTAATTTAGTATCATTAATATGGACGCTCTTTCTATAATTATTTTTGAGATGATGCTCTTTCTATAAATTTGACTAAACTTAAAATTAAATAGTTTCACTTAGGGCAGCTTGATTTAATTTGGAATGGAGCCAACATAAACATGAACTGAAAAAACTGAATAACAATAACATCTCTCTTGGTGCAGATCTGTGGAGCGTACATACATATAGGGAAAACATCGTAATACAGTGAGATCTCATTGTAAAGAAAAAAAAAACATTTTTTTCATAATAAACCTAAAAGCTATCAGTGTACCTATTATCATTTATATCAAGCATTAAGCGACAATGAAAACTTGGCGATAAGGTCTATAAAGACAGCAGGACAGCTGATAGTCAGATCATTCAAGCCACCAGCCCCCTCAACAGAGCTCAAGAAATGTTTTGTCAATGAAGTTGGTTCATATCTAGTCATAATTTTACTGGATCATGGTGCCCTCTAGTAGAACTCCAGATTATATTTTGTTTGTTTTGTGGCAGGTATTGAATAGCACTCTGAATCGAGAGAGAGAGAGAGAGAGAGAGAGAGAGAGAGGCACTCTGATTAGTCATTCAAGCATGTAAAATAGCACGACACTGAAACAAAAAGCTGGAAACGCCAAAACAGTACATTTGAGAGGAAATTGAGGTATAATCTAAACGATCTTAAGTGCAACTGATATTAAAAATGAAATGCTTTCGTAGAAGACAAGGAACTAGGAAGCTAGAACCAGCCATTATCATCCTTTGGTACCTTGATCAACATTTGGTAATCAGCTCAGAGTAGATGCAGCTTACTCTGTCCTGCATATCAGAAGGTAAGGAAATGAACTTCGCGAAAAATAATGATACTACAGAACATCGAGCATATATATTAGCCGAAAAATTGTAACCGATAACATACTTATATATTTTGATGTAGGACCATTTTGAATTGTAGTATATACTACATACCAATTAGAGTTCGTAGCAGGCTTCAGGTGTGCAATCTTGGCAATGAGATCTATCAGCACGGAGGGACATCTACTACTCAGGTGGTGAAGGCCACCTGCTGCCATGACTTGTTCAAGATTAGAGGGAAGTTCAGAAAGTCCATGCAAGCCTGCTTGAGCCCTTGGCAATGACGCTGCTCAGCTAGCTCAAGGATGGTCGCCACCCTGCTCACGTTGATGTACGCACACAATTTGCTTTCACACATCAGCCTCAACCTTTGAGATCGTATCTATCTGCCGCCATAAGCAAGTGCTGCCACATCACTTCTACATCGCACTCACCATCATACTCCTCGCCTCTTTGCCAATGTCTGGCATTGAGTCACTGTAAATGAAACTAAGCATCAACTTGAACACTCTTGCTTCCATGTCATCTATGTGTATGACACCTGTGGTGGTACCCTCCTTCATGGGGCCAAAAAGCTCGGCCCTGAATACTGCAGATCTAGCGGCAAGCACGCAACGGTGTCGCGTGTATCTTCTCACCGCTGACCTCGAATACCACATCGGTGGCTTCACCTCTCTGGCGGAGCTGAGTGAAATGCTGGTCCATATCAGATGCCGGCACCACGACGAATGCTGTGTTGACATCAATCCTAGCCTTCTTATTAGGTGACACAAGCTTCGTAATCACCTCTGTGCGGACTAATGGGCAGGTGCTAGCTAGCTGAGTCAGGCCGCCAAGATCAATCACCTCCTTCAGATTGGCATGAGCCCTGATAAGGAAGTCCATGCAGGCATCCTTGAGCCCTTCGCCATGATGACGCTCAGCTAGAACAAGAATCGTTGCTACTGTACTCGTGTTGATGTATGTACACAACTTCTTTTCACAGATCAGCCTCAGCCTCAAGAGACCATACCTATCTGCTGCCGCAAGCAAGTGCTGCCACATGATGTCATTGTCTTCTTCCTCAGGAGTGTGAACACTCGGGTTTCCATGTCATCTATGCGTACAATACCTGCTGTCGTGCCCTCATTCATGGAGCCAAGAAGCAGCTCCTTGAAGACCGTTGACCTGCAGGTGAGTACGCACCGGTGTGCAGCAAAGATCTCTCCGCTGATCTCGAAAGTCACATCTGACCCTTCTGTAGATTGAAGGAGGCTGCTGAGATGTTGGTGCATGTCAGATGCTGGCACCACCACGAAAGGGGCAGTGTTGGCTCCAGTAACATCCACATCCTTGGTGACCACAATGTCACACCTTATGGTGAGACTGTCCTCCTTGAGATGCGCCGATTTCTCCAGGTCCTTTCTTTTGATGAAAACATTGTAACCCCAACAGAACCTCTCCTTACTGAAGTTAGTCACTGCGATTTCTTGGATGTTTGATGGCAGTTGCTTCTCAGCCTTGTCAACCAAATTGAAATCGAACTGCACAGTCACAGTCTCTGCGATGTTGTCATCATCAAGTGAGAGATAAAGAGATATGTAGTCAGCCGCCTTGGGGTGGCCGTTGGGGTAATACCGGATACGCCAGCGATGGCCGCCGACTCTGAAAGGGAGAGATTCTATCCATTTGCCGTTTGGGGTGGTCTCTTTGGTGCGCGAGTACCTGTCGACCACAAGCAGGTGGTAGCCGCTGTCAGTGACGGCGGTGGCTGGGGTAGATCGGGTGGACAGTCCGTCACCGCCGATGAAAGATACGCCGGTGAACGACATACCGAATAAACAAATCAACTGTGATTCCCGCCAGATGATTTGCTTCTGTGGCTGCCACCTGCCAATGGGAGGAACGATGAAACTCAAGGAGCTAACAGGAAACAATTTTTTAAAAGGGAAACAGCAAGCAGTTGGAAACCAATGACGCACAGGTGAGGTGGTGTCAGGACGAACCAGCCTCTAGCAGTGGCAGTGCAGGTAGGGGAGGCAACACACTACGTCCCAACGGCATCGACGGCTGGTAAGGACTTGCTGGTGGAAACGGCAAAGTACGGCGTAGGCGGTGAAGGCCGAGCTCGTGGCGGCAGAAGCGATCAGAGAGTTTTTCCCCCAGAGATTAGTGCACTGAATGGCCTAGAAACACACACAAGGCAGAGCAGACTCCTTTTGGACATTTCATCGAACACTTGAAGGGCACAGAACAGCAAGGACAGAGGAACCGGCAGTTGGGGACCATGGAGATTGAGAGGAAGGAGAATGTAGGGAAGACACGATCACAGGGCCGCCGGAGGTGAAGAGGAAAATAACCCGGCGGCAACGACAGCCGCAGAGGTGGTGATAGCGACCAGACCACAGAGCACAGGGAGAGAGCCGACGAGAGAGGCCAGTGACACAGCACCAACACAGACACAGGGCATAGGACGGCAGCGGAGACACACGGGCGATGTGAGGACGACGGTGGGACACCTGGACAGTCGGCGCGCGTACGCAGGCGGCGCAGAACAGGAACAGTGACGGCGCGCTTTGAAGCAGGAAGGAGAGAGAAGCAGGAAAGACCGAAGGAGAGAGAATGGTGCTCAAATATATTTATACGGTAATTATCGCAATCGTTTGATTTTTTTCCCTGATATTAAAAGCCAGTTTTTTACCTCTCACGACTTTTAAAAATTATTTGCTTTTGCACTGTGAGCTGTTTCGCCGGTGGTTTTGCCAATGTGACGCTAAGTCAGAGAAGGTAAATAGAAATAAGTTTAAAGTTCGAGAAGTTAATAAAACTAAAATACTCTTATACAAAATCAAACATTTCAAAAGTTTCAAAAAATTTCCAAACATATTTTTATATGAAATAATATAATTACAAATCCTAAAACTTAGTTCAATCCTAGAAAATTTATTTTAGCTTTGAAATTACACTATAATTATGAAAGTAGCTGTAGATTTTGTTTCTTCGAAAATCATGCTCTATGTTACTGTCTCTAGCTTGAAATATCTTGTTCATGTTACTTGGTTCTGTTTGCCCAAATATCACGACTCGTGTGCTACGATAGATTTCCTTGCCACGTTACGCTCCATAACTCATTGCACTAAAACTTAATTAAAATATATAGTTTGTAAAACTAATTAAACATATAAAACTGAGGGTGAATATATGTAGCCACCAAGTTTAACAAAACTACTTTGAAAAATTATCTAGGGCAGGAGATTAATGCCCACTGCGACCGTGACGATACTTCATTTGCGCTTATGTGTAGTTCTGAAGTGGCCACCGAACGGTAAATAGCGGTGACCTGTTTTGGTAGGGGGTAAATGAAAATTAAATGGCTGACTGGTTAATAATAGGTTAAAAAACAAAGAAAACAATCTAAACACCCTAAGAGCAAGTATTATAATACAGTCAACAAGCCGGCTGTAAGAGACCTTACAAATTCTCCCCAGCTTCACCCATACAGTAGTTAGCTCTTTTCTAATTAATACAGGACCCACTTGTACATCTCACATATTGCCTTGGTTCTTGTGCCCAAGCCGGGCTGTAAGCTTACAGCCCGCTCTCCTCTCTCTCCTCCCTCTCTCCTCCACATCAGCATTTAGTCGGCTTACACCTGCCATAATACTTGCTCTAAAGAGTGCGGAGGTAAATGGAGGCTAAATGACTTTTTAGGTGAACACTAGGTACATTCAGTTGAGTATTACATGCATAATAAAATTCACTATAGAAGACAATGACCAACAAGATCCAAAATATGTTTCATTAGGTGGCATCTGGCTCTCAACTATAAGCATCATCGGTAATCAGTTGATAAGAGCATCTCTAACAGCTAAGTCAGGGGAGGTAAATCAAACTATAAGCTTCATTGGGAAAGATGAGTCAATTTCACTACTCTAACAGTTGAAAATTTGTTAGATTATGATTTGTTAGAGTATGTTCCCTAATAATCTGAAAAAATAATATTGGTGATCACAATATCATTCTATTGGGAATTAAATATTGAGGAACTGTTAGAGATGCTCTTACTCTAGTCATGCATATCTAACACAAAGGAAAATGAATCCTCTCTGAAAGCTGATAACATTGTATAAGGTGGCTTCTGGTTCGGCACGGTGTGTTGGCCGTCAGCACCGTAGATGTCATACTTGCAGACTTGCCAGAGCTGCTGGCGAATGGCAGCTCGTCCGACGGTCGGGCGCGGCTACTCCTTGAGGCGCTTGAGTCACCATCGCGTTAGGTCAAACCAAACCAGCGGTTAAACACACCGTGGCCAGCGCAAGGATGCTTGCTGTGTGATTGAAACAAGCCAAAACAGTTGGAAGAATGGGAGAATTAAGATTGCAAACCAAACCAGTTTGAGCTGGTACAGAGCTTAACGCTACAGATACTTGGAATGAGTTAGAACTTAAGACGGACTTAGTACAATGCTAAGCTCATCTCTACGAAACACAAGACTCGGGGTGTTGTCCAACGAAACAGAGAACAAAAGCTCAGTCATAATAACATTTACCAGAGGAAAACAATGACCAACAGGATCCAAAATATGCTGCATTCCGTAGCATCCTGGTTTCCAACTATAAGCTTCATCAGTAATTAATTGATCCATCTTACTCAGGTCCTGCATATCCAACAGAAAGGAAAATGAATTATCTAAAAACTGAAACCATAGCATTGCATAACAACGGCATTCTCTAGGAAAATTAGCACATTACCAGTGATTATAATCAGCTATCATGATTAAAGTGATGCGAGTTTGTCGATGAGATCTAAGAGGACAGATGGGCAGATGTTTCTCAGATGGTCCAAACCACCGACGGACTTGACTTGTTCCAGATGAGCACGGCAGTCCAAGAAGTCCAGGCATTCCTCCTTGAGCCGTTGGCAATGGTGCTGCTCAGCTAGAGAAAGGATGGTAGCCACTGTGTTCGTGTTGATGTATCTGCCCAACTTTGTTTCGCACATCAGCCTCAGCCCCTGGATACCATACCTATCTGCTGCCACAAGCAATTGCTGCCACATCACTTCAGCATCATCCTCGTTTTCCTTTACCACTTCTTTCTCTTCTTCATTCGTCTACACAGAATCACAGTAAATGAAAGTGAGCAATAACTTGAAAACTCTTGCTTCCATGTCGTCTATGCATATGACATCTGAGGCTGTTCCCTTCATCGGACCAAAGAGCTCATCCCTGAAGACTGCGGATCTGGCAGCGAGCACACACCGGTGTGCACGGAGCGTCTCACCAGCGACCTGAAATGTCACATCCGTTCTCTCTTCAGACTGGAGGAGACTAGAGAAATGCAGGTGCATATCCGATTCTGGGACGTCAATAAATGACATCAGAGCTGGTGTGCTGGAATCCCCATTGTTCTCATTAATCATCAGTGATACAAGCTGCCTAATAAGGTCTTTCAGAACAGAGGGGTAACTACTAACCAAAGGTTCCAAGCCGTCGTGCAACATTACTTGCTGTAGATTCTCAGGAGAGTTGAGGAAATCCATGCACGCCTTCTTGAGCCCTCGGCAATGGTGCTGCTCAGCCAGCACAAGAATAGTTGGCACCGTGCTTGCGTTGATCCATGCACACAACTCTTGCTCACACATCAGTTTTAGCCTCGGGAGATCATATCTGTCTGCTGCTTCAAGCAATTGCTGCCAAATAATATCTTCTTCATCTGCATCATCGACCTCCGGCACTGAAATTGAATCACTGTATATGAAATCGAGCAAAAGATTGAACACTTGTTCCTCCATGTCCCTTACATGTATGACACTGGTGGTGGTTCCTTCTTTCATGGGGCCAAAGAGCTGTGCCTTGAAGACCGCAGAGCGGGCTGCGAGCACGCACCGGTGCGCCATGAATGCCCTTCCTCCGACTTGAAACGTCACGTCAGCGCTGGTGCCAGACTGGAGTAGATCACCGAGATCTTGTCGAATATCAGGCGGAGGCAACACATCGCTGACCGGGAGAGGGCTGCTGGCTTTGTTGATGTTAACGTCCTTGGTGATGATGATGTCGCACCTTATGGTGAAGCTATCATTCTTCAGATTTTCTGACTACTCAAAAATCTCTCTTCTCGTTAAACATGGGGAACTGAAAGGATCACGGCTACAGAATTTGTGAGTTTCCTTTGCGCCAGCAAGCAATGGCGGGTAGTGGTTGTGAAGAACCTGATCGGCAACGAAGCTGAACTCATACTGCACCATCACAGGATCGACAACATTACCTTGATCAAGGAAGAGATAGAAGGACATGTAGCCATCGTGATCTGGTTCGTAGCCGTTGGGGTAGCACTGGAGAGTCCACCGGTAGCCTCCAACTTTGAAATGGCGAGATTCTCTGAAGTTGCCATTGGGGATGTCCTTGACGAGAGAGGAATACCCATTGACCACTAGGAGGTGGTACCCGCTGTAGATGACTGGTGTAGTGGCTGAAGCAGGTTGCGGTGGCGTAACCTCTCCGATGACAGATATGCCAGCAAATGGCACCGAAGTCATGATTCCAGTACTGAAGATATGTGCCGTTGTTGCTCAGATCTGGCACTAGGTAATGAGGCTAGGTAACACTTGCTTGAGCTAGAACAGTGGAGGAGCACTACCATGCAGGTGTATCCGTAGTTGTTGTTGCCCTGTATACAGTGGCGAAGCTTGTCAATTTTGAAGTATAAAGATAGCTCATAAATGCATAAAGTTTAGATGTCTCAATTGCATGCTTAAATCCACAACATAATTGATGGAAACACGGAAGTGGTAAAAAAAAATACTTGATCAACAATGTTATCACATTAGGAATAACTTGTTATTTTGCAAGCTATTTGCCTTGCTAGCTGAATCTTGTGCTATTTCTAGTTCTTCGATAACCTCTGATTCTTCTGCTACTTCTGATATATATATATATATATATATATATATATATATATATATATATATATATATATATATATATATATATTACCCTGGTTAGTGATTAATAATCGCTACCCGAGCCCGACCGAGCCAGCCCGACGCATCAATACGCGAGCCAGTCTACGGGGGGCGGCGCGGCCCGTTTTCGGTTTTCCTCGCACGCACCTGCTTTTATTTATTATTTTCTTGTTTTCATCATAATTTTTTTTTTGTTTCGGTATATTGATAATAGATCGTGGAGGCGCCGGGTTTATTTCCATTCGCTATCGCCGCACGGCCACAGCTCGCCGCCGCCCCACGCACACGACCGCAGCTCGCCCGTCCCCTCGCCGCAGATCCTTAGCTCCGCCGCCGCCCCGGCCTGCTCCCCGTTTTGGCGCGCGAGATCACGCCCTCGACGCGCCTGGCGCACCGGGCGGTCCGTCTTCCACCACCAGCGCGGCGCTGCCCCGCTTCCCCCGCCGCGGCGCGGCCCGCCCCTTTCTCGACCCGCGGCGCGCCCGACCCTTCCCCCGACACGCAGCGGCGGCGTGACCTTTCTTCCCTACACGCAGCGGCGCGCCTTTCTTCCCTACCGCAAAGCGGCGACGGGCGTCTTCTCCCCACCGGTAGGAAGGGGAGGCGGAAGGGACGCCGATCCGGATGGAGGCCGGACGGATAGAGGCAAGGGCAGGTGAAGGGGACGTCCAGCTACACCTACTCCCAGCCACGCTCCATCTCCTCCTCCCGCCCATGATCCAACTCCTCCCTCCAGCTTCTCCTACGGTGGTGTCCCCTCCACAAAGACTCCTCCGCCCCACCAAATCCCACCACCTCCTACCGGGCTCTCGACCACGGCATTCAGGTAAGTATCCTGATCCGATGTAGTTTGGATTAGGATTATTAGGTATCCCGATCCGTGAATTTTGGATTAGGATTGTTGCTTCATTGTTTAATTGCATAATTCTTGTCTTTCTGTCAGCCTTGGCGTCACCCTGGTGCGCTCTTTTGGGATCCATGCTATGCTGTCGGTGCATATCTGAATGGCGGCCATGAATGGCCAGTGACCTAGCTCACATGACAACGCCGTCCGAACAAGTCGGGTGACCAGCGCCCATGACCTACATCATGTGCGACGACACTACGAGCAAGCTGTCGACCTGGTGGTGCCGTCTTCTGCTATCGTTTCATTATCTCACGCCCCATGATTTTGTTTTGGTTTTGCCAAAATTTAGGAGATTTATTATATGATCTCTGCTCAAATTCATCTAGATCATCAAGTGTGTTGCCTCCTTTTTCGTGGAGGCAAGCCTAGGGCTCTTTATTTTTCACGTTTCTGTTATAAACAATGTAATTGTCTTTTTGTGCAAATATGCTGCACGGAGGAAACATTAGCGCTAGGATCGGCCGTGCCTACTAGTGCATCCTTGTCGCCTAGTCATTGGTCTTTGCCTGATCTGAACCATGCATGAATTTGATTATTGAATTATGACACAATTTCGTACATCATCAGGGCATATAAAGGGCGTGCAAGCAGCAAAATTCAGGAATCGTGTCCCTTGGTGTAGTGCAGTTCCATGTTCCCATCACTGCATCGCTTGTATTTAGGACTGATATTTTTTCTCTAATTTTCAATTCATATGAGATAACCCGGAAATATGGCTAAACCCTAACAGGGTACACAAAAACTTGATTTTGAGCTAGAAGTGATAATCTTTTCTTTCCAGAAGCTAGCAAATAGATTTGAGTATTCTCATATGAATACAACTAAAGCCAATTCTTTAACTACCTTTTAAATATGTATTCTTGAAATTGTTGCTTGAGATTTCTATTATTGATTCCATAGTTGTAAATGGTACCAGGATGATGATGATATAACATTATTACAATTAACTATTGAGGTGCATCAATTTCTTGATTGTGGGAGGATGGTACTCATTTCGGATCCATTCCGTGGGAGATGTTGCTATCACCATTCGATATATTAGTTTTATTTATGCTGGCTGATGAGCATAATTAGAGATTTATTATTTTTTATTTATTTGTGAATAAGAACACAAGATGTGCAACTTGTTTTTTTTCCAAAGTGTAAATGCTCATATATGTGTGATTACAGCAAACTCATGTCTAATTAGATTTGTTTCCTGATTTTTTTCCTAAAATATAGTGTTAGTGGCGAATATTGTATCAGGCTAAGGAGCATGCTTAGATGGTTTGCCATGTCTTACTATATTAGGAAGAGATTTATGATAGTTTGTTTTGGAGGTATGTAGTTTGGAAGGATTCACGGAATTGGTAATCTAATATTTCTTATCTTTCTTACAGGTACAAGCCAGATGTAATTAAAAGGGATATGGACTCTTATCAACTACCTTTTATCTGAATGACTTGTAGTATCTCTGAATACACTCCACATGCACCATTGACAAAGTGAAAGACTATCAATAGCGTGGAAGACTAGGTCAGTATCTAGTGTTCTAGTGCTCCTTTTTCTGCTATAACTTACGCAAATGATTGTATTTCTTGCTAAATATGTGTCCCACAAGGCCTTTATGGTGTTCTTTTTTTTATTGTTCTCAGCAGTTTGCCTTGTGTTTGGGAGGCTTCTATATATTTCTTCTTAGGTTTAAAAATTGTTAATTCGATCATAATAACCAGCTCAAGATAGTGTTAGTGGCGAATATTGTATCAGGCTAAGGAGCATGCTTAGATGGTTTGCCATGTCTTACTATATTAGGAAGAGATTTATGATAGTTTGTTTTGGAGGTATGTAGTTTGGAAGGATTCACGGAATTGGTAATCTAATATTTCTTATCTTCTTACAGGTACAAGCCAGATGTAATTAAAAGGGATATGGACTCTTATCAACTACCTTTTATCTGAATGACTTGTAGTATCTCTGAATACACTCCACATGCACCATTGACAAAGTGAAAGACTATCAATAGCGTGGAAGACTAGGTCAGTATCTAGTGTTCTAGTGCTCCTTTTTCTGCTATAACTTACGCAAATGATTGTATTTCTTGCTAAATATGTGTCCCACAAGGCCTTTATGGTGTTCTTTTTTTTATTGTTCTCAGCAGTTTGCCTTGTGTTTGGGAGGCTTCTATATATTTCTTCTTAGGTTTAAAAATTGTTAATTCGATCATAATAACCAGCTCAAGATAGTGTTAGTGGCGAATATTGTATCAGGCTAAGGAGCATGCTTAGATGGTTTGCCATGTCTTACTATATTAGGAAGAGATTTATGATAGTTTGTTTTGGAGGTATGTAGTTTGGAAGGATTCACGGAATTGGTAATCTAATATTTCTTATCTTCTTACAGGTACAAGCCAGATGTAATTAAAAGGGATATGGACTCAATAAGGTCAGAAGTGATTTGCGGTACATGCCAGATATAATTCACATAAACTATGTGTTTTCATGCCTCATGTTATTTAAATGAACTAATTTTGATATCAGCTATCTTGAAATCGTCCCAAGATTAGCAATGGGACCACTTTAGGCAAAGCAGTGATGTTTCTGGTTTTGTTGGGTAGCATGTTTGCCTATTTGGCATGGTTGGCCTTCTTGGAGAATTGGAGTAGTTCGTGTGCTGTACTACCAAATTCAGATTGTGGCTGCTTGGTGTTCCAGTTTTATCTGGCTTCGATCTTGTATTTGTTGCCTTTTTACTTGCATAACAACAAATTGGGTCATTTTTTTTCAAAATAGGACCTGCAAGCTAGAAGTACGTAGTGTTTATAATAGAGATATTGATATTAGAAGCTTGTTTGTTTTATCTCATCTCATATTATTCAAGTTCAGGGTGAGATTCATGTTAGAGTTTAAGAACAAGCAGGCTCCTATCTCCATCTTTGATCAGCCCAGATCAACTATATCTATTTGGATTTATTCTCTGAATTTTCATGAGTTCCAGCTTATGTGTCAATTTGATTTCTGCATCGCATGACTTACTTGACCTTGTGCTCATACAGTTTTCTCGAACTGCTTTCTCCACCCTATTTTTAAAATCCACTTGACTATTAATATTATTGATTATTCTTCCACTGGTTAAAGCTAATATTTTCATCATTGTTATTTATCCTTTTTTTCTTTCTCTTTGTTTTTTTTGTGCAGATCCCATTTGGGCACTACCGCAGTCACTTGTGGTGCAATATATTTCACTTGGTGACCATCAATACATCTATCAGATATAGATATCCTTGGCTGATCTTGATAGGGCAGTGCCAAGATCAGCCACAATCTTGCCACCTTGGTATGTTCTATTCCTTGTCTACTTTGTTCCTAGTTAGACCCTATGCCAGTTGTTGCTCATTGCAGTTAATTAAATCTAAAATGCTAGACTCATGTGAACAATTCTACTGCCACTTGTAGATAACTCAGTTTACTTTTACTGTCAAATGTAGATGTTCTCTGAATCATTACTTCTCTCGCCATTATAGCTAAGTCCAATTCCTGGATTCCGGTGTTAATCTACATCTTTGGAAGCAACAAAATGTTTCTGCTAGCCATGCCTACAAGACAATTTTTCAAACAATTGGTGGTGTTATAAACAATTAAACACAATGCACTTCTTTTTTTTAATAAGGCTTTTTCTCGAGTCGAAGATAACCTTGTTACTTTAAATCATATATTGTTATGCAGAGTTAATCAATAGCAGCAGCATAATAGTGAATTTTTTTTGTTAGCTCATGGCATACACCATATTTTGGTACATTCCTAGTATTTTGGTTCTACTGATGTGTATCATACTTTTATTGCCCTGTACATTGTTTGGTTTCTCTGACTTGAACAAAGAGTTCATAATCTCCAATTGTTTTTGTGTGTTCCAAACATAGTGTATTTATTCGGAGATAGCTCCCGAGGGATGTTGCTGCGCAGCCCCTGGCCTGCAACCTCGCCTCCTACACTTGTGGTAAGGTTAGCCTTCAGTACTTGTTCTTGTAACTGTGCATCGATTTGCTGACCGAGCAAGAAAGCTTCTCAATTCTAATCTATTCAGGGAGAGCTGGTGGATGGTGGCATATTACCATAGTTGAGGGAGACCAGTTCAGTAACTAGATATTACCACTAATTATTTCAAGTTGAAGTTACCCCTTTTCTGCTACATATATCTTTTTTTTGCTTTTTTGCAT
The DNA here is from genome assembly GCA_015847255.1 of Hyparrhenia diplandra. Classification (NCBI taxonomy): domain Eukaryota; kingdom Viridiplantae; phylum Streptophyta; class Magnoliopsida; order Poales; family Poaceae; genus Hyparrhenia; species Hyparrhenia diplandra. The sequence goes on along the minus strand of JADLZK010004130.1, from coordinate 270,251 downwards.
TGTTTGATTGCATCCTGTAATGATATACTGTCAGACCTTGCATTGTGTGCCCTCATATTGTTATTTTAAATAAATCATAGGATCTAAAAATGTTTATGCTTTCCATGGTGATCAATGTTACAACCTTTGATATGCTGCTGCCTTCAGTTTTGAGCCATGACCGCATCTATCAGCAATCTGAAATTCATGTATATACTGCTCATTAGGTCATCTCATATTTGTCAAATTGAGATTTTGCTTGGCGTCTCCATGTTTTTTTAATCACTTGCACCAGACACCATGTTAATCATGATAAAGCAAACTTCTACTGCGACTAGGTGTCCTAGCACAAGTTGGTTGTGTGCCTATATGTGCCACCACTCTTCCCCAAAACGAGCTAATAGGGCTCAATACCTGGCCTTCTAAGTTCGATGTGCGAAGTGTCTATTATCTATTCATTCATTATGGAAGATTGACAGTTCATATCAGTAATACTTTTGTTGCAAGATCTTTTAACAGATATGAAGGTTGCGCTGCTGCATTACCTACCTGTCCATCAGAGAACCAGGCTCACAAGATTCAGACAAATCTCTTTAATTCTGCCTTGAAGTAGTCTCATTTTAGATAGTAGTGATCAGCAAGGTGACTTTAGAATGTTGTGATCAGCATCTTACGATGGTGGTGCTCTTGGCCAGCGCCGTCACTTTAGAAAGTTTACAGTAATTTGTTTTAGAAAAGTGTACAGGAATTTGTTATGAGTACTTGATCTTTGCTGAAAAGTTGTGCTTATTATAAGTGTTTACCCATTCAATAGCAGATTTGTGTCGAGCAAAAGGAAAGTCTATTTTGATTATCATAGAACAGTTGCAGCGATTATAGGAACTATATGTTTTTCACTAATCCTTGGGAACAGAAGTGAATAAGTAATAATGTAATATTAATTGCAAAACAAGAAGACTTAAAATACCTAAAACTAAGTTAAACAGGACGGTCAATCCTGCCTTTTGATTTGTAAAATACTGTTCGCGTGAAAAACGGCTTCAGAAACCTGGCCATGCGAATGTCACGGGTAGCCGGAAAAAAAAAGGTCGGCTTGGAAACCTGCCAGGTGAGACTCACGAGCGGCCAAAAGAAAATAAAATGAAAAAACAAAATCATTCCACAAAAAAGAGTGATCGAGACCCCTCATGCAGCGTCATGCGCAGGCGTTGGTCGTCGTGGTGGGGACTCACGCGACCCACGTCGTCGTGGCTTAGACGGTCGACCGCGCGTGGCTGCGGGCTCCGAAGGCTGCCTTGCGCGAGGGGGGCTCGGGTACTGTTTAATAATCAGTACCCTGGTACTACTTAGCGCAGCCCTATATATATATATATATATATATATATATATATATATATTGATTGGTGCTACTTGATATTGATTGTACACAAGGATGGGTTTCTGATTGTGCTTGTGCAGAAGGGCGGGTTTGTGGCGTAGGATTAGGAGCAAAAAAAAAAAAAAGATTTAAATGTATTGGTACACTTGATTACGCAACTCTAAAAATATCGACCCATATCAAATAATCATTCATGGATTTTTTTTTTTAACAATGGAGAGAATTGTAGAATTCATTCGCGAATGAGGAACTGAATTTACCAGGGCTCAAAGCCTCAATAGTCAGACAAGTAGAGTACGCGATGTGCCCTGGTGGTGGTGGCTCGACGAGAATGCTGGTGCCTGGGTCGCCGCTCGCCGGCCAGGCGGCGCGTGAGGCTGCGGGCCTGAGGCAGCCTAGCGGACAGCCTCCTCTTAGGAGCTGCTGCAGGGGCCCATTGCCGGCCGGCGGCTGCTGTTGAGAGATGACGAGCGGAGAAATGGAGACGCCGAGTCGGGACTGCGGCGGCGGCGGGCGGAGAGGCGAATGGGAACGGCACTGGAGCGAATGCGGAGTCGGTCCTCCTTCTCCTACTTGGGCCGGTTGGAGTAAAAATTTGGACCTATGTCTTCTAGTAAGGTGCCACACAAGGAAAATTGAAGGAAAAAGTCTAATTTACACCTTTTAATTACCGTGATCGTTTGATTTTCTTCATAATATAGGGATTTGCTAAATTTTAGGTGTCTGAATTTTTATTTTATTCCAGGCGATGGCTAATGCACATATTTTATACTAAAATTACAGGTTTAGCTCGTTGTAATTTCTATAGAGACAATCTGCAATTTTCAGATACAATAATAAAAACTAGTTAAACAAACTATAAACCTTACAAAATTTTATATGAATGACAATTTAAAATTAACAATTATTTTCTATAATTAGACAAGGATAAATTTTATATGTGTAGGCACAAGGACAATTTAAAAATTAACAATTATTTTCTATAGTTAGACAAGGAAAAAAATTTAATGTGTCACTATGACAAAGTTTTGCCTAAAATCTTCTTAAATTTCCGGCACCTGAAATATAGGAAAAGTGCATAATATATATAAAACCAGTTTTTAACCAAATAAAAATGGGCACGATAACGCCCCCGACGGGTATCACGCTAGCCATGCCTCCCCTGCCCCACTAGGCCCCGCCCGCCGCCCCCCGCCCGCCGCCTGCACTCCCCCGGCCCCGCACCGCCTGCCCCCCGCCCCGCCCGTCGAATCCGACCCAGCCATGAGGGAGCTCGAGCTTGAGTCAGCTCTACCATGGGAGAACATGTAGCGTATGGGTGACATAAGAAAAAGAAGCAACACCCGACCGAACCAACAGATGAAACATACGCATGCACCGATCTACTTTTGAAACATTTGAAAAACAACAGTTGAAACATACGACTGAAACTAGTTGAAACAAACAACCCTTCCAAAACATCTATGAAACATATCTTTCGATCTACTTTTTGAAACATCCGAAAAACAAACGATTGAAACTAGTTGAAACACTTGAAACATCTCTTCCGAACACATCGATGAAACATATCTCCGAAAACATGTGAAACAATCGATCTACTTTTGCAACATACATATGGTTCGGTTGAAACATTTGTTGACACCTGTTATAGCATAATATTACAAGTTAAATAACATGAAATAAGGGCTCAAGTCAAAGACAAACATAAGTCTAGGGGTTTAACTAACATAATTCCACGAAGTTTTTTGGTATTCTCGTGACTCTCCAAAGACTTGATAGATAATTGCAGAGAAGAATGGAGAAAGTTCCGAATATACAAGACATATGAAGACAAGACTTAACCGTGAAGCAACTCAACCCGAAAAGTGAACTAAAACATTCTAGAAGATACCGAGGACACCGTAAAAGACGGGATGCCAAGGTGGCACTCCACCCCGGCGCGCCGCCAAGGCATGTAGGCCGGCCGCCGTAGGGTCACCCTATCAGCCCCTCCTTTCTAGGTCGGTTTACTACCGACATTGAGGTTGTTTCTACACCGCTGCTGAAGGTCGGTTTGATCCAAGGGTTGACGTTCATCGCCAAGTACTATATAAGAAGACCAAATTTACCCTGTGGCTGAGGGGAGATCATTATCATACTCATTCATCAACTCATACCCATCTAGTCCAGCCAAGTCTAGACCTAAGCCCTAGTTCATACTAGAAGTAGTTAGCTACATAGCTAGTTCTAGTTGAAGATCAAGTTCATCTTGAGTTCCTGATAGTCAAGAAGTAGCAAGGATCATTGTTCTTGAGACTTCTCTCTTGTATTCGATCCGTAAGTACTCTTATATTTAGAATACAATTGTTATGGCTTTGATCTATATAATTATTATATTCTTATTGATATGTGTTTATGCTTGCTATGATTATATGTTTAGTTTAGTAAGATTGCTTTATATTTTATGCATGGAATTGTATAGCATCCATATAGATGATCACTATGTGGGTGATAAGCAATGTGTAAACGTGGTGTTTATACAACGTTTATCTGCAATTGCACCCTACATTCCGGGCCGTGTGGTAGATCGCGGGAGTGACAGTCCTGTTGAGTCCTTTGGAATCCACCCTCCGAATGTAGGACTAGTCGAGTTTATTATTACGGTAATGATCAAGTTTCGTCCTTGGTTGTTATTGGTAATGCTTGCCATGTGTAGAAGTAATCCAACCTTGCCATGATAGCTAGATGTATTGCACTAATTGTAGTATTCATTGACATATATGATTAGGAGTATCTTAGGAATATTCATTCTATTCTTTCTATAACATGTTAATAGCTCGTATGATACTAGTGGCATATGATGATCTTAGACTTGGGTATTTATCATTTATATTATTATCTTTATATTGTGACTTATCCTGTTGAGTTATGTTAGATGCATATGGCTACTCTGCATTACACTACTGTAAGGTGGATCTCATAACTAAATCACAATCTAAATCATTAGATATCCTTTTCTCTCTACCTTCCATAGACTCCCTTCCCTGTGGTAAAATATAAATACGATACCTGGATTACTCTCGGTGAAGTGCTACAATTGGTATTTCTATCTGTGCGCATGCAGATATCATGTTCATTCTTTTATCAAGGCCAATCAAGAATACCATGCCCCGCATTTCTTAGAGCGTTATTGCTAGGGTGACAGACTAGTGTATAGGTAATGCCTAGAAATGAGTGGTATACCTTGAGTACATATCCTGATGAGATTAATTCCACTATGGATAATGATGCTAAGTTTACATCCCACTACTAACACCGCCTAACTCCGCTTTGTTGGATCATGAGGTTAATCCCATATCCAAGCTAACATGATTAGATAGATATCCCATATATACTCCTTTTTTCGCCTTCCTAATTGGGATCGTAAGAAATATCAACAAGCATTTCTAAAGCCGTTGTTTCGGGAAGGCGTAGTCTATTTAGAAAAATAATTTTTTTTGACTTTGTTTTTCAAAACTTTCCTAGTTTGGGAGAGCATAGTCAATCTTTCAATTTTGAAAAGATGTTTTCAATACTTCAAAAGTTTTTCTAGTGCTTCTTTCCAAATTTTCTAGTTTGGAAGGGTATTAGCCAAAGACTTAGACAAGTGTTATTACTCCTATTAAGTTAGTATTGTTTCGACTTTACTAGTTAGAAAGGGTGCTAGCCAAAAATCTTTTAAACACATCATATAAGGAAACCGTAGAGATCCCTTACACTACCTAATGCATTGAGAACCCATTATCACATACTCAAATAGGTTCACCCCTGTTTTCTATTTGTTTTTGATCTTATGTAGGGGAGTTGTATGAATAAAAACCTTCCGTAGAATTTTGTTGAAGATCCCGAAAATTAATCAGCAGGCCGCGAGCAAAACTCGCACAAACTCCAAAGACCTACATCATCAACATCATCATCCGAGAATCCAAGACCTACTGAATCGGAAGTTAATCAAGTTACTAAAGACTTGACATCTGAATTTGAAGTTATGGCAAATCGCTGACGGTAACCAACTACATATTTTAAACGTCAACATTCTACTAAAAAGGGAGTGAAACTCGACCTTATCATGCTCATATACTTTTTACTACTAATATATTTCCACTTGTAGTGTCCAAATTATTATTATGCAGATATTATACAAAAACAAGTGGAAATATGGCTCGGAATGCGCAACTCCGAAAGCGCACTATTGGAGATCAAAAGCCCAGGGGGTGTTTTAGGGCCAAACCGACCAAACCAGGCCAAGCAAACATCACACCACGACTTTTCAAGACAGACACGATGGCCTCGCCAAAACTTGGGCGGGCCGAGCCCATAGGGTGCGGCCGCACCCCAAGGTGCGCCCGCACCTCCCGGGGGCGGTTCGAGCCCAAAGTTGCTCAAGGCGGTTCAATTAGTGTTCAAACGGTCGGTTTGGGTGTTGATGGCCGGTGCAACGCACTGACGCCCGCTTAGGTCGGTTTTAGGGGTAATTAGGTCATTTAGCCCTCTCCCTCTTGTGTATAAATAGCTCTCCTCTCTCCCTCACTCACACACACCAATCCATACACAACACAAGGAAGAGCCACAATGTAGAAGAGAGGAAGAAGCTCCCACTCCACTCTTATTCTTCTTCTTCCTCCTTCTTAGTTCTAATAGAGAGTGAGAGAGGGAAGGCTAGAAGAGGGCTTGGCCTCTTCTCCATGGAGTCCTAGTGTGCCTCCCTCGGTGCATTGGGGATCCCGGGTGGTCGATCATTTTGACTTGTCGGCACCCGCCACGCTTGTACCTCTACAACCTTCTAATCATTTAGGTAAGAATGGTTGTGTCCCTCTTCGCTTTTTTACTCAAGCATATTATCTAGTCAAGTTATAGAATTACGGGATTGATAGTCGTTCCTTCGGGCGGTGCTCGTAGAAGGACCCCGGGGACGGGTAAGCCTTGTTAACACGCCGAGTAATAATCACTAGTGTAGACGTGGTGTCTAGACTAAGGGTTTTCTATCTTTTGTGGCGCATCCCACGGTTGAGGGGGTAGGCGGCCGGGTTGTGACAAACCTTGTCCATCCCTTGTAATCCCCCACGTTCGGGTGTGGCGCAAAGGTGCAATTGCCGGACACCGTCCTTTGGGCGTGGGCGGTGCCCGTGAGGACATAACAGCCCAAGTGATCCCCGCTAGAGAGTTTGAGCCCATAAAGATACCTCACCACCCATAGTTATCCTAGGGTGACTCTGTTCGTAGAGTAATCACACAACCGCCTCGTGGAAATACGATACCACGAATACTTCCGGGTGAAATGCTATAACGACAATTCCGTTCGAGGCGCTTGCGGATTCTTCACGCATACGTTAAGAAACGCCAACAAGCATTTCGCGCCTTTGCCGGAACGGTAGTCATAATTCTCTCTGAGCCTAGAGCACCCGTGTGTTGTATCCAAAAAAAAAACCAAAATAGTTATTTATTTTTCATTTTCAAAATGAAGCCAACTATCCAATTTAAAATCTTTTTGCTTCTCCAAAGGGGGAGTTCACAGGGCCAAAATCTTTTTCAAAACCAAAATTTTCATTCGGCCATGAACTCCACCCTATTTTGAAAAACAAAACTTTTGGTTCGGGCACTCCATCTTTGGTGACCATTTTGAAAATCTTTGTTGCCACCTACAAGATTTCGAGGAATTATGATCATGCCTCAAAGATTCCCGGCATGATCCAAGAAATTTACGTGTGGAATTTGTTTCGCTCTCTCTCATAGGGAAAGTAAAACAATAGTACACTATTGTCGTAGGAAGTTTGAATGGGGACTGAGAAGAACTCAAAGACAATTTTTGTCTAGCATTCTTCCCCATCAATGCCTACCAAGGACAATCCTCGATTTCAAATACGATGAGAAGGAGTCCATAGGTGCAGCCTAGGCCGGTTTATAATGTTTATACATATTGGCCTAGACTTGTCATTACCCGACAAAGGTGCTTTTTGCATATCTTTTGTTCGGTCTTGACATGAATGCTGCCCTATGCCTTGACATGACCGTTGGAGGGTCGTTTCCACGTAAACCTACAACGGAACATGGGAAAATCCTTAAACACATCCTAGAGAAGCTTGCTTCTCCCGTTGTAGAACATATTCCCCCTCCATATTAAGGGCATGTCAAGCGTTGAGGAGCCCCTCATCAGTCGAGCCATTCCCCGTACCGCCATTGGAACCGATTGTTGAGCCCTCTCCCGAACCACGAACACCGAAGGAAGGAATGTTTCGTCCTTCGGAGTTCGCGATTGATTTCAAGGATGATGACAGAACCTCGTACATCGAGGTGCGCTTAGACTTTCATATCTATCCCATCCTTGACTTCAATCTTCTCATAGGCTACCCTCTCAAAAAAAGTTTTATTTTTCACAAAACAAAACCAATAGAGGGAAGCCGTGATGAGAAGTTAGGAAAGATTGCTTCCGCCTCTCACACCTAGACATCCCAAAGGCAAAGCATCTTCCCAACAAAAACCCGCTCGAGGAGGCGAAGTTCATAACTCTATTCGCTTCACCCAAGTTGCTTCTCGCATCTTAGTGAAACGAAACACCGTCGCCCCTCACACGAACACAAGTCATGTCCCTCCGGCCAACAAAACATTGATCTTGACAATGGTCAAGATTCAATGTTTGTCCTTCACGACAAATCTTTTGAGGAGAAAACCTCATGTGCCATGGACATTGTTGCGTTTCCTAAGCGCAAGTGCCAAAAAAGGCAAGAGCACTGGGAAACACAGGTTGACCTCCCACAACGACTTCGCCGAATTGTTACATTCCAGCTACCATCGCCACGGGATGTCGTGGCATTCTCAGCATTTACGTAACAAGTCCGCAAGCGCACGGAAATACCGTTGTAGCATTTCACCCGAGATATTCAGGGTATCGTTATTTATATTTTCCCAAAGAAAGGCATGGTGTAGGACTCTAGTAGGGGCATGAACAAGACGACATGTCTATGCAAATTGACCAATACTCAATACAGGGGTAAGTAATGATATTTTAAGATAGTGTGACACACACTTGGGCCAACCTCAAGGATAAAAGGAAAATAAAGAATATTCCTAAGTGGAGCAGGCATTCTAAAGTAGCTGTGCAAAGAACCAGTTAATAATCATGCAAACATAGATGACTAGAGTTTTAGGCCGAGAGTGAGATGGATCGGGGAGACCTCCCCGGAGCATCCGCCCGAAGGAAGGCATTTACGAACTCCTACAAAGACACACAAACGTGGGGATTTCAAGGACGGTCAAGGCTTGTCACGACCAAACCGCCTACCCCCTCAACCGTGGCATGCACTCATATTCGAAGGATACCCGCATCCGGACACCACGTCCGCATACTAAGACACTACCCATGTCCCCCATGGCCCCCACCCTACGGATGGACGGAATAGGACACGAGCAAGCCCCGAAGGACACAACGAACCGCCACCTCAGCACAACTCTTACTCTACTCAAATACATGGCACGAATGGTTAGGCCCTAAGTTCTATATGACTAACCACGACATAGGAACTATAGTCTAGTTCTTCTATCATGATTGTGTCGAGAACAACATGTCAAAAATATAACATGTAAATACTCTAGCTCTATTGCACAAGCATATGAGATCAAGACTTGAGGATAAACCATAAATGTATTCATACCGAATATTCCTTCTCCCAAGTACAAGCTCTCCAATGAAGCTTAGCCTTGCTCCAAATACTACTAAAGACTAAAAGAACTAGAGAAGTGGAGGAGTAGAGAGGAGAGGAGTAGAGAGGAGAGGAGAAGAAGAGTAGAAAGTGAGGAGGCTCCAAATGGTGTGTGTTGAGAGAGGGAGAGAGGGGGCCTACTTATACACTTAGAGGAGGGGCCTAAGTGCTAATTTACATCAAAACCGACCTGGTAAACCTTCCTTGTATCGCAAACCGACCAACGCAGGCGGGAAACCCCGTTTGGAAAGTGCACGAACCGCCTCCCCGAGGTCGGGCCGAAACCGCCTCGGGGAGGGTGCGGCCGCACTGGTGTGGTGCGCGCCAAGACCCCCGGGCTCGGCCGCCCAGTCTCGGTGGGGTGTCGTCTTTCGCCCTGAAAAGTTGTGGGCCGGGCCGTGCTCGGCCCGCATTTGATGTTTTGGGTCGATTTGCTCTTGGGCTTGGGTTTTGTAATAATGCGCTTTCTCTCGGAAGGCGTACTTTTGGTCGATTTTCCACTTGCTTTTATTATAAATCTGCAAAATAAAATACAAGACACTACAAGTGGAATTTATTAGTGATAAAAGTATATGAGTATAAAAGGTTTAATTTTACTCCCTTTATGGTAGTAAGTTGACGGAAAAAATATGTCGTTGGTTACCGTCAACAAACTCCCCCTAAGCTTACCCTTTGCGCGCCCTCGAGCAAAAGAGATAAGTACTTGGTTGTTGATCGAGTTGCTACTATGCCGATTACGTTTTACAAGTGCCAGGGTTATAATAAGAGTGTCTACTAGAGTTTGAATAAAATGGCACATCTTTTTTTCCCACCCTTTTATTACCTTTCATCGTAGCGGGGCTTTCCAAATTTTCTCAAAGCCTTGAGCGGTTGCCGATAGAACGGTTATAACGAGGTGCTTATCATTCATCCTTTTGATCAACTGTTTATCCGGGGATTTTATTTAGATAATATTTATTTCTTTTCGAGAAAGCATGGGCTTTATTGCTATATATATATATATATTTTTTTTTTTGGAGAGGTGGGCTCTGCTCGCCCTAGACTTTTGTCTTTTATTTCCTCTCTTTTCTTCTCCTTTTTTTTTTTTAGAGATGTGGGCTCTACTCGCCCTCGGACACTTGTCCATTTTTCATCTCTTTTTTTTTTTTAGCATAGCCCATATCATTTTCTCTTTTTCTTTCAAAATAGGTTCCCTGGATGTCAAGTTTCTCTTTTGAACGAAGTCATAGCAAATCCATTTGTACCATATCATATTTGGCAACAACTTAATTAGACTAGGTAGAGCATATGCAACCCATATGAATCAGGGCTTTTTCAGATGAGTTTTCAAATTAGCCACTAAACCCAAACTTTAGAGAAATTCAATTATAAACTAGGCACGAGGCAAAGCATAAGACAGAGCAACTATTCATCATTTCAACAAGGGACTAAGACTAAACATTTTTATAACTCATATATAGGAATGAAGTTTGTCTTTTTTAGCGTAACTCAACATTTCATAAGATAGAGAATATGATCAAAATGTGAGATACAAGTTACCTTTCATGGAGTCCTCCCCCAAGCTAGCCTTTGCTTACTTACCTTTTATGGTTCTCGCTTAGCTTGAGCACGCAATGATCCGAGTTGTGGCCGGTGGCGTGGTTAGAGGCTCTCCCCAAGCTTGTCTTTTGATGTCATCAAAGTAACATGACAAACTCTTGGGGTTGAAAGGTTCATCTCCTCTCTTCTTCTTCTCTTCTCTACCCTCTTTTTTTATTATTTATTATTATTATTATTATTATTTTTACTGTTAACCCTGTTGTCATCTTCAAGACTTACCCTTATGGATTTTGATAAATTCCTGCAGGGGTTAGTCCATATGATCGACCAAAATCTACACCAGCAATTTTAGGTTCAATAACCAGACTCGACTCCATGTCTAATCTGATCAAGGTAGACTTTTTGACCTAAGCACCATGCTCAATTCAAAACGCCTATGGAAGTATGATCATACGTATAACCAAAACTTCCAAACCAAGACATGCCAAAATAGAAAGAGGAAGCATGCATTGATAAACAAGATTCTTTCAACAGGGGTAAACAATTTTATTTTTATTTATTATTTTTATTGTAAGCATCATGGAGTTATTACTGGGAGATTATTATTGTAAAATAAAAAGATAACTACCGATTTACCTTCGGCAAGGGCTCACCTTTTAAAGTCCGACGAGCGGGACTCTTCTCCATTCATTTAGTGCTTGATGGAGTGTTACCCGTATCCCGGAGAAGTGGATGCGGATGTCGCCCTTTCGCCCGCCATGCCTCGCTAACACTTTGTGGCTTTACCTTCTTGGGCTGCTTGTTTTTAGCATTCTTATGCTTGTTGAACCCATTGAACGGGCATCTCATTGTTTGGCCCCTCGCATATGGAAGCTAGCATGCCCGATCCCACTTGCAAAACTGCATTTGTAGTGTTAAGAAATGGTCTCCCAAGGATTGGGGCAGCTCTCTCGTTGTGACCCATGTCTAGGATGACAAAACCGGCGATGTATGCTTCTCAATTTTTACTATAACGCCCCGAGCTACTCCCTCTGGTTTCCTTAGTGATAGGTCCGCCATCTGCAGTTCAAAATGTACAGGGGACAAAGGTCCACCTAATATTTCATCATATGTTACCTTGGACATGATGTTTATGCTTGATCCAAGGTCGCAGAAGGCATCCTCGAAGACATGCGGGCCAACCGAGCATGTGATTGCTCCAAGCGGCCAGGGGTCCTCCTTCTTGATAATGAGTGGTGGCTCGGTAGGAGACTTGCCGCCTTCCCGACATAGAGGCTTACTGCACCTCGTTGAGACCATTTTAACAGATTCAAGAGAAATTTTGGGTTGCCCCAAAACTTTTCCCCGAACCGACAACAGTAAAAGCAGCAAAAACCGAGCTAATTGGGTTTCTATCATTTTATTAAAGCTCAGTTGTCTTTCATAAGAAGATGTTAAACTTTTAATTTTGAAAATCATGTTTTCAATTATTTTATCATTAAGCATCATCTTCTTTGAAAGTTCTTCAATTATTTTTGCTTGGTCTAAGACCAAGTCTTCCAAGGAGAGAGGATTCGAATTGTACCTTGAGTTTGAATTAGCTCCTTGGTTTTGTGGGCGCGACCGTTGTTCCACCCATTATGGTCTCCGTGTTGACGGAACCCGTTGTTGATGTGAGTAACGCCTTCACGGGTTTCGTGACAGCTGCTCCCTGAATGGCCAACATTGCCACACTTCACATGTTACGTGTGAGTCTATGGCCTTGACAGTGCCGTAAGTTTCTTCTTCTTCTCAGGGGCACACTTGTCAAGTTCTTTCAATAGGAGATCCATTGTAGCGTGGCATGTCCGTCTCCTCCACGGTCGCATGCTATCTTCTTGTTTGCCAAGACTTTCCTCCCCCAAGCTTGATTGGACACTATTTTCTCCATAAGAGCCGTTGCTCTATCGATGGTGAGGGAGAGGAAGGCTCCTCCAAAGAAAGGGCATCAATGTGCTCTTTTGACATGGGTGTTAGCCCATTGTAGAAGTTCTGCATCACGAGCCATTTTTCCATCCCATGGTGCGGGCATGCTTGAATGTATTCTTGTAGCCTTTCCCATGCCACGGGTATGGGTTCCATAGGATTCTTTGGAAGTTGGCAATTCTTCCCCTCAAGGTGTGAGTTTTTCCCATGGGGAAGAATTTAGTGAGGAATGCCGTGGAACATTTGTCCCACGTGTTGACAGCTTCCGTCTCTTTATAGAACCACTGTTTTGCCTTCCCCGTGATGGAGAAAGGAAACAGACGGATTCTAATGGCTTCTGGTGTGACACCTTGGATGACAATGGTGTCACTAAGCTCAAGGAAGTGTTGCAGATGTGCACTTGCGTCCTCACTTGGCAAACCATAAAATTGGTTTGCCTGCACCATCTTGATTAGGCCAGCCGGAGCTCAAAGTTCTCTGCTCCCATGTCGACAAATGGGCTCAACGGGCACGTTGGCAAAAGAGGGACGGAGTGGTCACGGATCGACTTGGCCATGAGTGGAATACAAGATGATGCAAGGGTGATTGGTTTGTTTGTCGGCGAGTAGCAGGAGAAGATTTGATATGAGTTGGGTTCTTCCTTAGAGTGCCTCCGGATCTGCGCGATGTAGTTGTTCAACAGGGACAAACCAATCGAACACTATCCTGTCTTCATCCACAACAGGAGAAAACATGAAAGATTAGCCTGCATGAGTAATGGCTACTTACACATGCACATCATTATGAACATGTCTTTCTAGAATCTTTATAACCAATGCCTTCCCGCAACGGCGCCAGAATGCTTGTTGCGCTTCCTAAGCGCAAGTGCCAAAAAGGCAAGAGCACCGGGAACACAAAGTTGACCTCCCACAACGACTTCGGGCCGAATTGTTACATTCCAGCCTACCATCGCCACGGGATGTCGTGGCATTCTCGTAGCATTTACGTAACAAGTCCGCAAGCGCACGGAAATACCGTTGTAGCATTTCACCCGAGATATTCAGGGTATCGTTATTTATATTTTCCCAAAGGAAGGCATGGTGTAGGACTCTAGTAGGGGCATGAACAAGACGACATGTCTATGCAGTTGACCAATACTCAATACAGGGGTAAGTAATGATATTTTAAGATAGTGTGACACACACTTGGGCCAACCTCAAGGATAAAAGGAAAATAAAGAATATTCCTAAGTGGAGCAGGCATTCTAAAGTAGCCGCGGCAAAGAACCGCTTAATAATCATGCAAACATAGATGACTAGAGTTTTAGGTCGAGAGTGAGATGGATCGGGGAGACCTCCCGAGCATCCGCCCCTGAAGGAAGGCATTTACGAACTCCTACAAAGACACACAAACGTGGGGATTTCAAGGGGACGGTCAAGGCTTGTCACGACCAAGCCGCCTACCCCCTCAACCGTGGCATGCACTCATATTCGAAGGATACCTCGCATCCGGACACCACGCCCCGCATACTAAGACACTACCCATGTCCCCATGGCCCCCACCCTACGGATGGACGGAATAGGACACGAGCAAGCCCCGGCGACACAACGAACCGCCACCTCAAAGACAACTCTTACTCTACTCAAATACATGGCACGAATGGTTAGGCCCTAAGTTCTATATGACTAACCACGACATAGGAACTATAGTCTAGTTCTTCTATCATGATTGTGTCGAGAACAACATGTCAAAATATAACATGTAAATACTCTAGCTCTATTGCACAAGCATATGAGATCAAGACTTGAGGATAAACCATAAATGTATTCATACCGAATATTCCTTCTCCCAAGTACAAGCTCTCCAATGAAGCTTAGCCTTGCTCCAAATACTACTAAAGACTAAAAGAACTAGAGAAGTGGAGGAGTAGAGAGAGAGGAGTAGAGAGGAGAGGAGAAGAAGAGTAGAAAGTGAGGAGGCTCCAAATGGTGTGTGTTGAGAGAGGGAGAGAGAGGGGGCCTACTTATACACTTAGAGGAGGGGCCTAAGTGCTAATTTACATCAAAACCGACCGGTAAACCTTCCTTGTATGCGCAAACCGACCAACGCAGGGCGGAAACCCCGTTTGAAAGTGCACGAACCGCCTCCCCGAGGCTGGGCCGAAACCGCCTCAGGGAGGGTGCGGCAGCACTGTGGTGCGCACTGGGCTCGGCCGCCCCAGTCTCGGTGGGGTGTCGCCTTTCGCCGAAAAGTTGTGGGCGGGCTGTGCTCGCCCCGCATTTGATGTTTTGGGTCGATTTGCTCTTGGGCTTGGGTTTTGTAATAATGCGCTTTCTCGAAGGCGTACTTTGGTCGATTTTCCACTTGCTTTTATTATAAATCAAGCAAAATAAAATACAAGACACTACAAGTGGAATTTATTAGTGATAAAAGTATATGAGTATAAAAGGTTTAATTTTACTCCCTTTATGGTAGTAAGTTGACGGAAAAATATGTCGTTGGTTACCGTCAACAAACTCCCCAAGCTTACCCTTTGCGCGTCCCTCGAGCAAAAGAGATAAGTACTTGGTTGTTGATCGAGTTGCTACTATGCCGATTACGTTTTACAAGTGCCGTGGTTATAATAAGAGTGTCTACTAGAGTTTGAATAAAATGGCACATCTTTTTCCCACCCTTTTTATTACCTTTCATCGTAGAAGGGCTTTCCAAATTTTTCTCAAAGCCTTGAGCGGTTGCCGATAGAACGGTTATAACAGAGGTGCTTATCATTCATCCTTTTGATCAACTGTTTATCCGGGATTTTATTTAGATAATATTTATTTCTTTTCGAGAAAGCATGGGCTTTATTGCTATATATATATATTTTTTTTTTTTTGGAGAGGTGGGCTCTGCTCGCCTAGACTTTTGTCTTTTATTTTCTCTCTTTTTCTTCTCCTTTTTTAGAGATGTGGGCTCTACTCGCCCTCGGACACTTGTCCATTTTTCATCTCTTTTTTTTTTTTAGCATAGCCCATATCATTTCTCTTTTTTTTCAAAATAGGTTCCCTGGATGTCAAGTTTCTCTTTGAACGAAGTCATAGCAAATCCATTTGTACCATATCATATTTGGCAACAACTTACACTAGTAGAAATTTGATCATGGATGACGTTCGCCTTTTGGTCACTTTGATGTGTCGAACGCCACATAGTTTAGCTCGCGGACGACCTTGTGACCAAAATAATATCGCCACGGGGGTCGCGTCACATTTGTTAATGTGTGACGAAAATGTCAAATTTGGTCACGTATGTTGCTTCATTCGATGACGATTAGTCCGTCGTCAAAGTTGTGCAAGCATTCTGTGGACGAGCTGGTTTGGTCATGTATATGACGCCGTGGTCGCCACAATACGCCGCTTTGATCGGGCGTCTTGACGGCGCCGTTAACGGCGTCGTTCGTCCTATGACGCTAGCAATTGGTCACCAATTGCTTTATTGTATCGCCATTAGTGGTTGTGTTTGCCACGTAGGATCTTTGACGTGGGTCGATGATGTGTCACGTTACGTTGGCAGCTGCCAGCCACGCTGTTCATTGGTCCACGTGGAGCAATTAGGATCTGCCATGTGGCTGGTTATAATTGGTTCATTTATCGTCACAGTAGCACTTTAAAATCGTCAATAAAGGTTGCATCATTTTGGTCACAGATTATAGTTTTGACATAAAAATTTTGGTCACGCGAAATTGCGGATAAATAAATAAATTGCAGTTTGCAATTGGGAGTAGGAAGACCACATAATTCCATTGTTCAAATAAAACCAGTATTTGCACGGAGTGCCCAAAGACCACCACTTGAGCATAAACTCAGTACACAGACACACATTTAAATATGTTTGCACAAAGAAAACAGGAAATACTAAAAGTTGACACCACAGGCAACTTAAGTTTGTCACTAGCCAAAATGAGCAGGCCTAACACACCAACACTGATCTGCAGCCCTTGCTTCAGCTGCAAGTTGTTCCCCGGCTCGCTTTCATTTGATGTTGCTGAATTGGATGGATGTGGTGTTTTGATGCCAACACTCTTCAGGAAATGTTGAGAGCTGGTTTTGGACAGCACAGCGGACACCACAGTCACGCTGCCTTCAGTTGTATAACCTGCACCCCTAAGGTCCCGCTCATAGACTCCATTTCAGACTGAAAAAACATGGGCAAAAACCAGTTAGATGTTTTGCTAAGACTGCTATAGAGTAAACACAAGACATGGCAAAGCAATTTTTGACAGAGTGTAAAGTGTAAACCAATCAAGTACTATATATGGTTAACCATGTAGCAGCACAAGGAACATTCACCACTCTAGAAATATTACTCTGTGGGGTGTATCTGCCAGTTGTCATAGAGTTTCTAGAATAGTAATGCAAATTGGCACATACTGTAGTATGTGCAGGAAACACAATTGACCAAGAGTTTCCAGTATGTCTGAACATCAAAAACAAAATTAAATAAACGAATTACTTTTCTGCCTCCCTGGATATGAATATCCTGACAAATCAAGTTTGGTTGCTACCTTTTTAGTGTAGTAGGGCCCATGAAGTAATCAGAACTTAACATGAATCAGATGCGAAATTGGAATAGCTGTATGGCATTGTTTTCCTTATGAGCTTTTCTGTCTTTGTCGCCTGACGTATAGGTCCATGGCTAGAAACGGATAATGATCTTGGCAGGTCGTCTGCCCTGCCAAGATCTGGATGTTTTATTCATAAATACATATGTTGCTGCATTTGTCTACAGAGCTCGTTTTATAAGCCAAAGAACAGAGGGCATCTCAGTTGCCACTATTGTTGCTCAAGTATCTAGATTAATCAGGCAACTACTTTCAGTCTGGGACTAGTTAGATTCATCAGGTAACTGTTCATTCAGTAAAAGGTGTAAAAACCTGGCTGACATGAAAAGCTAACACAACCATAATTTTGTTCGGCAAACACTACCTTTGAATACACATCCAAAGGAATCCTGTAGCTGACAGATCCAAATCATCTCAAGAAAATTATTGTATTCTCTTATAAACATCAAGAGTAGAACTATAAACTCCAGTGAAGCTACTACAACATAACTTCACCATTTGAATAAGTACCTTTCAGTTTCTATTATTTTCAAATACCAAGTTGATGCAACACAAGACTCCATCAGGCTTATGCATTCAGAGTACAAGAAATGTATTGGTTCAGAGCAGTAGCAAATGCGCACAAAATCTTCATTCAAAGAAATATATACAGATGATAACTGTAAAGGATGCACAGGCGACACTAGATCGAAATTGAGAGAAATGAAAATCAGATCATGCAGACATTGTTTCAGAGCAATACCACATGCAGACATTGATTTGACATTGACAGGAATGAAAATTAGGCCACAACAAAGTGGCCAGCTAAACAAACAAAGCCAATGAACATCATATGATATGATAAAATAGCATTGAATAAATCAAACTAATGATCTTACAAGTGCTTCTCTTGCAGGTTCACTCACGCCACATTTGGAGCTGGTGTGGCAGGTCTTGAAGGCCTCCACCGCATCTAATTCTTCAGTCATATCTAAGCCGGGTTCTTCCCTTTTTCTCTTATCGCTTACATTCCATGCATAAACATTGACATAAAAGTTGTCTCAAATCTAGTGCAAAGGCAAATGATTCATGGAAACGTACAGGTAATCGTACAAGGAAATTTACACTTACATAATCATATAGGTGTGCCTCGTAGCAGCGAGAACCAGTAGTCTGATGATATTTCACCCTATTGCGGTTCTGCTTGTTCTTTTCACATGTTTCCTACAAGAGAAACTAGATGTCAGATGGGATCATATATTGAAAATGAGAAGATCCTGTGCAAACTGAATGTGATATAATAATATATGACAAGATACCCATACCAACACTTTTAGTAAACAAATGGATATATCTTCAGCTAGGAACTCAGGAAGTCAAAATTGCCCATGCTTTTAGAGATTCAGAGAGATTAACAAATGGATATATGTTCAAATAGTGCCTTAAGCTCTATGCACCAGCACTTTAATTTGAGATTTCAAAGTGGGGAAGGAGTTGTTCCCTTTCAGAGTAGTTTCAGACCTCAGATGTGGTAAATGTGTCATTTCACATTTTGCCACATTAACTATTTCAGTGAATTTCAGTTTTCATATATATAATCCAGATTGAATTTATTTTGTTTGTAATTTGCCAAATTTGAATTAGCTGTTCTGTCAAATGAACAGGGTATCTACCAACTGAGGTAGTTTTGAGATTGGTCAGGTAGCACAAAGCGGCAACAAGTTTTCAATATTCCTGTGTAGGAGTGGCCACTGTCTCAGGTATGTGTATCAGAACGATTTTCAGTCATCTCGGAGATAAATTGAGTGTACCCTTTAATCAATAGAATCATTATGTCAGTTTAGGTACTGATATTAGTTCAGAGTAGTTTAGTTTGATGTTTTTTTTGGTAAGGATATGTTTCTATGCACGGCTGCAGATATATAATATGGTATAATATAGAGATTATGTTTAAAATTTGGAAGATGACGAGACTAATTTGGAGCTAGAGAACAAAAACAAACAACACATGTGCTTTTGTCATGTAATTTGAATCAGAAACCATTAGGTCACAGATCTGTAGGTTTGGAGGCCAAAGTATGCTCACAAAAATTCAGAATTTTGGAACGTTTGACATAGTTAGCATTTGTGCCAATTAAGTTTTTGTTTTCTGTCTTCTTTCAGAAAATTAGTTAGACATTCGAGATTTTGTAACCCCAAATCTATGTCAAAAGAGGGCTCATTTTAGCATTGGAGTCAGTAGCAACATCTTATTAACTTGACTGCTCTCTGTTGCCATGTAAACCATGCTCCATCCTAATGGATCCCAAAAAAAGTTGAGATCCTTGTGAAAGAATCGTTTGCTGCAGTAATGGCTAGCACGGAAGGGAGGAAGTGAGCATGAAGGGCCTGTTTGGTTACCTGGAACTAGAGTGGTTCCAGCTAGAATGACAAGTTTATTTATAGTAGCAATGATCACGTGTATTATTTCCTACCCTTAATCACTTAAACTATCGTCGAGGCCTAAGGTGGCTGAAAGGATGGCGATCAGATTTTATGATGGCGTCAAACACGTAATGATCCAAAGCCAGATTGGTGTGTTAAATGGGAACCGTGTTGTGTCTTCTAGATTTGGTAAAACAATAGGCTTGGTTTGTTATTGTATCGATAAATTTTTTTGAAGGTCTTACAAGGACCTACCACAACTGATGCATGTACTATTTTTTTCTCTCATGTATCAGACCATGGATATCAAAGCGGGGTGCATTTTAGAAACAAAACAGCAAATTCCAGTGTATATTCCTTAATGTGACATTTGGTGAGTGATGCATCCCATGACCCATCTATCTGTTCTATTTTAAAAGTAGGCGACATAATACTGCCAACTCGCTTGTCTTAACCGAAGCAATCAACTTTTGGTTTATTTTCTTAGAAATATTGCTTAATTGAACCAATGAACTTAAAAATTCTATTCTACACAGATCTGAGCACAGAACAATGCTTTACAAATCTTGCTTAACTGAACCAATCAACTTTAAGCTACCCAGCTAGGCTTTGATTTAACAATCTGTACTGAGCATATATAAGATCACACAGGAAGCCACATTATACAGTAGAACATGTGTACATCACTCGGGTGAAGGTGATGTTTGAGGATTTACAGGCACCCTGAAATCTGCAATCGCCCTTCGACTAAAAATTCTATTTGGAAAAATTCTAATTAAACAATGGTCAGATTCATTAGATTATACTGAAGGTGTTCCTTCTCTCAGAATTGATTTCAGACCAAATGAATTGGATTCCCAACTTAAAGCTCTATACCCTTGTTTGCAGACAAGAAATGAAGAAAAATTCTACAACACATAACCAGGCCCTCTGGAAGCACATAACGAAGCCAAATAAAACACCACCACATAAAAAATTTATGCATTATTGGACTTGTGAGTGAGCGTACTGCATACTTTACACTAGAATCCATTAGATTAGAAAATGGATGTGGCTTTTACCTTCTGTTTCTTGTGAAGATTGCTTTCTTCTTTGGCCCCTTGTTGCCACCATCGAGGTCGCCAAATCCTGCGACGAGAGAGACGAGATGGAATTAGAGCAGGGCGGGAGGGATGCAGATGCAGCATGAGCAGAGGACGGAGAACATCTCCCGCTCAGATGCGGCGAGTCGGCGGCGACGGCGTAGGTCCGGATGTTTCCCCGGCGGTGGCGGCTGTGTGTGGGGAGGGAGGAGCTGGTCGCAGGCGGCTGAATCAATGGTGGGTGATGAGGTACCGGGTCGGGGTGGGGAGGGAGGAGCTCCACGACGACGGCAGCTTCTCGCCTCGGGCGGCTAGGTTTGGAGGAATGGTGTGAGAAGGAGACGAGTGGGGAAGTGTTTGACCGAGGGGGAGGAAAAAAAGAAAAAGGATGTTGGTGGCGCTATTTTTTTTCGGGATTAGGCCTGTTTTTTTTCGCTTAGTTTTTTCAGTTGGCTTTTTTTTTTCACAAGCACACGATTGAAATTGAGTGAAATCAGATTGGGTAATTTGTTATTGTTTTTTAGATAATTTTTTTGAGGAAAGTTTTTTAGGATAATAAAGTGGTAGTACAATTAAGTTTAGGATATACATTACAAACTTCCCTAGAATCATTTCAAATTTTTGTACAACAATAACAAGCAAAATGAAATGTCCTTGCCGGTTTTTTTGATTTTTCTAAGAACATTATGGTATTTTTACATTTATTTGTCGAAGAAAATAAGAAAAAATTTATATTAAATGGAAAACAAGGTCTAAAATTTGTGCAGATGCACACAACATATTTGCACACCTTCACAAGCACACCAAAAAGATTCGCATGATTTCGAGAAGGTCGTCTTTGCACGTCTACCAAACGAAAAGAGATTCTCTCTCACGAAGTGATATGAACAAGTCTAAGAGAGCAATGCCTTTTGAGCATATGCAAATCAAACTTTCTAATCATTTAAAAATTTTTTTTACAACATTAACAAGCAAAATGAAATGTCCTTGCCAGTTTTCAGATTTTTCTAAGAACATTAGGGTATTTTTATATTTATTTGTGAGTAAATCAAGAATAATTACAGTAAATGGAAAACTTGGTCTAAAAATTACGCGGATGCACACGACATATTTGTTGAGCACCGTGAACACCCCAAAAAAAAATTTCACACGATTTTGAAACTGTCATACTACACGTCCAACAAATGGATGAGTATCCCTCACTAAGTGACGTGGACATCGTGAGAGAGGAATGCCTTTTGAGAGATACGCATCACAAACTTTTACGGAATCAGTTCAAATTTTTTTACAACTTTAGCAATCAAAATGAGGTGTCCTTGCCAATTTTCTGAATTTTCTAAGTACATTAGGATATTTTTACATTTATTTGTCGAGAAATCAAGAAATAATTAGAGTAAATGAAAAACTTGGTCTAAAAATTCGCGGATGCACACAACATATTTGCGACCTTCACGAGCACACCAAAAAAGATTCACATGATTTTGAGATGGTCGTGACCGCACGCCTACCAAACGAATGAGTTTGTCTCACGAAGTGATATGAACAAGTCTAAGAGAGCAATGCCTTTTGAGCATATGCATGACAAACTTTCTCGGAATCGGTTCAAATTTTTTAACAACATTAGTAAGCAAAATGGAATGTCACTGCCATTTTTCAGATTTATCTATTCACCATAGGGTATTTTGACATGTATTTGTCGTAAATCAATAAAAATGGCATTAACAAAAAGAAATTTTTGAGGAAACAATAAATTTAACATGTATTTGTGAGTAAATGAAAGAAATGGCATTAAAAAGAAATATCAAAAATATTTGAGGTGACAAATATTTTTACATGTTTTTGTGAGTAAATAAAAATGGCATTAAAAAGAAATTTCAAAATATTTAAAAAACATGCCTACAGCCGGGTTCGAACCAAGGCTGCAGGGTTCAGTACCTATACGTGTTTCCATTGCGCTATAGAAGTTTGTTCGTCAATACTCCATCCTAAATCTTTTATTTATCTACAAAGTCCATCTTGTGTATAAAAACGACATGAACCCCTGGCTATGGTTCAGCCAGACGCATCCTCTTTTCCCCATCTCATTCACCCCCTTCCACCGCCACTGCATCCGCCGCCGCCGACGCGCCGCATCCCCTTCCGCCGCAGCCGCCGTGCCATGGCTAAGGGCCAGGCCCCGCGACCTGCGACAGGGTGGGTTTCTCCCCAAGCCACCCAAGGTGAAGGGTGCCAAGCACACGAAGGCCAAGTTGCCGTCGCCGTCCCCATCTTCCTGGAGGTGAGTTTAGGTTTTGATTACTGTGGATTGGGATTGGTGATTGGTACTGGAGAATGGATTGGGATTGATGATTGGTTTGGGTGAGTTTAGGGTATGTTACTGTGTATTGCAATTGGTTACTGAAAGTTGGCACTTAGGTTGTTGTTTGGTTAAAAATATTAAAATTTGTGGGCATACATTTGAGTTTAGTTTTACTTGAACATTTGCATGGAATTGCACATCCAGTAGGCAAATACTGTTGTTAGTTAGAAAGACAGTAAAGTTTGAGGAGGAAGGATGCAACCTATCATGCTTCAAAGCATGAGTCATATATTTAGATGAAAATTTTTGTTCCAAAAATTTCCTGGTTGTATGTATAGTAAATAAAAATGAAGCCCAAATGTGTTAAACTATCACATGCCAGAACCATCGTGTCCCACCCATAATGTTAGTTCACCTATCACTATTGAGTTACAAAATTGATTTTTATTGTACAACTCTCTAAATTTGGTCCCTATTCATCAATTTCTAGTGCCCGATGAGCAGCACCACCACTGTACTCTCTCTGTCTGTTCCTACTGTAGTGTGTCAAGTTCTGTGTCATGTTCTAAATTTAGTGTCTTGCTAGCAGTCTAGAAGTAGTGCTCGTTCTTGAGTTCAAGCTGCTGCTGGTGTTTTTCTTAATTGCCCAAATTTGGGCCTTGTCACCATCATGCAATAGCTAGCCTGTGCATCCAGCAGCAAGTGCAGTGCGGTCAGTTTTTTATTTATCTTTTTTGTCACTCTAGAGCTTTAGTAAATCATCAATTCGTTAGCAGGCCACGTAAATTGGTGTTTCTGTGCTTCCCTAGTTGAACGGATTCCTGGTTGAAGATCATTGATTCAGGTTGAGTGCTGCATGTTCCCGGTTGTTTCCAATACTATTGTAGTTGCTAAAGTAGTCACTAAGTGGAGCTTTTGGATTCCGTTGCATTATATTTGTTCGCTTTGTCACTGAAATATACTTAAAATTCCATAGGATAACACCTTTGGGCTTCATAGTTGATTCTGTGAGACCCTTAATAGTTAGAAAAGAGGTAGGAAGTGTTTTCTTAGATGCTAATTCAGAGCTATGCATATTTTAATATCTCTCTAGTTGATTGTAACTTGTTTATGAACCTGATTGGAAACCTGATTGCAGTAAACAGTAACCTGACAGTAATCTGATTGGAGTAACCTGATTGTAACCTGGGCACAGCACTGCTGCAGCAACACGACATGATCTCATCTGCCATTAAAATTTATATATGATCTGCTCTGTTGGGTTTACAGTTTGCTTTGTTTCAAATATTGCAGGCAGCTGCATGTTGAAACCTATGCCTTGTGATGTAGATAGCTGCATGTTGAAAGCAATGTCTGCCTTTAACTATATTTGATTGACTGAGACATGTTTGTAACCTGATCTCCATTGTTAATTTCAGATGCAAGCACAACAGAAGGAAATGAAGAAGAAAATGGATGCTCTTGAGAAGAAGATGCACGAGGCAGTCGACGAGGGGTCATCAACTAACGACGTGGTGGGATTACACTGTAGTTTCTTTTGCTGCTACTGAAACTTTAGTACATTCTAAATGAACCTAAATGTGTTGCCTTCATATTTCAGAATGCATAATAGAAGATGAAAAAGATGGAGAAGCATGTGAAGGAGATCTCTGACTAGTGCGTGGCGAACCTGATCAAGCTTCAGAGCTTGGACGACAAGTTCGAGGGCAAAGTCTATGGAGTGGGTTACGATATGCGGATGAAGATGGGTCTTCTGCAAGACCGTTTTGAGGCGACAGTCCAAGAGAACACGGAACTGAAGGAGCGCCTAGGCAACCTGGAATACACGGTCTTCAAGAATGCTATCGAGGTCGCAGAATATTTGAAGGCGAAGGACAAAGTTATCGCACAGCTGCAGGAGGACCTGGAGAAACTCAAGGAGAAGAAATAAGGATCCGCAAGACTATTATGTACCACCTCCTAGGTCTTTTGTTTGGTTCTCTGGATGTACCTGTGTATGTGGTGCTTTTATGTAGTCTTCTAGGTACTGGTTATGCATGTATGAACTTAGCTGTTGAATGACGGATGTCGGAACTTAAGTCGCACTTGAAGTTGGATGTAAGAACCTAATAGCAATATCTAATAAGGACATGGCTTTTGTTCTAGAATGCTCCCTTGTCTCATACCATCCTGATGTGTTGCTTTGTTTCTTTCCTATAAATAAAAGCATGTTTTTCATATAAGCCCTGATCGCTACGCGTGCGTTTGCACTGCTGTGCCCGTGCCTGGCCACGATCGAAGGTGATCCTGCTCCAAGCCTCACGCACGTCACGTATATCACGTATAGTAAAACTATGTAAGGGCCTAAAAATATTGCATAAATATATTATTTTATGACCAGTAAATCCAACTAGAATTTTGATTTTCTAAATTAAATAAGTATCTTTCATCACGTATAGTGCTAGAGTAGTTCTGGAGTTGTGATCGGATCAGTAGATAGATCATGGCCATTTATTATAGAAGGAAAAGAACGACAGATTAGCCTCCCCGCTTTCCTCCATTTGATTTTGCTAATTACAGTCCAGCATGTATCGATGCATACGTATCCATACGATGCACATGAGTATTTTATACGGATTTTTTAGGTGTGGCGGCCGCCTCACCTTGCCAGACTGCTGGCTCCGCCGCTGCTGCTGTGCCCGTGCCTGGCCACGATCGAAGGCGATCCAGCTCCAAGCCTCACGCACGTCACCCTCGATCAGGTCTCGATCCTGTGCCGCCGAGAAACTTTCTGCGCCGTCGAGACGAGAGAACACGATCCTGCGCCGCCGAGAATTGCGTGGACTACCCTACGCGAGCCAGCTGTGGTCCTTTGCCACGATCTCTGATCCATAAGTTTAGGGCCCAAGCAAAAAAAAAAAAGTTTATGGCCCAACCTTTCAATTATCAAGTTCGACGCTTGCATATATATAAAATAAATTGCATTGTTTCTTCAAAAATCATCAAATAGTGTAGTGGTAACTCAGGCGTATGAGTTGTGTTCGGTCGCAGGTTCAAAGCCATGTGGCCGCATATTTTTTGCCACGAATATTTGGCCCACAAAACTGGCGCCGTCAAGCCTTCAGGTGGGCCAAACCACACACGTGCGCCAAACGATGCAGCACATGACAATCACAACCTATGACGATGTTATTCTATTATTCTTCGTGTCGTTCCTTTCATTTTCGTCATTACACTTTAAGCGAAATTTTGGTCCCTTGAAACTTATGACGAAGAAAAAAATTTCGTCATCGAATGTTATCATTCTATGACCAAAAGAACCAGCGTCACGAGCAAAACGTCACAGATGATCATTTTTCTACTAGTGTTAGACTAGGTAGAGCATATGCAACCCATATGAATCAGGCTTTTTCAGGATGAGTTTTCAGAATTAGCCACTAAACCCAAACTTTAGAGAAATTCGAATTATAAACTAGGCACGAGCAAAGCATAAGACAGAGCAACTATTCATCATTTCAACAAGGGACTAAGACTAAACATTTTTATAACTCATATATAGGAATGAAGTTTGTCTTTTTTAGCGTAACTCAACATTTCATAAGATAGAGAATATGATCAAAATGTGAGATACAAGTTACCTTTCATGGAGTCCTCCCCAAGCTAGCCTTTTTTGCTTACCTTTTATGGTTCTCGCTTTAGCTTGAGCACGCAATGATCCGAGTTGTGGCTGGTGGCGTGGTTAGAGGCTCCCCCAAGCTTGTCTTTTGATGTCATCAAAGTAACATGACAAACTCTTGGGGTTGAAAGGTTCATCTCCTCTCTTCTTCTTCTCTTCTCTACCCTCTTTTTTTTTTTTTATTTATTATTATTATTATTATTATTATTTTTTTACCGTTAACCCTGTTGTCATCTTCAAGACTTACCCTTATGGATTTTGATAAATTCCCCGCAGGGGTTAGTCCATATGATCGACCAAAATCTACACCAAAAATTTTAGGTTCAATAACCGGACTCGACTCCATGTCTAATCGATCAAGGTAGACTTTTTGACCTAAGCACCATGCTCAATTCAAAACGCCTATGGAAGTATGATCATACGTATAACCAAAACTTCCAAACCAAGACATGCCAAAATAGAAAGAGGAAGCATGCATTGATAAACAAGATTCTTTCAACGAGGGGGTAAACAATTTTATTTTTATTTATTATTTTTATTGTAAGCATCATGGAGTTATTACTTGGGAGATTATTATTGTAAAATAAAAAGATAACTACCGATTTACCTTCGGCAAGGGCTCACCTTTTAAAGTCCGACGAGCGTGACTCTTCTCCATTCATTTAGTGCTTGATGGAGTGTTACCCGTATCCGGAGAAGTGGATGCGGATGTCGCCCTTTCTCGGCCGCCATGCCTCGCTAACACTTTGTGGCTTTACCTTCTTGGGCTGCTTGTTTTTAGCATTCTTATGCTTGTTGAACCCATTGAACGGGCATCTCATTGTTTGGCCCTGCATATGGAAGCTAGCATGCCCTGATCCCACGTGCAAAACTGCATTTGTAGTGTTAAGAAATGGTCTCCCAAGGATTGGGGCAGCTCTCTCGTTGTGACCCATGTCTAGGATGACAAAATCCGTCGGGATGTATGCTTCTCGGATTTTTACTATAACGTCCTGAGCTACTCCCTCTGGTTTCCTTAGTGATAGGTCCGCCATCTGCAGCTTCAAAATGTACAGGGACAAAGGTCCACCTAATATTTCATCATATGTTACCTTGGACATGATGTTTATGCTTGATCCAAGGTCGCAAAGGCATCCCTCGAAGACATGCGGGCCAACCGAGCATGTGATTGTCGGGCGCCGGGGTCCTCCTTCTTGATAATGAGTGGTGGCTCGGTAGGAGACTTGCTGTCTTCTTCCGACATAGAGGCTTACTGCACCTCGTTGAGACCATTTTAACAGATTCAAGAGAAATTTTGGGTTGCCCCAAAACTTTTCCCGAACCGACAACAGCAAAGCGCCAGTAAAAACCGAGCTAATTGGGTTTCTATCATTTTATTAAAGCTCGGTTGTCTTTCATAAGAAGAGGTTAAACTTTTAACTTTGAAAATCATGTTTTCAATTATTTTATCATTAAGCATCATCTTCTTTGAAAGTTCTTCAATTATTTTTGCTTGGTCTAAGACCAAGTCTTCCAAGGAGAGAGGATTCGAATTGTACCTTGAGTTTGAATTAGCTCCTTGGTTTTGTGGGCGCGACCGGTTGTTCCACCCATTATGGTCTCCGTGTTGACCGGAACCCGTTGTTGATGTGAGTAACGTCTTCACGGGTTTCGTGACGACGTTCCCTGAATGGCCAACATTGCCACGTGAACTTCACATGTTACGTGTGAGTCTATGGCCTTGACAAAGCCGTAAGTTTCTTCTTCTTCTCGTGGCACACTTGTCAAGTTCTTTCAATAGGAGATCTATTGTAGCGGCATGTCCGTCTCCTCCACGGTGCCCGCATGCTATCTTCTTGTTTGCCAAGACTTTCCTCCCCCAAGCTTGATTGGACACTATTTTCTCCATAAGAGCTGTTGCTCTATCGATGGTGAGGGAGAGGAAGGCTCCTCCAAAGAAGGGCATCAATGTGCTCTTTGACATGGGTGTTAGCCCATTGTAGAAGTTCTCAAGATCACGAGCCATTTTTCCATCCCATGGTGCGGGCATGCTTGAATGTATTCTTGTAGCCTTTCCCATGCCACGGGTATGGGTTCCATAGGATTCTGGCCGAAGTTGGCAATTCTTCCCCTCAAGGTGTGAGTTTTTCCCATGGGGAAGAATTTAGTGAGGAATGCCGTGGAACATTTGTCCCACGTGTTGACAGCTTCGCTCTTTATAGAACCACTCGTTTTGCCTTCCCGTGATGGAGAAAGGAAACAGGACGGATTCTAATGGCTTCCGGTGTGACACCTTGGATGACAATGGTGTCACTAAGCTCAAGGAAGTGTTGCGGATGTGCACTTGCGTCCTCACTTGGCAAACCATAAAATTGGTTTGCCTAGCACCATCTTGATTAGGCCAGGCCGGAGCTCAAAGTTCTCTGTTCCCATGTCGACAGCGGGCCCAACGGGCACGTTGGCAAAAAGAGGGGACGGAGTGGTCACGGATCGACTTGGCCATGAGTGGAATACAAGATGATGCAAGGGTGATTGGTTTGTTTGTCGGCGGAGTAGCGGGGAGAAGATTTGATATGAGTTGGGTTCTTCCTTAGAGTGCCTCCTGATCTGCGATGTAGTTGTTCAACAGGGGACAAACCAATCGAACACTATCCTGTCTTCATCCACAACAGAGAAAAACATGAAAGATTAGCCCGCATGAGTAATGGCTACTTACACATGCACATCATTATGAACATGTCTTTCTAGAATCTTTATAACCAATGCCTTCCCGAAACGGGCGCCGAATGCTTGTTGCGCTTTCCTAAGCGCAAGTGCCAAAAAAGGCAAGAGCACCGGAAACACAGGTTGACCTCCCACAACGACTTCTCGCCGGAATTGTTACATTCCAGCTACCATCGCCACGGGATGTCGGGCATTCTCAGCATTTACGAACAAGTCCGCAAGCGCACGGAAATACCGTTGTAGCATTTCACCCGGAGATATTCAGGTATCGTTATTTATATTTTCCCAAAGGAAGGCATGGTGTAGGACTCTAGTAGGGGCATGAACAAGACGACATGTCTATGCAGTTGACCAATACTCAATACAGGGTAAGTAATGATATTTTAAGATAGTGTGACACACACTTGGGCCAACCTCAAGGATAAAAGGAAAATAAAGAATATTCCTAAGTGGAGCGGGCATTCTAAAGTAGTCGTGCAAAAGAACCGCTTAATAATCATGCAAACATAGATGACTAGAGTTTTAGGCCGAGAGTGAGATGGACGGGAGACCTCCCGAGCATCCGCCCGAAGGAAGGCATTTACGAACTCCTACAAAGACACACAAACGTGGGGGATTTCAAGGGACGGTCAAGGCTTGTCACGACCAAGCCGCCTACCCCCTCAACCGTGGCATGCACTCATATTCGAAGGATACGGCATCCGGACACCACGTCCGCTACTAAGACACTACCCATGTCCCCATGGCCCCCACCCTACGGATGGACTAATAGGACACGAGCAAGCCCCGAAGGACACAACGAACCGCCACCTCAAAGACAACTCTTACTCTACTCAAATACATGGCACGAATGGTTAGGCCCTAAGTTCTATATGACTAACCACGACATAGGAACTATAGTCTAGTTCTTCTATCATGATTGTGTCGAGAACAACATGTCAAAAATATAACATGTAAATACTCTAGCTCTATTGCACAAGCATATGAGATCAAGACTTGAGGATAAACCATAAATGTATTCATACCGAATATTCCTTCTCCCAAGTACAAGCTCTCCAATGAAGCTTAGCCTTGCTCCAAATACTACTAAAGACTAAAAGAACTAGAGAAGTGGAGGAGTAGAGAGGAGAGGAGTAGAGAGGAGAGGAGAAGAAGAGTAGAAAGTGAGGAGGCTCCAAATGGTGTGTGTTGAGAGAGGGAGAGAGGGGCCTACTTATACACTTGGAGGAGGGGCCTAAGTGCTAATTTACATCAAAACCGACACGTAAACCTTCCTTGTATCGCAAACCGACCAACGCAGGGTGGGAAACCCCGTTTGGAAAGTGCATCGAACCGCCTCCCCCCGGCTGGGCCGAATCGCCTCGGGGGAGGGTGCGGCCGCACCAGTGGTGCGCCGCACACCCCCGGGCTCGGCCCCGCCCGGTCTCGGTGGGGTGTCGTCTTTCGCCCTCGAAAAAGTTGTGGGTCGGGCTGTGCTCGGCCCGCATTTGATGTTTTGGGTCGATTTGCTCTTGGGCTTGGGTTTTGCAATAATGCGCTTTCTCGGAAGGCGTACTTTGATCGATTTTCCACTTGCTTTTATTATAAATCAAGCAAAATAAAATACAAGACACTACAAGTGGAATTTATTAGTGATAAAAGTATATGAGTATAAAAGGTTTAATTTTACTCCCTTTATGGTAGTAAGTTGATTGGGAAAAATATGTCGTTGGTTACCGTCAACGAGACATGCATGAAGCGACAACTCTTGAGACCAAGCGAAATTTGATTTTGAGCATAACAAGTTGTCACTTGAGACTTCTTACATGCTCACCTTTGGGTCTTCTTGAGTTTGTTTTGCTTCTAGCCGAGTGCTTCCACGAAGACCACAACCATCTCTTGGTTCTCTTTGTAAACCATTTTAAGAGAATGGTAGCAAGTCTCGTAGTAGCATGATGACGCTTAACTCTTGCGCCTGAAAGCGTAATGCTAAATTCTTAGTGGTGAAACTGGAACTTCACCACCATCACCGCAGGATGTCTTCCCACCGGTCAAGCTTATGACCATAAAAAAAGCACCGCCGGGAGATACCCCGGACTATCAAAAAAAAAAAGGGACAAAAAGTCTTTCTCTCTTCTTATTAATAAAAGCAAGAACATGTTATCAAGTTTGTATGCACCTTCGGGTATTCTTGTCGCTAACCATTTCAGGTGGAGATCGATTAAGAAGAACAAAGGGGCATGCGACACTCGAGACCATGAGGGCTACATCACAAAAAAAAAGGGTTATGATGTTCATGGGTGATGGAACATGCTCAAGAGGAGACCCGGACCTTGCACACTTGACTTTTACACAAAAGTCTAAGTGTGGGGGAAGATGGTGACAATCCCAAGTTCCACCCACCAGGGGATCATACAAAAAAAATGAGGGTGAATAAAAGATGATGTGAGCCCTACCTTGCTAAAAAAAAAAAAGAAAAAAAAAACAACAGATGGAGAGAAAAGAGTAAAAAAAAAGAAAAAAGAGAGAAAGTGAAAAAAAAAGAGAGAGATAAAAAAAATGGTAAAGAGTGATAAAAAAATAAAATAAAATAATAAGAGAAGAGAGGAGCAGGTTGGCCCTGCATGGTCAAGATACATACCAAAGTGCTACATTTCCACCCATCATTGCTTCCACAAGCAAGAAGGGTTTGTCTCTCATCCTTTGCGGCTACCATCAAGACCCATGGCCCATACACATGTGTGTGTGGCCTAGCCTTGAGGTGCACCCGGGCGTAACCACGATGCAAACCGCTGCAAAGAACAACTTCAATAATGCTACATCCAAAAATGTTGCCGTAAGTATATCCGGTATGCAAAGGAAATAAACGATCACTAACCCATTCACTCATTTTATTTGTCTCCATGAAAATAAAAATTACATGCTTCCCTTGTTATGACACATACTTTGAGTTTGGGTGCGTCTACATATGCATATGTAAATGTATTCATAGGTCTTTTTAAATTGAGCATGGTGCTTAGGTTAAAAGATCTCCTTTAATCAAAATTCGACATGGTGTTGGATCTTGGTTAAAGAACCTAGAGTTTTGTTGTCATGATCTTTGAGAGTATCATATGTTGGAGATAAATCAAGGCTATGTTTTTCACCGCTTCTTTATATGAGCCTTGCTTGAGTGATGTTTTGGTGAACAAATAAAATAAAAATAAAATAAAATAGAGTTGTCATAATAAAGTCTCCACGGTGTTCATGCCGTAGAGCCACGTGTTTTTCTTCTTTGTTTTGTTTTCTTGTTTTCAAATAAACCTAGGTACAAGACCAAGTGTGGGGAGATCTCTCAAACAAAAAAAAAAACTTCTGAGATCTCCCCAACACAATGCACAATCATCGAGCAATTCACGGTGGAGAAGGACGAGACGAACGATTACCATGAACTCCTTCCTCTTCAAACGATGGTTTGTGCAACTCTCACCCTCACATCTCACAATAATAATAAAAAGGGGAGAGAAGAGGAGACGAAGAAATGAAAGAAGAGGAGATAAACCTTTCAACCCCAAGTTCCTTGTCCCGTTTTTGTGATGACATCAAAAGACAAGCTTGGGGGGGGAGCCTCCAACCACGTGACCAATCACAACTCAGATCATTGCGCGCACAAGCTAGCACAACCATGAAAAGGTAAGTAAAAAGCTAGCTTGGGGGAGGACTCCAAGAAAGGTAACGTGTATCTCACATTTTTATTACATTCTCTATCTTATGAAATTATGAGTTACGCTGAAAAAAAAGGGAGACAAAAATTTCATGCCTATACATATGAACTATGGAAATGTTTAGTTTTAGTCCCTTGTTGAAATGATGAATAGTTGCTCTGTCTTATGATTTGCCTGTGCCTAGCTTATACCTCGAATTTCTCTAAAGTTTGGGTTTAGTGGCTAAGTCTAAACCTCATCCCGAAAAGCCCGATTTATGTGGGTTGCATAAGCTCTATATGGTCTAAGTTGTTGCCAAATATGATATGGTACAAATAGATTTGCTATGATTTCGTCCAAAAGAAAAACTTGACATCCGGGAATCTAATTTGAAAGAAAAGAGAAATGATACGGGTTATGCTAAAAAAAAAAGAGATGAAAAAATGGACATGTGTCCGAGGGCGAGTAGAGCCCACATCTCTAAAAACAAAAAAAGAAGAAGAAAATGAAGAGAGGAAATAAAAGACAAAAGTCCGGGGCAGTAGAGCCCACCTCTCTGAAAAAAATATATATAGCAATACAGCCCATACTTTCTCGAAAACAAATATAATCTAAGTAAATAAATCCCAGATAAAAAGTTGATCAAAAGGATGAATAAAAAGTATTTCTATTAAAACCATTCTATCTCGCAACTGCCAAGACTTTGAGACAAGCTAAAAAGCCCCGCTACGATGAAAGGTAATAAAGGGTGAGCAAAGGCATGCTATTTTATTCAAACTCTAGTATAAAAATCTTGTTATAAGCATGGCACTTGTGAAACGTAATCGCATAGTAGCAACTCCCGATCAAAAACCAAGTTCTTATCTTTTGCTCGAGGACGCCGCAAAGGGGTAAGCTTGGGGAGTTTGTTGACGGTAACCAACTACATATTTTAAACGTCAACATTCTACTAAAAGGGAGTGAAACTCGACCTTATCATGCTCATATACTTTTACTACTAATATATTTTCACTTATAGTGTCCAAATTATTATTATGCAGATATTATACAAAAACAAGTGGAAATATAGCCGAATGCGCAACTCGAAAGCGCACTATTGGAGATCACAAGCCTGGGGTGTTTCGGGCCAAACCGACCAAACCAGGCCGAGCAAACATCACACCACGACTTTTCAAGACAGACACGATGGCTCCGCCAAAACTTGGGCCGGCCGAGCCCATAGGGTGCGGCCGCACCCCAAGGTGCGGCCGCACCCTCCTGGGGCGGCCTCGAGCCCGTGTTGCTCGAGGCGGTTCAATTAGTGTTCAAACGGTCGGTTTGGGTGTTGATGGCCTGTGCAACGCACTGACGCCCGCTAGGTCGGGTTTAGGGGTAATTAGGTCATTTAGCCCTCTCCCTCTTGTGTATAAATAGCTCTCCTCTCTCCCTCACTCACACACACCAATCCATACACAACACAAGGAAGAGCCACAATGTAGAAGAGAGGGAAGAAGCTCCCCACTCCACTCTTATTCTTCTTCTTCCTCCTTCTTAGTTCTAATGGAGAGTGAGAGAGGGAAGGCTAGAAGAGGGCTTGGCCTCTTCTCCATGGAGTCCCTGTGCCTCCCTGCATTGCGGATCCCGGTGGTCGGAGTGCTTTTGTGTCGACCCGCCACGCTTGTACCTCTACAACCTTCTAATCATTTGGGTAAGAATGGTTGTGTCCCTCTTTCGGCTTTTTACTCTTAAGCATATTATGTAGTCAAGTATAGAATTACGGATTGATAGTCGCTCCTTCGGGTGGTGCTCGTAGAAGGACCTCGGGGACGGGTAAGCCTTGTTAACACGCCCGCAGTAATAATCACTAGTGTAGACGCGTGGTGTCTAGACTAAGGGTTTTCTATCTTTTGTGGGGCGCATCCCACGGTTGAGGGGGTAGGCGGGCCGGGTTGTGACTTGACCTTGTCCGCCCCTTGTAATCCCCCCACGCTCGGGTGTGGCGCGGTGGTAATTCTTGGGACAATCGTCCTTTGGGGCGGCCAGCCCGGGTGAGGACATAACACCAAGTGATCCCCGCTAGAGAGTTTGAGCCCATAAAGATACCTCACCACCCATAGTTATCCTAGGGTGACTCGCTCGAGAGTAATCACACAACCGCCTCGTGGAAATACGATACCAAATACTTCCCGTGAAATGCTATAACGACAATTCCGCGGCGCTTGCGGATTCTTCTCGCATACGTTAAGAAACGCCAACAAAGAACCAAGACACTTCGTGAGTTCTCGCCTCCTACCACGGACAACATTCTCGTTGGTTCGAAGGTAGAGGTTGGAGACAAAGGCTTTGAGCTTAAGCCGGGGCTCATCAATATGGTGCAAGCTAATCAATTTTGTGGAAAGGCACATGAAGATGCTAGTGCTCATCTCCAACACTTCCCGAGATTTGCAAAGACATTTACTATGAAGGACGATCCAAAGATGCAATCTTGCTCCGTCTCTTCCCATTCTCACTATTGGGGAGGGCTAAGGAATGGTTTTATACTACGAAAAGATAAGAATACAACATGGGATATTTGTTCCACAAATGCTTTTCTTGCTAAGTTCTTTCCTATAGGCAAGACAAATGCCCGAAGAGGGAAGATATCAAATTTTCAACAACAAAGATGATGAATCAGTCCGGAAGCGTGGGAGCGTTTCCAAGATTACATTTCAGAATGTCCATACCATGGGATGGAGAAGTGGTCATTGATGCGCACTTTCTATCATGGGCTTGTTCCCGGTGCTCGTGAAACTATGGATGCCGCAAACCGTGGTGCTTTCTTCTCTCTTACATTAACTCGTGCCACGAACTTGTGGAGAAGATGGCTTCCAACCAAGGTTGGAGTGAAGAGCGTCAATCTCGCAAGAGAGGAATGCACCAAATGAAAGAAGTAGATATGCTATCGCTAAAATGGACCTTATCATGAAGAAGCTCGAGGATAGAGATCCTCAACCCAAGGCAATAATGCAAATTCAAGACTCCTGCATGACATGTGAAGAATGTGGAAATTTAGACCACATTGGCGGGAGTTGTCCGTAGATCCCGGAGGACATTAACTTCATTAATAACAACAATAATTTCCGCCCTCAACAGAATCAAGGTTGGAACCAACAGAGGCCCAACTATCAAAGCAATTACCAAGGTAATAATTCGGGTAACAATTTTTAATACTTATCAACCTTCTTTGAGAGATCTTGTTGTTAACCAAGGTAAGACCATGGAGAATCTATCAAGAAAGGTAGCAACTAATGATAAAGCTCTTGAACTTATCAATACTGTTTAGAAAGCTTTTCTTCAAATATAAAGAATCGACATAGCTTTAATAAAATGATAGAATCTCAGATTTCTCGGTTATCTGTTCCACTAACCACACGGTAAGATTCCGGGCAGCCCGGAAGAATTAGAAACCGCAAATCTTGTCGATATTTATAATGCAGTCGTTACTATAGAGAGACCTCGTGGAAGTCCGTTGGTTGGATGATTCAATGCCACCTAAAAGGAAGATCCAGGAGGCTCATTACAATCAAGATTGGACAACACACATTTGACAATGCTCTATGTGATTTCGGCTCAAGCGTCAACATACTA
Source organism: Hyparrhenia diplandra (assembly GCA_015847255.1). Classification (NCBI taxonomy): domain Eukaryota; kingdom Viridiplantae; phylum Streptophyta; class Magnoliopsida; order Poales; family Poaceae; genus Hyparrhenia; species Hyparrhenia diplandra. The sequence continues at coordinate 233,710 of JADLZK010004130.1, read as the reverse complement.
CCAAAGGTAATTTATGAAAAGATTTATAGTGAACCACTTTGGAAAATCGAATATGTGCTTGCGGCTTGCGGATCAATCATTCTCGTTATCCCGAGGGGATCCTTGAAGACGTGTGTGTAGGAATCGAGGCTCTTACGTGCCGATAGACTTTGCAAAGGGTAGACACCGGAAGAAATGAAAGAGCAACAATCATACTTGGTCAACCATTCTTATGCTCAGCTAAAGCCGTCATCTACGCAGATGCTGCAAAGATTGTTTTCAATATCAAAGGGAAGAGGGAGAAATTCACATTCAAGAACAAGGTACACAACTCTCTTACTTATTCCCCGGAATTCCAATCGTTATGTTCTAGAACCGAAGATAGAAAGTTACAACCTGAACGTAAAGAGAATCGAATCGAACAAGAACAAGACGGCACGACCTCCCAAAGGTAATAGTAGTAAATAAAACAACATCTTATAATGACCATTTACTTGAGTCTCCAATGCTTCGTCGGCAAGATGATCCGGTACCCCTACTATTCATTGCTCTATTAATCGGTGGAATTTTTATAATACATTTTGCGATCTCGATCTGGTGTTAACTTAATGGCAAAGGTAACATATGAATTATTATTTAGAAAATTGCCGTTGCAACCAACATATGTGTAGCTACGGATGGCGCATCCAATCTTATAGAGTTCCCCGGGAACCGCCAAAAACGTTCAGTCAAGATTATGGACCACTATGTTCTCACCGACTTTGTAGTCATGGACATGGGAAGGAAGAAGACCCTCCACTAGTGCTTGGGGAGACCGTTCCTCAACACTACTCGTGCAATCATTTACATCCATACGTGAGAGATTCATTTCCAATTTCCTAAGGAGAAGGTACGTGTTTACTTTAATAGTTATAATGAGTATACAAATCCCGGGGGAAGCGGGGGCAGCTCGTCGCCGCCATAATAGACGATGGATCAAGTATCTAGAAGATGAAAAGGTATGTGCGTAAATCAATACTATTACACCTAATACATCCACGGAGAAAGAAGAATCAACTACTCTCGGAGAAGAGTTCATCATCCAAAAGATGGAGGAAGAAGAAGACATCTCCCGAGAACATCATCGGAAGAGATAATAGAATCATCGGTGCCACCGGTGTGACAACCGATATACCATGGGAGTGAAGAGCGAGAAATTGAAGTCCTGTTCGGGAGGACTCTAAATGCGAATCCTCGCCGAAAGGTAAGTCGGTAAGTTATCCATATTTAAATTCTCGCATTGCATATTTTCTTTCCATATTATGTTTATCTTTTAGTATCATATATATGCATTTGAAAATAACAAATTTTTGTCTTTTGTGAAAACCTTTAAGCCCCATGCTAGTATCCCCGAGGCTAATTACCTCTAGGCTATTTGCCGTGGTGGCATAAAAATAAAATAAAGATGCATCAATATTTTATCTTATCTTGCATATATATATATATAAAACAACAAAACAAAATAAAAATTTGAAAAATGAAAATCTAAAAATATTTCTCGTGGGCAACATAAGGCAATGTGGCTAACCTCTAATGCTTAATCAAGTTCCACTAGCTTTGTTGTCTATTTGAGATTAGCGATTTCAAGAGGAGAAGAGATATGTTAGGTGCCATCTTTGATGCCAACTACCTCAACTTCTACATCATTGAAGATTACACTCCAATCTAGCTTGGGGAGTGCAACCCCCGCTTATCCGGATAAGTATCTTACTATCTATCTATACTATATATATTAATATTATTAGTTAAATATTTTGTTTTCTAGAAAGACTCCTTAAAACTACTAGTCTTTTTGTTAGAGAGTGAATAAAAGGATCAAGAGAGAGAGTGCTCACTAAGTTTACTTTACTCAAACTAAAAGGAACCTTAAAATCGCCAACATGGAGATGATGAATAGTTGCTCAGTTGTTATACTTTTCTAGTACCTAGCTTTCAAGCTTAATTTCTCTTGAGCTCCATTTGCAAAAGTTACTTCGATATTTACTCTAAAAACTCGAAACCAATGGGTTGCAAATGCTTGCTCTAAAGTCTAGGTAATTGACGGATATGATATATGATAGTCGAGCTACTATTTGATCTTACTCCTAGTGACACTAGATTTACGGAGATTTATATTTTGAAAATTAAAAATGCACATGATAAGTTCCCGGTGTGACAAGAGTGTGAACCTCCTACCACGACCATATATATATGTGCTATTTAGATTAGGAAAACCTTTTGATAAAAATATATAGGCTGCTTGCTTTGCATTGAGTTTGTTCAATCTTTGTCGACCCTTAGAAGCTTGTCATGCTGATCATGTACAGTCTACTCCACTTGACTCCTTACACATATGCTATTTCCATCCTGGAAGTACGCATCCACCACATATACATTCACTATATATACCACTACCATTCACTCTAGCCAGCAAAAATGTTCTACTCCTATTTCAGGGGAGAGCAACAAAAATATTTCCTATACTCATCCACTCATTCATTGCTAGCCAATATCTTACAAAAGCTCCATTATATTTTATCTCTCAAAAAGTTATTGCAAAAGAGATCTGGGTTGTAGATAAAAAAAAAAGAAAAGAAGGGGAGATGAAAAATGGACAAAAGTCCTACGGGCGAGTAGAGCCTACCTCCCTAAGAAAAAAAAATAAATAAAGATGAAAAAAATGGACAAGTGTCCGGGTGAGTAGAACCCACATCTTTAAAGAGAGGAAATAAAAGACAAAAGTCTAGGGCGAGCAGAGCCCACCTCTCTAAAAGAAAAATAAAGAAAGAAAAATAAAAAGATACAACCCAGGTTCTCTATAAAGTTTCCAAATTCAAAAGAGAGAAGATTCTTTAAAGGAGCAAAAGTAAGATTTCCCTCATCTATTCTATTCACTTCACTACATACTCTACTCCATACCATATATATTCTATCCACCATACACATGCGCCACTTGATCAGTGTGACTTGTAACTTTGGATCCATTGCTTGAATTTACAATATATGCTTAGTAAGTAAATAAATTATTTTCTCCTACCTATGAGCTCCACATATATAAGCCTTAGATATAGGGTGAGAGAGAAGAAGGCATAGTGTGCTACTGCCTTAGCCAAAAATAATACATATTATGAGAGAAGGGCAACACTACCTTATTGCCTTAGAGAGGATCCACAAATACCACAAATGAGAGATTAGAGAGAAAGTCATACTGAGGAACTTTGAGTTTTATTTTAAAACCAGCAAAAACTCCAGAAGGACAGTTGATCAAAAGAGTTTGAGATTTAGTGCTTGACTTGACTGTTCTATCTTTCAATTACCCAAGATTGAAGAAAAAGATATAAGCCCCAAAAGGTAAGAGGTAATTGAGTAAGTTAAAGTTTTTTTAAAAAAGTTTATCTTTATCTGGAGAGAAATTTTGTTTGAAAGCATGTGTACTTTAGAGGTGTGATAGCGTTGCAGCAACTCCTGATCCAAGTAAGTAGTTAATATAATATCATGTGTCTTGCTAAGAGACGAAAGCAAGAGGTAAGCTTGGGGAGCTTGTTGACACCTGTTATAGCATAATATTACAAGTTAAATAACATGAAATAAGGGGCTCAAGTCAAAGGCAAACATAAGTCTAGGGTTTAACTAACATAATTCCACGAGTTTTGGTATTCCTACGTGACTCTCCGGGGACTTGATAGATAATTGCGAGAAGAATGGAGAAAGTTAGGAATATACAAGACATATGAAGACAAGACTTAACCGTGAAGCAACTCAACCCGAAAAGTGAACTAAAACATTCTAGAAGATACCGTGAGGACACCGAAAAAGACGGGATGCCAAGGTGGCACTCCACCGGCGGCCGCCAATTGCCATGTAGGCCGGCCGCGGTGTGGGTCACCCCTGTCGGCCTCCTTTCTAGGTCGGGTTTACTACCGACATTGAGGTTGTTTCTACACCGTTCTTTGAAGGTCGGTTTGATCCAAGGGTTGACGTTCATGGCCAAGTACTATATAAGAAGACCGGTGACCCGAGTGAGGGAGATCATTATCATACTCATTCATCAACTCATACCCATCTAGTCCAGCTAAGTCTAGACCTAAGCCCTAGTTCATACTAGAAGTAGTTAGCTACATAGCTAGTTCTAGTTGAAGATCAAGTTCATCTTGAGTTCATAGTCAAGAAGTAGCAAGGATCATTGTTCTTGAGACTTCTCTCTTGTATTCGATCTGTAAGTACTCTTATATTTAGAATACAATTGTTATGGCTTTGATCTATATAATTATTATATTCTTATTGATATGTGTTTATGCTTGCTATGATTATATGTTTAGTTTAGTAAGATTGCTTTATATTTTATGCATGGAATTGTATAACATCCATATAGATGATCACTATGTGGGTGATAAGCAATGTGTAAATGTGGTGTTTATACAACGTTTATCCGCAATTGCACCCTACATTCCGGGCCGTGTGGTAGATCGCGGGAGTGACAAATCTGTTGAGTCCTTTGGAATCCACCCTCCGAATGTAGGACTAGTCGAGTTTATTATTACGGTAATGATCAAGTTTCGTCCTTGGTTGTTATTGGTAATGCTTGCCATGTGTAGAAGTAATCCAACCTTGCCATGATAGCTAGATGTATTGCACTAATTGTAGTATTCATTGACATATATGATTAGGAGTATCTTAGGAATATTCATTCTATTCTTTCTATAACATGTTTAATAGCTCGTATGATACTAGTGGCATATGATGATCTTAGATTTGGGTATTTATCATTTATATTATTATCTTTATATTGTGACATATCCCCGTTGAGTTATGTTAGATACATATGGCTACTCGCATTACACTACCGTAAGGTGGATCTCATAACTAAATCACAATCTAAATCATTAGATATCCTTTTCTCTCTACCTTTCATAGACTCCCTTCCCTGTGGTAAAATATAAATACGATACCGGATTACTCCCCCGTGAAGTGCTACAATTGGTATTTCTATCTCGTGGCGCTGCGCATATCATGTTCATTCTTTTATCAAGGCCAATCAAGAATACCATGCCCGCATTTCTTAGAGCGTTATTGCTAGGGTGACAGACTAGTGTATAGGTAATGCCTAGAAATGAGTGGTATACCTTGAGTACATATCCTCGGTGAGATTAATTCCACTATGGATAATGATGCTAAGTTTACATCCCACTACTAACACCGCCTAACTCCGCTTTGTTGGATCATGAGGTTAATCCCATATCCAAGCTAACATGATTAGATAGATATCCCATATATATTTCTTTTCGCCTTCCTAATTGGGATCGTGTAAGAAATATCAACAACATTCCTCTAAAATAATCAAAACAATCAAATGCAACATTGGGGAGGATTGAAATAATCGAAACAAACGTGCAATTGGATCCACCACTAGAGATGGCGCAGATCACCGGCTGGGAAAGGGGGGCGTCGCCGGATCCGCCACCGGGGTTGAAGTGGCGGCGGAGAGAAGGAGGCCGGGGAGGACCGGTAGAGCAAAGGGGTGGAGGAGGGTCGCCCGCCCCGGGGCCCCCGCAAGGAGCGCCATCTCTAGGCTACCTCCGACGTCCGTGGTCGTTCCCGTGCCATTCGCCGTTGGATGGGGTTGAGCGGACCATAAGCATCGCAGGAGCTAGGGAGATGTCAAGCCATCGCAATGGTGGAAGGCCTTGGTGCGGCAGAGGCGGGGCGCCGCGAGCAGCGATGGCGGTGGCCCGCGATGGCGGCGCCCGCGCCTAAGGTGTCATGGAAGACGCTGCCGGCGTGCGAGGACAAAGACGAGCGACATGTGGGTGGGCGGTAGCCCGGCGCAGCGAGAGAATCTCGTGCGACGGCATGGGAGGAATGAGTGCAGGACGTGCATGTGATGACGAGCCGACCAATTTATAAGAAATCAAGTATAATTCGCAATTATCGGCAATCGCAGTCTACACTTGAGTCCATATAAACCCGGTATTCCGGAAATCTCAGAGTGATTTCAAACTCATCAACAATACAACCAAGATCGTTGAGCTCAGTAGTTCCAATCCGCAGGTATCTCAAACCAAATTTAAATTATATTAATCAGAGTGCGATGTACACATTTATTTCAAATTAGTTCAGAGTGCGGAAGCAATAGCTTTCGAAAACAAGCTAGTTGTACAGCGGAAATAAAATAAGATAGTGCCAACATAGTGTCACCCCTGTAATAGCAAGAGACAGGGAAATATGGAGACTGCCATGCCCTAGGCATTATCTTCAACCACATCACAACACATCTGGATAGAATCATGCTAGACGGAGTCACCTGCAACATCGGGAATTAACCCGTGAGTACTCAATTGTACTCCGCAAGACTTACCCGTCTTAAACCAGAAAATAAGAAAAAGACTCCAAGGATTATGCTAGGCTTTATCTGGAGCTGGCTGACTCACATTTAATTTCAGAAATAAGGTTGATTAGTGAGCCTACACATACTACTTGAATTCTTTCAAGTTAAAAGGTTATTATTACTTACATAACCATAAGTCCTGTATAGTCCAGATTAAAGACATGTGCTCAGCGATATATAAATAACAATATAAGTAACTTGATCAGCATTTTAACATCTGCAGCATGAATAAGAATAACCATTATTGTAGTATTAAGACTACAGTGCCGTGGAAACATCTTGGGTTCTCACTATCCAGGAGAGATGACGATTCGAATCGATTACAAACCAGCTGGCGAATACCCTGTCATAAACCCAGGACTTCCCCCGTCGAGGAGTCCCAGATCACTTCCAAGACGTTAGGGGACGTATGTCTCGGACCTGTCGGCAACCCCCCTCCTCTCGAGCCACCAAGTGAGCGGGCAATGAAGACGACGCCAGTGCGCCTGCGCTTGCGCCCGATCAAACCCAACCGACCACGCCTAGGAGGGACGTTAAGCGTGCAAATACCGGCCCCTAACATTCTCACAAGCTTATTGGCTCACGACTCGCGGAGCCTACTATATGAACATGTACGTTCAACTTCCGACCGCCTTCCGACAAAGTATCGGTCCTTAATCGATCGGATGGAAAGACCACAATATCCATCCAATCTCACATGTTTTATTAAACAAGTTCTCGGAAGAACTTGTTAGTCACCCATGTGACTAACTACAACCATCCTCTTAGTGACCGGAAATCACCGCTTCTTTGCAATCATTATAATCGAAAGCATTTAACCCGGACTCTGCTATTAGGATAGGGTAACAACTTTAACAGGGATATCTGTGCATCAATGGTTTCAACCATATCCTACATTTAATGCAAAGAACCAATAAAGGACTCAACAAATTAATGTAGAAAGCATAGGAAAGTTCAAAGATGCACCGGGGCTTGCCTTCGAAAAAGTAGTAGGAAGAAGTAGTCGGGGCACTCTGAAGCTTGAGTCATGGTCCTCCTTCTCCTGTGGGGTCTTTTGGCTGCACTCGAGACGATGAAGGTTGACCTCCGACTCCTTGATCTTCTCCCGAACTAACTCCTCCGATCCCCGATATGATGCATGCACATGCGCGAAGTTAATATTACGAATGCAATCAAACATACTTGTATATGAATAAAATGGAATGATGGATGAATGCATCATGATGTATGATACTAGTAAGTGCATATCTCTTCCGTAGACACACAATTAAAACTACATAAAGCAACCATACTAGCCTACATCACTCATGCCTACTAGCACTAAACAAAAAAATAGGGCAAATGAGACATGTCTGCACTAAAAAACAAATACCAGGGAGTTCTATAACTCCAAATGCAGCAAACAAATACTCGTTGGAAAGCTAACGAAATTATCTACAAAATTTTCAATACAATCACGATCAGATTCTAACATCTTCAGCCTCGAAAACAGGAAAATAGAGACTACGTTCTAGCCTAACAAGTTACATGCAACACTAATAACTTGCAAACTAATTACGCAAAAGCATACCAAAACCTACCAGCAAGCAAACAAGGTTATAAACTACTAAATAAACCTACTGGTCAGGTCAAAGAATAAACTAAATCACATGAAATGATATCCCCTAAATATCCACTACACATGCACACTTTAAAATATAAAAGCTAGGATTAATAAATTGACCAAACACACAAGACCAGCAAACTAACCACACTAACAGGTCCTTATTATCATAAGAACAAACAGTATACCATCCAAGAATTATTATCATACTATTACCATGCATTTTGCAAGCATTTTCTATGCAACATAAATATGATAAATATGAAAACACCTTAGAAAAATCTACAAAAATTACAGGAGCATTCTATTGGCATAACAAGGCTACCATAAAAATCTCATGGCAAAAACATTCATATGCTGTCCTACACAAAAATGACAAGCTAGCAATACAACTAGGCATGAAAATACGTTGTACTATGAAAAGTATAAAACTGCCTAACCATGAACATGAAATGCTTCATAAATGCATGTACAAAATTTATCATGGCAAAAACCCTATTAATTATTTTTCTATGAATTTCCTAAGAAAGCATGGTAAATAGCACATAAATCAAAAATCACATTTTCACCACGTAACATAGCATATATGATAATTTTCCTGCACTCTACATGCAAAAACATGAACATTTTGTACAGGGGACCACTATTTTATCATGCACCAAAAATTAGATATGCATTTACCTAGAAACATGGCATATATTGCAATAAATGTAAATAAATATAAAACTACCAGAAAATGCAAACTCATATTTTTATCATGTAGATCTACTGACAAGGAGCACAACAAAATTTGTCCCACTCAAATCCGAGCTAAAATGAGCATTCTACAATTTTCTAAGACATGCATTGAAATCGAAATCATAAAATAGAAAATAAAAGGTCGGCCGACAATGGGGCCCCACCCGTCGGTCTCACGTAAACGGGGGGCGCGGGCGAAAGGCGGCGGATCTTCGCCGACGTTGAGTCTCCGGCGGATCGAGGCACCTATGGCTTTCTCTCGGCGAGATCTACCGATCTAGCCCGGTTTCCCAAGCCGGTGGGCCGGAAACGGTGTCGACGGCCCGGCGGCGGCAGGCGGCGGAACTCCGGCGGCGTCGCGGTTTCCGGCGATTTCGGGCAAAACCGTCATGCGCATCGAGCTGCGGGGTGCCTAGGCGTGCACAAGCGCTAGATGGTTGGCGGTTTTGGCGGAATCGGACGGCGTTCGGCGACGACGGCGGCCCGCGGACACGACGGCGACGCGGCAAGCGGTCCGACGAACCGACATCTCCTCGGCTCGATTAATCCCACAAGACACGGATTCAACACAATGAGGTAACCCTAGAACATGAGGAAGTGCGGGGGAAAAAGGTGAAGACGAGCGGCGTTGAGCTTCCATGCCGCGGTGGCCATGGCGGCGGCGATGGACGCCAAGACGGGGCGAGGCACCGTTCCGGCGTGTCGGTGTGAGGAAAGGCTCAACGAGCTAGGGCTATACCTCTACGTGGCTCCAAGGCGAACACGGTGCACGCTTGCCGGTGAGGCGGAGAGGGTCGAAGGCGTTGGCGGCGGAGGACAGCGGGGTCGCCGGCGGCCCCCGATCGGGCGGCGATGAAGGTGACCGATTGGCAATCGTTTTTCTTGCTCGATTCGATGCGCTGCGAGTCGGGGAGGTGTAGGAGGTCAAGGCGACGCCGAGGGTCAGCTTGGATGGACGGGGCGCGATGGGGTGGTGCTCAACGCCGATGGCGGCAATGGTGGCCACGGCGGCGCCAAGTTTTGGCCGCTGTCGCCGCGTGAGGGGCGAAAAGGAAGGTTAAGGGGTGGAGTGGCGGGGAAGGGAGCTCGCTTCCCACCTCCTTCAAGGCACCTACGGCCGATAGGGGTCGGGGAGGAGCACTCCACGCGGCACGCGGGCAGGTCGCGGCCGGCGCGTGACGGTGGCCGGCCAAGGTTCCCCTCCTTTCTCCTTTTTTTTGAATTAAAACCCCTAAATCAAACTGTTTTGCCCCGTGCGTCGAGATTCGTGCGGAGAATTAGCAAAAACTCTAATTGAACAAAATGTTCCCCACGAAATTCTGAGCAAAACACCTATACAAACTTTTTTCCTAATTCGGCTTGGATTTGAAACTACGGTTAGTCGATGATAAACAACTCCGGGTCAACGTAAACCCTAATTCAAACAAACTTCAATTTTCAAACATGATCCACTCAAAATCATGCAACCGCCTATGACATCTTTTGATCTACATGAAATTAGCTACACAACTCATAAAGAGTGCACCCACATGCAAGGTCTCTAGCTAGGACTTTTAAGCAAAATAAGTTAATTCACTTTCATGGTCAAACAAGGTCAAACGAATTCAAACTACTCTTATAAAACATAATTAGAAGACCCGACCAACATGACTCATGCTCTAAAACATCCTATGATCATCACTAAGAATAAATAAAGATTAAACAACTAAATATGAAGCATTTCGTATATAAAATGACAAGGCAAAGCAAAACAAGCAAATTAAATACATTTAATCAAGCAAATGACCTCTATTATTTCATGTGCATAAATGCATGTGACTAAATGATGATTATCCCCATGAAATGCAGATGCTAATGACATGCTTAAAACTAGGGTGTTACAAATCTACCCCCCTTAAGAAAATCTCGTCCCGAGATTTGGTAGTACTAACCGTTTGCTAAGAAACATAGGATAGACTTCGCGAAGATACTCCTCGTTCTCCCATGTAGCGTCATTCTTACCATGATTACTCCATAGAACCTTGTACAGCTTCACAACCTTGTTACGTGTCACTCTCTCTTTGGTGTCTAAGATTTTGACTGGCTCTTCAAAATAAGTCAGATCGGAATCTACTTCAGCATTTCTGACTGGAATGCGTTCTTCAGGCACTCTCAAACATTTCTTCAATTGAGACACATGGAAGACATCAAAGACTGATCTCAACTCTTGAGGTAACGTAGTTGATAAGCAACTTTTCCTTTTCTTGCAACAATACGATAAGGACCTACGAATCTAGGTGCTAACTTTCTTTTAACTCCAAAGCGTTGCACTCCCTTCATTGGGGACACCTTAAGATATACAAAATCACCAACTCTGAATTCCAAAGGTTTACTATGCTTGTTACCATAGCTTTTCTGACGAGCTTGAGCTGCGGCTAGATGTTGTTGCACTGTCCTAACCTTCTGTTCTGCTTCATCAACGAGGTCAATGGCGTAATAAGTTCTATCTCCAGTTTCTACCCAATTCAAAGGTGTTCTACATTTTCTACCATACAGGGCTTCAAATGGTGCCATCTTGATACTTGCTTGATAACTGTTGTTATAAGAGAACTCTGCAAGTGGTAACCATTTATCCCATGGCCCTTTAGCTGATAAAACACATGCTCTCAACATGTCCTCCAGAACCCGATTCACCCATTCAATTTGTCCAATGGTTTGTGGTTGGTATCTTTGGGCTACAAACTAGCTTTGTGTCTAAGGCTTTTGTAAACACTCCAAAAATCTTTCGGTCCATTTAGATCCTCGATTGACACTATGGATTTGGGTAATCCATGCGGATGAACTATCTGAGAAATGTAGATCTCTGCGTACTGATGTGGTTCATAGCTAATGTTGATTGGGATAAAATGTGCTACTTTGGTTAGTCTATCCACAATTACCCAAACAGTATCAAATCCTTGCGGGGTACGTGGAAGTCCAACAATGAGATCCATAGTGATGTTATCCCATTTCCAACCGTGAGGTTGGCAAAGGTTGTAGCAATCCAACAGGTTTCATGTGAATGGCCTTGACTCTACAACAAGTATCACACTTTGCTACATGAGCTGCAATTTCTTTCCTCATCTTGGTCCACCAAAAGCGTGAGCTCAAATCTTTGTACATCTTGTTGCTACCGGGATGGCTTGATAAGGTAGAAGAATGTGCTTCTATCAAAATTTGATCTCTAAGTTCCTTATCCTTGGGTACAACAAGACGATTATCATACCATAGAACGTCATTCTCATCAACCCTGAAATGTTCACTTGGTTCTTTCTCGAGCTTCTTCTTGATGAAGGAGATACCTTTATCGATTTACGCCCTTCAATTATCCTTGTCTCCAGAGATTTTTGCACTTGTATGTTATGCAAGACTGCGGGGTGCATTAAATTAAACTTCTCTTCTAACAATGGTTGCTCAATAGTACAATGTGTCTTCCGGCTCAAGGCGTCTGCGACGACATTCGCCTTGCCCGGATGGTGATGTACCTCAAATTATAATCAATGATCAACTCTAACCATCTTCGTTTGCCTCATGTTCACCGATCTTGAGTGAAGACATATTTCGAGCTCTTGTGATCTGTGTAAATGTGGCACACATTTCCAAGCAAATAGTGACGCCAAATCTTCAGAGCATGTACTACGGCTGCTACTTCCAAATCATGTGTTGGATAATTCACTTCATGTTTGCGTAGCTGTCGTGATGCATAAGCAATCACTCTTCCTTCTTGCATGAGTACACACCCAAGACCTATACCACATGCATCGCAAAACACGTCAAATAGCTTCTCTATATCTGGTTGTGCAAGCACTGGAGCGGTTGTTAACAACTCTCGTAGTGTATGAAAAGCTGTCTCACACTCCGGTGTCCACACAAACTTCTCATCTTTCTGCAACAATCTCGTCATGGGTTTGGCGATCTTAGAAAAGTCAGGTATGAATCGACGATAATACCCGGCTAATCCAAGAAAACTCCTAATCTCGGTAACAGAGGTCGGTGCCTTCCAATACATGACTTCTTGAACTTTACTGGGATCCACTGAAATTCCATCTTCTGATAGTACATGTCCAAGAAATTGCACCTTCTTTAGCCAAAACTCACATTTGCTAAACTTAGCATAAAGCTTGTGCTCTCTGAGCCTGGCTAACACGATTCGAGATGCTGTTGCATGGTCTTCTTCATTCTCTCGAGTATACCAAAATATCATCGATAAACATGACCACAAATTTGTCTAACTCGGGCATGAATACCGAATTCATTAAGCACATAAAAATGAGTTGGAGCATTTGTCAAGCCAAAGGACATGACAAGATACTCATACAACCCATATTTGGTTGAGAAAAAAAAATCTTCGGGATATCTTGTGGTCCGATCTTGATCGATGATAACCCGAACGGAGGTCGATCTTGGAGAAAACCTTTGCTTTGGACAACCGATCAAAGAGAATGTCAATGCGTGGCAAAGGATACTTGTTCTTGACCGTCACCGCATTGAGTGGTCGGTAATCCACACACATCCTCAAAGATTGGTCCTTCTTTTTCACAAAAAGAGCAGGACATCCCCATGGTGATGAGCTTGGTCTAATCAATCCTTTCTCTAGCAATTCTTGAATTTGAACTTTCAACTCAGCCAATTCATGGGGCGGCATCCTATAGGGTCTTACGGAGATTGGTGCTGCTGTTCGGTAGAAGCTCTATGGCAAACTCTACATCTCTCGTCCGGTGGTAAACCCGGTAAGTCTTCTAGAAAAACATCGTGAAACTCACATACCACTGGTATATCCGAGATTCTAGTAACTTGTAGAGCAGCGGAGACACGATTTAGATTGGGTGTTTGGGGAAGAATTATCTGATGTTCTTTTCCATCACGAGGATCTTTCAAAAGGATAACCCTATTCAGGGTGTCTATAATTACTCCCCAAGTCTTCATCCAATTCATTCCCAAAATGACATCCAAACTCAACCCGGGTAACATTATTAGGGAGGTGACAATCTCTAAATCCCCAACTTTTATTTGCACATTTCTGACAACCTTCCTGGTAAGTTGATCAGCTCCTGCTGAGCTAATACGATAACCACAACCCAAATCCAATATCTGCTCGTTATGTTCTTGGGCAAAAAGCTTCGCTCATAAAAGAATGAGACGACCCGTCAAACAATACAACAAAGATTGTGATTGTTGACTAAGCAAGTTCCAGCGATTCTGAGACTCTCCTTGTGGACTTTCTTCAATACTGGTGGAGTGAACTTGTCCAATCTTACACTTTAGGATCGGTTCCTCACGGGGTTCTCAAAAAACCTAGAAAAATGTCCTAACATCCCACAATTATAGCACTTGTTGCGAGTAGAAGCACTATTAATACCCTCTGTCCTTGCTCTCGTAGCAGGTGTAACATGAGCCTTCCTGTAGCGAGAACTCTCAAATTGCGGCTCTTCTTGCAATGGGGCATCTGGTTGGTGGTAGCTTGGGTGACTAATGGGTAGAACCTTGTTCGACTCGAGCTAGACTCAATTGGCCTCTTCTTGCTCTTGGCGCAAAGAGATATCGTTGTTGCTCTCCTCTTGTAACAAGCAATCATCGACAAACTCATTGAAGCTCTTTACTGAATGGGGCTCCAATAGTCTTCTACATCTTGAGATTAAGCCCTCTTCAGAAGCTTGCTATTTTCTTCTCTTCAAGATCCACCATATGTGGTGCATACCTAGACAAACGATTAAAGTCTTCAAGGTACTCAGTGATGGTCTTGTCATCTTGATTAAGCTTGATAAATTCATCCAACTTCATAGCAATCACACTTGGATGAATATAAAGCGTCACGGAAAGTCTGCCATGAACATATCCCGGTAATAGAAGTATTAGTTTGGGTAGGTGGCACGACGATTTTCCACCAAATTCCTGGGGTCCTTCAAGCAAATGAGCGAAATACTACGCATACGCACCTCGGTCAAATCCAACAACCTGAACTTTTCCTCCACTGAAACCATCCATTCTTCCGCTTCGGTTGGTTCACTTGACTGTGTGAACTTAGGTGGATCGGTTCCTTTGAATTCTTTGTATGACTGGAGCCTATCTTCTGCATTATTATTTCGATTTCCTCCTCCACCCTGTGCAATGTTGCGCGAGATGTTGCGCAACTCACCCGCACTTTCTCGTCAAAGAACTGCTCGGGTTGACGGGAGGAGGTGGTGGCGGTTGGTTGCTCTCTCCAGACTTGAGCGTGTTTTAACCATCTCGCATAATGCAACCAATAATAATTCTCGGATGATGTTGACATAGTGTAAATGCATCTAATTTAAAGTTACGCGGGAATTCATTGCGATTATAACTTCATTCAACAAATACAGTAACCATGATTCCAATAGCATCACACCCATCATCGCAATAATTATGATCGATACGGATTATGTAGCAAATCAACTTCTCTCGTCCAATGTACGCATAATCCAAGGTTCGATATAGTCACCATGACCATGATATCGAAATTGCGCACATTACTTCACAAAGTGAAACTCTTCCATTAAACTCATCAAAGGCTCAATTTACATCTGTAGAGTCACGTTACTTCAAGGTCTTCCGTGTCGATAGCCTCTTGATAAAACGGGATCACTAGGGATAGGGGGTAGGTAGGTGGCAACTGAGGATAAGATTTTTCTTCTTACGATAGGATATACTGGTTAATGACTAACGTTACCTAAGGGGACGGTGGTAACTACGAAACTTCTAGGAGATTGGAGACACTACTCCCATCATTACCGTTGTTGTCTTCTCCATCTTAATCCTCTTTTACATCCGGCGGATGGGAATGGTGAGGATCATGATAGGGTTGATAGAAATTCTCTCTCGGAAAGATCAACTCTCTTCTACTGGCAAATGGTGAACAAGTGTCCATTCTAAAAATAGAAGTAGCTGCCACTAGCCAGACCTTGGTTGTTCCAACATCAACTTCGCAGGACGTGGACTGTAGCAATGTTGACAACTTCTTCAGGTAACAGCTCATATTTAGTGATATTCCAACTTATCCAAACAGAGCTGTAAGGTAGGGCAGGAATGGAAGGATTAATTCTAGTGATGATTCGATCTGCCTAGGGTGTGGTGTAACACCCGCTTTTAAGAACAAAACCAAGTATACACCATATGTGAGCCCCGAAGTCAAATCTCACATATAGCCACAAGTAAAGGGTAGTATCAAGTCAACAATGCTTAAATATAACGAACATAATACAAAAGAATATAACCTCGGCTAGCGGGACGTAATGAAAAACACTCGATTCTCTGGGTGTAGACTCCACAGGGGACCGACCGACCGGTTGATCGCAAGCCTAAACTTCACCCGAGGTGTGGGGAATAGCAAGAGTGAGTCCATGACGAACTCAACAAGAATGGCAAGGCAATATCTTACCCAAATACCATGATCACTATAACATAATAATGTAGAGCTTAAACGATAAATTATGAACTGTTAAACAAACATAGGTCATCATCTTTAATGCAAATGTTCCAAGGCCGCTCATGACCGCGGAGCACGGCTGATATACCAGTTTTACTCTGCAAGCAGAGGTGTACACTTTCACCGTGAGCGTGAATTGCCCTTTTCGCCCGAGGTAGCGAGCCTCTTAACCCTCTTCCTAGAAAGGTCGGGCAGGTTCACTATGAAGTCTTTCAAAAGTCCTTAACCTATCGGTTAGGCGTCCCGCAGGGGAGCAGCTAGGCTTAATGAAACCCTCCATGATCCCATTCTGCAACCTAGGCTACCGCAAGATCAGCAACAACTAACAAACTAGAAAAGTTCACCGTGACTTGACTAAAGCCACAAATGCGACACTCTCGGTTATACCGTAAAGTCCCGGAGACTAATACGCATACAAGTCCACATGTTGCTAATAGTCATGTTTAACGCTCATTGCATAAACATCATTCAAGTCATATGATCATGGTTTAAAGATAGCATATCCCAAAACTATACTTGCCTTAATATCGATCCTTCTTCAAGTCCAAAGCTCCAAGAGAAATCCTTCTTGATCTTCAATGTGTTCCGACCACCAACGCGAAACTCACCGATCGGGCAGGATCATAAAGCACCACACAAGCATCCGAGCAATCATACACGAAGCAAACAATAAAAAAATAAATTAGAACAATACACCAAGCAATGGAAAAGGTTTGAAAACTAATCTACGCGATCTCTATAAACACACAGACGTGAAAAGCACACTAATCGGAGCTACCGTTGAAAAGAAACGACTACCGAGAATTTTATATTACATAAAAAGAAAAGTCTTGTATGCTTGGTTTATTTTAATTGAGTAAAACCATATGAGAAATTATTTAGACTACACTGATCAAAACATAATTTAATTCAAAAGCAACTTTAATTTAGAAACACTTGTAAATAAGCAACTAATCACATTAATATTTGATGTACAAATTACGGATGTGTAAAATCTATATGGCTTTTAATTATAAATCGGATGGTATGAGTCTTAATCAAATTAGCATTTAAATTAATAAAACAATAGACACGTGAAATAAGAAAGGCATTAGCACTGCTGTACAGAGCCTATCGTTGTGAACTAGCGTAACTTGACAAAGCTAGCAAAATGTAACTAGAATCAACACATGGTGGGGATCAACTGCTAAGGATAGGTGGTGTATATGGTTGTAGATAAAGTGTATTTTCTATTGTATTTGCTGATTTGTTTTTGTGAAGAAAATCGGCAAGAAAACAAATAGATGTCATCATGATGTCAGGAAGCATGTCATCTAGCTAGCTAAGCAAGAGGCATGCATGGCCGAACTGCTCTACTAATTCATGCTTGCGCGGTGATAGCGCGTGTGTGTGCTGTGGGAGGCGGGATGCAGGGCTGGTGTGCTCGTTCAGCAGATTTGACCTAGCGGCCAGTGCCATCGGTGGGAGCTCGGATGCATCGTCGAAAGCATGAGCGTGAGAAGGAAACACAGAGATCTCACCAGGTTGATCTCGTCAAAGGATGGCTTGGCACACGTATTGACACACGTACGGAGATGCACTGGAGGCGGCACCAGGCTTGGCAGAGCGGCAGCGACGACTTCCGCGGGGTGAAGTTCGATCGTCGGCAAGATCGAGTTGACGGAGAAGCAGCAGGATGCCGCGGCGGTTTCGACGACTTGCTCTGCTAGGGTTTTGCGAGGCTGCGGGTTCAAGCGATGGTGGCGTCAGACGCTTAGGGTTGGAAAACTCGCAATGCGGCAGCCGGCTTAGCTTATATAGTTGCTGGAAACTGGCCGATGGGCCAACGAGAGATCAGGCCATACGGGCCAGAGCTAGGGAGAGGGAGCGAAAAGAGCTGGGCCTGCTGGATACACTTAGAGGAATCAAACATGCCAACACAAGAAATAGGCAAGCAATAAGCCCTTCGGCTGGAGACAAAGAGGGAGAAAAGAAAAACGTTTCCTTTTATTTGAACCACTTTAAAAATAGATTTTCAAGAGGAATTTGAAATCCTTTTCAACTTCAACAAAAACCATACATCACAAAATAGAATAATGCGCCAGCATGAATGTTCCAACATGTTTCTACTTCCTATGGTAAATGTTAATTTATTGAAAAAATATTATTTTATCTATGTTTTAATGAGCACAAAAAAATACAAAAAAAAATCATTTTGGCCCTATTTCCAAAGAAGCAAAAATTTAGGGTGTTACAATTCTACCCCCCCTTAAGAGGAATCTCGTCCCGAGATTCGAAAGATGATGATAAAGAAGATATAGCTACTCGACTTAGATCGTCACTTTGTTCATAACTTATCCAAAGATATTTGTTTTTCTAGCTCATACCAAAAGTTCATCTTCAACGAAGAAATATGAGATATATCGTTTACACCTTAAAAATCCCAATCACTTTTTGAACTTAAAATCCAAGTTCCTTCTCCATATTTCAGTGTAACCCTTCTCATGAGGATGCTTTGATTTCCATCATTTGACCTGACTTCACTCTCAATAGCACAGTTTTGTTTGCACCTTGGATCATTTGACGCCGCACTGTTAGCCAATCTACTCCCAATATTACATCAATTCTAGAATAGTTCAGGACCAAAAGTTTTGCTTCAGAGTCTACACCATCAAAATTAAGCTTGACCTTGGGGCAACACAATGTAGCTTTTATTTCTCCTTCCGGTAACTTAACTAACACAACTTTCTTCGTCGTATGCTTAATCATAGGATTTCTCTTCACAAAATCAACAGAAATAAAGGAATGCGAAGCTCCACGGTCGAACAACACCGATGCAGGCTTGGAGTTGACTAAGAATGTGCCAACCACAACATTTGGGTCTTCTCGTGCAGATTCCATAGTCACATGGTTAACTTTACCCCATATATAGTTTTGATGTATCTTGTTTTTGTGGCGAGGTTGTTGTTTCTCCGGGCACTTGTTCGCATAAAGACCGGGTTCATCGTAGCAATCGTTGCCTAGGTATGGATTATTGGGTACACTATTCTCCATAGGTGTGTCACTTAGCTGCTCTTGGAGTAAATTGTGATCATCATACTGGTCCTCTTGTTGGAACTGATGAAATAACTGGGAAGATTCGAGATTCCATGGATCAACTGACCTTGGATAACCCGACTGGAATTCTTGCTCGAAGTGTAAGAGAGATAGGTGTTGTTTTCCATACATTGACTCTGCCTTTCCTTTCTCTTTTCATCCATCTCTTGACGCATGCTCTCAATTACCATTGCCCTGCCCACCATGGTTTCAAAGTCAGGATACACACCGCCCATCATTTGTAGTCGAATCCTATAATCACTTAATCCTCTTATAAAGCGTTGTTGTTTTTGGAGTCATTATCCACCGCTCCTAGAGCATAACGTGACAACTGAAAGTGAACTTGTCACGATACTCACGCATTGACATGGATCCTTGCTCCAAGCTATGGAATTCCTCTATCTTAAGTTCCACTTCTCCCTCAGAAACATGATAAGATTTGAAAGCAGTTTTGAACTCTTCCCAACTGATTTGATCTACATCTGGTTGTGTAACCCGAAATACTTCCCACCAATGTAACGCAGTTCCTTGTAATTGACCAGAAGCAAAAAGCACTTTCTCATGATCATCACACTTAGCTATATCAAGTTGTCGCTCCACCATTCTAAGCCAATCTTCAGCTTCTATTGGGTTACTTGTATGGCTGAATGTCGGTGGTTGACCCTTCAGAAATTCTCCACGCTTGTCAACTGGGGGTGCTTGTTGTTGGTTGTTTATCACATGTTGAACAAGAGTTTGCAACAACTCAGTCTGTGTTGTCAAAGCTTGCTTTATAGTTGGGGGTCTTGACGGTGGAGGATTAGAATTGGGAGCATTCCTTCTAGCACCTTGTGAAGCACCGCTCCTAGTAGCAACCATCTGTTTTCAACACACATGTGTTAGAATCCAGTTGTCCATAGGACTATTAATTTTAGCTTCATGAGATGTTAAGATAGCAGGACAAACTAGAACAACCCAACCATAGATAGAACCAACGCTTCCAAATGAGACACTAGAACATAAGAAGCTTCATCTTGCAAATCCTTTAGCTTGGCTACCCCCCTTAAGAAAATTCAGCAAGGGGTGCAAGAGGTAACATGCATCTTATTTTGAGTGGGTTAACTTATCATGAAGACCTTCGGTATCCAAGAGAATATTTGCATAGGCAATAACAAGTAATCTGAAAAGTCCTCGCGAGTAGAAAAACAGCAACACGGTAAAACAGCTCTAACTCTTGTTCTGGTAATCCGACGAAGTTGTAGTTTATACCGTTGGAAAGCTTATGAAATCCTCTACAAGTTCCTTGTAGAAAACTTTTCCAAATTAGAAGCATAGGATGGTCGAAAACAGTTCACAACCGAAACTGTTCCAGATTTCTGACAGCATGGTTGCATCATCTTGTGATTTTTATAACTCTCAAACCAGATAGGATATGAAGGTGATTCTTGAACTCAGATAAAGATATGGAAGTCTACTTTTGTCCAGAATTATTCCATAATTTTTTGATGATCCAAGGGCAGAAGTACTAGCTGAAGAAGACAGACTGCTCGAGATGACAGGTTGGACAGAAAACAAGAAAACCACCCCCACTATTTATTTCATTAATCCTTATACCTTAATCCTATGAACTAAATGAAATTGTGGACAAGCCAACAATATCATTACACTCAATACAAAAATCCAAATCAAGCACATGCATAATGACAATTCAACAAGGCAATAGAGACGCACAAATCAAACAATGACTCAACTTTTCGATACTATCGTTCTCTTCATTTTAGGGGCAAAAGATCCTAAAGGGCAGGTTGAAGTTGATGAAAGGCCTTCGAACTTTGAATAAAGTGAGATTTGAAAATTTTATTAAACCAAAAGAAACAAAATTCAAGGTGGTAAGAAATAATAGCTCGAATGAAGCTATCAAGGAGGAGACAAATTGAACCAGGAATGAGAACTAGTCAATTCAGAGGGTCATAGAAAATAGTTTTAGAGCAAAATAAGCTTCAGAAAGCGACCATTCTAACTAGGCTTTAAGTCCTACAATCGACCGAGCCGATACCACTTGTAACACCGGTTTTAAGAACAAAACCAAGTATACACCATATGTGAGCCCTGAAGTCAAATCTCACATATAGCCACAAGTAAAGGGTAGTATCAAGTCAACAATGCTTAAATATAACGAACATAATACAAAAAGAATATAACCTCAGCTAGCGGACAAACGGAAAAAACACTCGATTCTCCGGTGTAGACTCCACGAGGACCGACCGACCGTTGATCGCAAGCCTAAACTTCACCTGAGGTGTGGGGAATAGCAAGAGTGAGTCCATGACGAACTCAACAAGAATGGCAAGGCAATATCTTACCCAAATACCATGATCACTATAACATAATAATGTAGAGCTTAAACGATAAATTATGAACTGTTAAACAAACATAGGTCATCATCTTTAATGCAAATGTTCCAAGGCGCTCATGACCGTGAGCACGGCTGATATACCGGTTTTACTCTGCAGAGGTGTACACTTTCACCGTGAGCCGTGAATTGCCCTTTAAGCCCGAGGTAGCGAGCCTCTTAACCCTCTTCCTAGAAAGGTCGGCAGGGTTCACTATGAAGTCTTTCAAAAGTCCTTAACCTATCGGTTAGCGTCCCGCAGGGGAGCAGCTAGGCGAATGAAACCCTCCATGATCCCATTCTGCAACCTAGGCTACCGCAAGATCAGCAACAACTAACAAACTAGAAAAGTTCCTCGTACTTGACTAAAGCCACAAATGCGACACTCTCAGTTGTACTGTAAGTCCCGGAGACTAATACAGACAAGTCCACATGTTGCTAATAGTCATGTTTAACGTTCATTGCATAAACATCATTCAAGTCATATGATCATGGTTTAAAGATAGCATATCCCAAAACTATACTTGCCTTAATATCGATCCTTCTTCAAGTCCAAAGCTCCAAGAGAAATCCTTCTTGATCTTCAATGTGTTCCCGGACCACCAACGCGAAACTCACCGATCGGGGCAGGATCATAAAGCACCACACAAGCATCCGAGCAATCATACACGAAGCAAACAATAAAAATAAATTAGAACAATACACCAAGCAATGGAAAAGGTTTGAAAACTAATCTACGCATCTCTATAAACACACAGGCGTGAAAAGCACACTAATCGGAGCTACCGTTGAAAAGAAACGACTACCGAGAATTTTATATTACATAAAAGAAAAGTCTTGTATGCTTGGTTTATTTTAATTGAGTAAAACCATATGAGAAATTATTTAGACTACACTGATCAAAACATAATTTAATTCAAAAAGCAACTTTAATTTAGAAACACTTGTAAATAAGCAACTAATCACATTAATATTTGATGTACAAATTACGGATGTAAAAAAATCTATATGGCTTTTAATTATAAATCGGATGGTATGAGTCTTAATCAAATTAGCATTTAAATTAATAAAACAATAGACACGTGAAATAAGAAAGGCATTAGCACTGCTGTACAGAGCCTATCGTTGTGAACTAGCGTAACTTGACAAAGCTAGCAAAATGTAACTAGAATCAACACATGGTGGGGATCAACTGCTAAGGATAGGTGGTGTATATGGTTGTAGATAAAGTGTATTTTCTATTGTATTTGCTGATTTGTTTTTGTGAAGAAAATCGGCAAGAAAACAAATAGATGTCATCATGATGTCAGGAAGCATGTCATCTAGCTAGCTAAGCAAAAGCAAGAGGCATGCATGGCCGAACTGCTCTACTAATTCATGCTTGCGCGGTGATAGCGCGTGTGTGTGTGTGTGGGAGGCGGGATGCAGGGCTGGTGTGCTCGTTCAGCAGATTTGACCTAGCGGCCAGTGCCATCGGTGGGAGCTCGGATGCATCGTCGAAAGCATGAGCGTGAGAAGGAAACACAGAGATCTCACCAGGTTGATCTCGTCAAAGGATGGCTTGGCACACGTATTGACACACGTACGGAGATGCACTGGAGGCGGCACCAGGCTTGGCAGAGCGGCAGCGACGACTTCCGCGGGGTGAAGTTCGATCGTCGGCAAGATCGAGTTGACGGAGAAGCAGCAGGATGCCGCGGCGGTTTCGACGACTTGCTCTGCTAGGGTTTTGCGAGGCTGCGGGTTCAAGCGATGGTGGCGTCAGACGCTTAGGGTTGGAAAACTCGCAATGCGGCAGCCGGCTTAGCTTATATAGTTGCTGGAAACTGGCCGATGGGCCAACGAGAGATCAGGCCATACGGGCCAGAGCTAGGGAGAGGGAGCGAAAAGAGCTGGGCCTGCTGGATACACTTAGAGGAATCAAACATGCCAACACAAGAAATAGGCAAGCAATAAGCCCTTCGGCTGGAGACAAAGAGGGAGAAAAGAAAAACCCTAATTACTACTTTCCGAAGCAGCGTACGCAGGCGTTCGCGCTGCGGCCTGCGCACCCTGATAGCCGTCCGATCTCGCACTCAAATCAAAAGAAACGACGGAAGATGTGGAAACCGCTGCCCTGTCTCCTCTCTCTCCTCTATCCCGTCGTTCCTCATTCCGTCTCATGGTTGCCGGCGTCGGGCGCGGTATCTCCGTGGCCGCACAGCTCCCCGCCCAACCCGACTGCCACATAGCCCTCCCCGGTGACCTCCTCCCCACGCTCGTACCCCACCGCCTACCCTTCTACATGCCGAGCTCTTCCTCGTCCCCACCCGCGTTGGCCATGGCGGATCCGTGAAGACCGGGGACCTCCACCCCAACCCTACGCATTACCCAAATGTTCGCCCGGCCCCTGGCCGCCGCGGCGAGCACCCATCAGGTTTGTATGCGCCCTGCCTTTTTCATTCACTACCTTCTGCCTCGGATCTGCGCCTCCGTCTGTCTCGCGTCATCGAGAACCAGGCCCTGTGAAGGCGCGATCCCGTTTGTCCCGCTTCGACCATGCCCGGCCTCATAATCGATTTCGCGCTTGCAGGCAAGGACCATGCTCATGGAGGGCGTCGTGGGTGGGTGGTGTGCGGAGGGGGCTGCTGCATTAGCCTTTAGCAGGACTGCTACTGTGTCAGTGGAGGCCCTGAAGGTGCTCGATGAAATGTCATGCTCGCATCCATGTAATGCAGCCACTCGTACCCCAGCAGTTTTTCTTCCTACTTCACGCTGTGAGGTCTGCCAAAACTGTCCACTCTGTTGCGCTGCTGCTGACCATGATGCCCAGAAGGACATGCATTCTGCCAATTATCTAAGGATGTGGAGGCATGCAAGGTGAGCCGGTATTCTTCAAAATCATTCCCATGCTGTTGTGCTTTGGATGTACATCGCAAACACCTGAACATGCGTGTACCAGTAGGAATTCATGGTCATTGTTTGTGCACTTTGATGTTGCATCAATATCAATATTAGATTTGTTTCTGTCACCAAGGACTCCATCTATATGCAATTGTATTGCAGTTCACAGGATTACTATATTGCCACTTCCAGACTAGTATATCTTATAAAAATTTTAAGGCGCAGCACAAATATGTGAAGCAGGCAATGGGTACGGACTAGCTCATGCGAGGTTCATTGCTTATACAAATTACATACTAATATTACTAAACATTAGGTATTTGCTTGTCAAACCAAAAGACATTTTAGGTTTATTTTTTTCATAAGTATAAGCACAGATTGTTCTTAAAAGATGCATCTCCCTATGTACTGTGCATATTCAGACTCTATTTGTTCGTTACCATAAGACACCTGCAATGCACATCGTAATTACTTTTCTTTTTCATACATAAATGCCTTGTATGTCCTATAAAATTGCTTGTTCTTATTCCCACGCACTGGCCAGGTTTAGCTTAAGCCCTCTAGCTTGTTTTATTGTTGGAGCCTGTTAGCTACTTGTATGTCATTAGCTTTCGTATATTTTGCCAATATTTTTCTCCTTGTAGTTGCATATTAATTGTACGACCATATCCCAGTGCTAAGCATGCATGTGCATAATAAATCCACAATCATGATTGTAATAACACAATGTGCAACACTTATTAGATTCAACCAATGTATAGAACCTGCACCACAAGAATTGGTTTTAATTTCCAACTTACCTCAAGGATTGCACTGCTTAACATAAAGAGAGGGATGGCAGTGAGCCATGGGGAGAGCTGAGCCTTGCCCCCGCCTTCTTTTTGTTTCTATTTGTCTGATGTCCATTACAATAGCATTTATTTAGTTATGACCAAGCAATTTTTCTATTTTGTCCTAGCATTTATTCAACTCAAGCTAAGCATTTTTTTTTTTTACCTAAATGCTTCTTTACGCTTGTAGCAGGATCTGCCTAATTTGCATGCACACTGAATCCACCGTCCGGCCTGCGCATGCTCGTTCTCTACCACTCATTTTGTTGAGTGCCCGGTCTCCACCACTCGTGCCCCATTCTGAACTACTCATCCTCGACTCACCACCAAGTTACCCGCCCGCACTGGGAGCCCGCATGGCCGCACACACGTCTTGTGCCGTTGTGCCGCCGAGACCACGCCCGCCACCCATCGCGACGACCACCCATCACCTCCCCCCGCACAGCCATAGACAAGCTGCTTTCGCCACACCGCCGCTCCAGTGGGGTTCCGGCGGCTTCCGCTCGATGCCGGCGAGGTAGGCGACGATAGACGGGATCCGCCATATCCGGCGGCGGGCGGCCGTTGTGTACTATATATCGACGGGGTAGCTGTAGATAATATCGCGTGAACAACAAATAGGCTGCCCATATAGCTAGCTAGATAAAGATAAAGATGCAAATTGCTAGTTGTTGAAATGGTTGCTGCACTTTTTTTTTTTTAAAAATTAAGATAAAGATCATATGTGCTCACTATTGGATTGCCTTTTTAGGTTTAATTTCCATAAGTATGATCACAGTCCGTTCTCTAAAAAAAATGGTTCTCGGCTTATGTAATGTATATATTCAGACTTTATTTCTTGTTACCATAAGACACCCGAATGCACAACATAATTGCTTTTATTTTCATAGATAAATGCCTTGTGTAACCTACAAAATTGCTAGTTCTTATTCCCACGTGCACAGGCAATAATCGGTTTTAATTTTCAACTTACCTATTTGATTGTTTTGGCACATCGATGTCCACAACCTCGTAGTTCCCATGGCCTCAAGCACGGGGAACATTACATGTTGTTTTTGTTCACATCTCGTTAGTAATGCGCCTAGAAAACACAACAAATCTGAATATTCTGAATTTTAGCAAAACATTCATATGTGAACACACCATCGGCGGTGGTTGAGGTTGTTTTCACTACGCCCGGAATACCCGAGACACTGTGTGCTATCAAAGCTGGCCCGATTAGTTGCACCGTCTGCCAAAAAATTGGAAAAAGGACTTTGTGAGGTTGTGTTCTTTTTTTTTAGTTGTAAGTTCACTTTTTCTCCTTCCAGCCCTGTTTTCAAGACGTCCAGCTAATCATGATTAATCGTGACTAATCGTCCTAGACAATTGTAGCAACTTCGGCCGGGGCCTCCGACCAGGCCAAACCGTCCAGGAATCTGGACGTCCGATTAATCATCATCTAGGCGTGAATATTACGGCCCCAAGGCATCCCGCAATGCTATGTCGGTCGATCAGCCAAAGAGTGGGTTGCATCCCAGAGTTGGGCCAATCTAGCTATCTTATGTTTTGCCCCAAGGCATTAGGGTTTGTCTTCTTTCCTACCTCACTCCTTCACCCTCTCAGTCACTCACTCACAAGACACAAGTCGGCAGACACACTCACTCTTACCTCTCCCATCCATCTGCAGCAGCTGCCTCCACCCTCTCCTCTTCTCCCTTCTGGTTCCCTGCTGCTCCTCCCTTCCTTCCAGGTGTGTGTATATAACTACATATATATATGGTACAATGTTTATTGTGTACAACAATAAATGGTATATATTAGTCTCCCATATAGGGGACGACCGGGACGACCAGGGGAATCGTCTAGGGTCGATTAATCGTCCTGGATGACAACTAATCATCCTGGACGGTCACCAGGCGACCAGAGTCGACCAGCCATCCTGAAAACATGGCCTTCCAGTGTCACTAAACCTAGAGGAAGCCAAGACCCAATGTAAGTGTTTATGCTTAAGCAATTTTCTTATTGTGCCTTGGTAATTTTTCAACAGTAGCTTAGCAATTTTTGTAATGTGGCTTGGCAACTATTACTATGTGGTTGCCTGCATATGGGAGCATGGTTAGTATTAATTCTATAGTCGGTTACCCCGCTAAATGGTGAGATACCCATTTGCACCTTATTCCAAATTAATTAAAATCCAATCCAGCCCAACCCAATGCATTGCTAGCCTTCCCTGCGTTCATTCCTTCCTGCTGTTCCTTTTTCCCACTAGTCTACCACAACAAAGTTGCCCCTGTCCTTCTTCCTTACCCTACATGGCTTGCCGCCCATTCGCGATAAATAGAAGTATACTGATTTCCATTTTCAGTTTGGAGACAATGCTTTGGAAAGATGAAGGTAGCACATGATGGCCATTCCCTCTATTCTAGTGTTTAGACTAGTGTTTTATCTAGCAAATTTTCAAATCCAATATTCTATCATTACGTACGGTGATTGTACATGCAGTAGCATTTTTTTAGTTCAAACTAAGCGGTTTCTTGATTACAGCGTAGCAATTTAGTAATCTGATGTAGGCAATAAAGTCGTACTTGATTAGCTGCTATACAACTAACAATTTTGTCGACATCATTTGTTGTTCTATGGCAGTAGGACAATCATAATAAATTTATGAGAGTTCTATATCGAATCGGGAGCACATTGTTGCTTCAATTAAACCTCGAAGCACCCTACATAACACTGTTGCGAACAAAACAATTGAGTAACTGACAATGGTAATGGAAAAACCATAAGGCCATCAAAGCGTGTGGTTACATTATGAGTCACGGTCAGATCCTATATATATCATTCTTAATTTTTTGGCGGACATTTCTCCAATCGGGCCAGCTTGATAGCACACAGGTGTCTCGGGTATTCTGGCGTAGTGAAAACAACCTCAACCACCGTCAGATGGTGTGTTCACATATGAATGTTTTGCTAAAATTCAGAATATTCAGATTTGTTGTGTTTTCTAGGCGCATTACTAACGAGATGTGAACAAAAACAACACGGTAATGTTCCTGTGCTTTGAGGCCATGGGAACTACGAGGGTTGTGGACATCGATGTGCCAAAACAATCAAATAGGTAAGTTGAAAATTAAAACCGATTATTGCCCAGTGCGTGGGAATAAGAACTAGCAATTTTGTAGGTTACACAAGGCATTTATCTATGAAAATAAAAGCAATTATGTTGTGCATTGCGGGTGTCTTATGGTAACAAGAAATAAAGTCTGAATATATACAGTACATAAGCTGAGAACCATTTTTTTTAGAGAACGGACTGTGATCATACTTATGGAAATTAAACCTAAAAGGCAATCCAATAGTGAGCACATATGATCTTTATCTTAACTTTTAAAAAAAAAAAAAGTGCAGCAACCATCCATTTGTACAACATCTATTATAAATTCGTTAAAAACCACATCCTCATTGATTCAACAATTTACAAACTTAATGCATAGCTGTATTTTTTTTGGAACTACTTTTAATAAAGCAATCGAATTCAGTATGACTGTTAAGTGTGGCAGAACTAAATCCAAATATAACTGAATCTTAAATGATTGGGCTGCTAGGATCAACATTTTCTCTAGTGGATATTTTATTATCTTATTTCACCCTACTCATGTGAATATTTTCCTTGTATTGACATGTTCCTCTATTTTGTGTACCTGAATATCGTTTTTATTTGAAGGCATATTACAGAGACCATGAGTTAATGTTATATACTCGCTCCTTTCTTGGCATGCACATAACATCGCTCACCAAGTCAGTTTTCTTCTCCTAATCATAAATTTGTGGTGCCATTGCTTTTTCTATATACATTAACCCATGGTCTGAGCATTATCAATGCCAATCCACCTCAAATGTGAAGAAAATAACTAGCACTACTAGCAGTACTATACTTTAAATGCAATATTCTCTTCTCCCATAGTTTTTTCAGTCTAGCATTTATTTAGTTATTATGGCTAAGCAACTACAGGACAATGATAGTAAATTTATAGGAATTTGTTTTGTCTTGATTATTGTGATCTGTGTTGTGCCCCCTAGTGTAGAGCAACTAAGCTAACTATGCTCCTGCTCAACTAGCCTCCAATTAGTAATCTAAACTCAGGTTTTTTTATCTTCCTTGCTTGCTGTGTTGCTTGAGACTGCAAGACTTCTCTGCTCATATTCTCCTTTTGCTTCTATTTGCCCTTTTCTTTTCCCATTTCTCTCACATGTATTAATGTAATTTGGCAATGGCAGCAACAATAAATAGTGGATTTTTTTTTTCACTTCAATCTTTGTTCCTACAGGTTCGATAACGATGATAAGTCTCCAGCAGATCCATTGCAAATACCCAGCTGAGATGAAGATGAAGAAATCTAATAACTTTTTGTGACTTTCTCGATGTATTAAAATAGGCATGAGAAGATTTGAAGGGAACATCCCTTAGTTAGAATTCAGATGCTTGTTAATGTTAATACCTTTTGCATGAATACTTGGTTAAATCTGGGATATATGCTATTTTCTTCATGATCTTGGGTTTTGTGATTTTCGAGATGATGTATGAGATTTTTTAATTCAAATGGGAAAACCCGTTACTATATGAAAATTATAACATGTTTACGCTAGGAGATGGGCTGGGGAACAGGAACCTGCCTTTTCTGGTGGGGCCCAACTCTGGGAGCTGTGTCGGTCAGCAAGTGCTTACGTCCAGCAAGCGCGCGGAAGCCTCCCGCAGCTGCTTTTTTTCTTTTTCAGCAAGCAGGTTAGTTAGTTTTCCTAAAATAGACTGTGCAGTCGGATTGTGGATTTCCTGCACGCGCAGGCTGTAGTCCAGTCCAAGAAAAACGTTTCCTTTTATTTGAACCACTTTAAAAATAGATTTTCAAGAGGAATTTGAAATCCTTTTCAACTTCAACAAAAACCATACATCACAAAATAGAATAATGCGCCAGCATGAATGTTCCAACATGTTTCTACTTCCTATGGTAAATGTTAATTTATTGAAAAAAATATTATTTTATCTATGTTTTAATGAGCACAAAAAATACAAAAAAAATTTTTATTTATTTCCAAAGAAGCAAAAATTTAGGGTGTTACATGTGGTCATCTATGGTTTGGGGTCTCCGCATTGTGCAATCTGCTTAAACACCTACGATACCATGGGTATGCTTGAATCAACTTGTCTCCAATGGTACTATTACTAATCTGGGGATGAAAGAGCCAATTGTAATAGATTTGGGAGATTGTGTGAGATTGAGGACGAGATGGGTCGATCTTAACAAGCGGGACAAGTACTCACTAAGGGGAGAGACGAGAATAAGGGTAAGAAAAGTAATACTTTTGTTTCATTTTATTGATGCGGATGCATGAATGACATGTTGCATGAGCGTATCTTACGTCCTCACGAAATAGGAAAGATAAGATACTACTCGTTATAAATGGTGGCACATCTAACGTTCTCTCAAAAGAAGATAAATCGCATCTAGTCGGGTCTACGATTTGCGTGGTTAGTGTACCTGCACGTTTCATTTCAGCCCCACAATATATTTATGCAATGCATGAATTTAAATTGCATATACCTGCTTCGTTAGGTCCACCCGACGGCATTGCATACCTTAAGGAAAAACACATTTTTACGCCCGGCACACCTGTGTACCCATACACAAGTCTACAGGGGCACTACCCCACCATGGAGCTCTCAAAACATTTTATTTTTACCCCTAGATTGGCGGTTATCCGATCATGCTCTCACAACTCACATCTTACCTTGGGCATAGAGGCATTGAACATCATTTACCTAGGGCGTAGAGGTATTTCGATCCATACATGACTACTCAAGTGAGTAGCCCGTAGACTATCGGGCCGCCGCCGGCAACCAAACACAAACAACAAAATATGATGCATAACCCATCCCAAGTTAGTAAAGCCACCGACCGTCCCTTAATTGGGCATAAGGGTATGACCATGACACTATTAATTTTGCAAACTTTTACTCACACCACCGAAAATATTTTGTTTTACGCAAAAATTTTCACAAAAAGATTAGTGGTTCATTTTAATTTTAATACAGTTTGGATTGTTAAGTACTGAACTAAGCTCACGATACCAGCTTTGTGATGAGCCGACCAATTTATAAGAAATCAAGTATAATTCGCAATTACTAAAGCAATCGCAGATCTACACTTGAGTCCATATAAACCCGGTATTCCGGAAATCTCGTGAGTGATTTCAAACTCATCAACAATACAACCAAGATTGTTGAGCTCGGTAGTTCAATCCGCGGGTATCTCAAACCAAATTTAAATTATATTAATCGAGTCGCGATGTATACATTTATTTCAAATTAGTTCGAGTCGCGGAAGCAATACCTTTCGAAAACAAGCTAGTTGTACAAATGAAATAAAATAAGATAGTGCCAACATAGTATCACCCCAGTAATAGCAAGAGACGAGAAAAATATGGATCTTGCCATGCCTAGGCATTATCTTCAACCACATCACAACACATCCGGATAGAATCATGCTAGGCGGAGTCACACCGCAACATCGGGGAATTAACCCGTGAGTACTCAATTGTACTCATAAGACTTACCCGTCTTAAACCGGAAAATAAGGAAAAAGACTCCAAGGATTATGTTTGGCTTTATGTGGAGTTGGCTGACTCACATTTAATTTCAGAAATAAGGTTGATTAGTGAGCCTACACATACTACTTGAATTCTTTCAAGTTAAAAGGTTATTATTACTTACATAACCATAAGTCCCGTATAGTCCGGATTAAAGACATGTGCTCGGCGATATATAAATAACAAGATAAGTAACTTGATCGGCATTTTAACATCTGCAGCATGAATAAGAATAACCATTATTGTAGTATTAAGACTACAGTGCCGTGGAAACATCTTGGGTTCTCACTATCCAGGAGAGATGGCGATTCGAATCGATTACAAACCGGTGGCGAATACCACGTCATAAACCCGGGACTTCCCCGTCGAGGTGTCCCGGATCACTTCAAGGCGTTAGGGGACGTATGTCTCGGACCTTTGTCGGCAACCCCCTCCTCTCGAGCCACCAAGTGAGCGGGCAATGAAGACGGCGCCAGGCGCCTACGCTTGCGCCCGATCAAACCCAACCGACCACGCCTAGGAGGGGCGTTAAGCGTACAAGTACCGCCCCCTAACATTCTCACAAGCTTAAGTGGCTCACGACTCCGCGGAGCCTACTATATGAACATGTACGTTCAACTTCCGACCGCCTTCGACAAAGTATCGGTCCTTAATCGATCGGATGGAAAGACCACAATATCCATCCAATCTCACATGTTTTATTAAACAAGTTCTCGGCCCGGCTTGTTAGTCACCCATGTGAATAACTACAACCATCCTCTTAGTGACCGGAAATCACTTTTCTCTTGCAATTATTATAACTGAGCATTTAACCTAGACTCTGCTATTAGGATAGGGTAACAACTTTAACAGGGATATCTGTGCATCAATGGTTTCAACCATATCCTACACTTAATGCAAAGAACCAATAAAGGACTCAACAAATTAATGTAGAAAGCATAGGAAAAGTTCAAAGATGCACCGGGCTTGCCTTGAGAAAAGTAGTAGGAAGAAGTAGTCGGGGCACTCGGAAGCTTGAGTCATGGTCCTCCTTCTCCTGTGGGGTCTTTTGGCTGCACTCCGAGACGATGAAGGTTGACCTCCGACTCCTTGATCTTCTCCCGAACTAACTCCTCCGATCCTGATATGATGCATGCACATGCGCGAGTTAATATTACGAATGCACCGAAACATACTTGTATATGAATAAAATGGAATGATGGATGAATGCATCATCATGTATGATACTAGTAAGTGCATATCTCTTCCGTAGACACACAATTAAAACTACATAAAGCAACCATACTAGCCTACATCACTCATGCCTACTAGCACTAAACTAAAAAACGGGGGCAGCGAGACATGTCCGCACTAAAAAGCGATCCTACGAGGGAGTTCTATAACTCCAAATGCAGCAAACAAATACTCGTTGGAAAGCTAACGAAATTATCTACAAAACATTCAATACAATCTCAATCAGATTCTAACATCTTCAGCCTCAAAAACAGGAAAACAGAGACTCTGTTCTAGCCTAACAAGTTACATACAACACTAATAACTTGCAAACTAATTATGCAAAGCATACCAAAACCTACCAGCAAGCAAACAAGGTTATAAACTACTAAATAAACCTACTGGTCAGGCCAAAGAATAAACTAAATCACATGAAATGATATCCCCTAAATATCCACTACAGATGCACACTTTAAAATATAAAAGCTAGGATTAATAAATTGACCAAACACACAAGACCAGCAAACTAACCACACTAACAGGTCCTTATTATCATAAGAACAAATAGTATACCATCCAAGAATTATTATCATACTATTACCATGTATTTTTGCAAGCATTTTCTATGCAACATAAATATGATAAATATGAAAACACCTTAGAAAAATCTACAAACATTACAGGAGCATTCTATTGGCATAACAAGGCTACCATAAAAATCTCATGGCAAAAACATTCATATGTTTGTCCTACACAAAAATGACAAGCTAGCAATACAACTAGGCATGAAAATACGTTGTACTATGAAAAGTATAAAACTGCCTAACCATGAACA
Organism: Hyparrhenia diplandra; assembly: GCA_015847255.1. Lineage (NCBI taxonomy): Eukaryota > Viridiplantae > Streptophyta > Magnoliopsida > Poales > Poaceae > Hyparrhenia > Hyparrhenia diplandra. The sequence continues at coordinate 199,692 of JADLZK010004130.1, read as the reverse complement.
TGAAATGCTTCATAAATGCATGTACAAAATTTATCATGGCAAAAACCCTATTAATTATTTTTTCTATGAATTTCCTAAGAAAGCATGGTAAATAGCACATAAATCAAAAATCATATTTTCACCACAGAACATAGCATATATGATAATTTTCCTGCACTCTACATGCAAAAACATGAACATTTTGTACAGGGACCACTATTTTATCATGCACCAAAAATTAGATATGCATTTACCTAGAAACATGGCATATATTGCAATAAATGTAAATAAATATAAAAACTACCAGAAAAATGCAAACTCATATTTTTATCATGTAGATCTACTGACAAGGAGCACAACAAAATTTGTCCCACTCAAATCCGAGCTAAAATGAGCATTCTACGAATTTTCTAAGACATGCATTGAAATCAAAAATCATAAAACGTAAAATAAAAGGCTGGCGGCCGGCCAAAATGCCCCACTCGTCGGTCTCACGAGAAAACGGGGGCGCGGCGGAATAAGCGGATCTTATTTGGCGTTGAGTCTCCGGCCGGATCCGAGGGCACCTATGGCTTGCTCTCGACGAGATCTACCGATCTAGCCTCGGTTTCCCAAGCTTCGTGGATGGAAACGGTGTCGACGGCGAGCGGCGGCGACGGGCGGCGCTTAACTCCGGGCGAAATCGGCGGTTTTCGGCGATTTTGGGCAAAACCGTCATGCGCCCGAGCTGCGAGGGTGCCTAGGCGATGCACAAGCGCTAGATGGTTGGCGGTTTTGGCGAGCGGGACGACGTTCGGCGGCGGCGGCGACCCGCGGACACGGCGACGGCGACGCGGCTAGCGGTCCGGACGAACCGACGGCTCCTCGGCTCGATTCCGTCCCGCACACGGATTCAACACAATGAGGTAACCCTAGGACATGAGGAAGTGCAAGGAAAAAGGTGAAGACGAAAGGCGTTGAGCTTCCATGCCGCGGTGGCCATGGCGGCGGCGATGGGCGTGCGGCGGGGCGCCCGTTCCGGCGTGTCGGTGTGAGGAAAGGCTCAACGAGCTAGGGGCTATACCTCGCGGGGCTCCAAAGGCGAACATGGTACGCTTCTTTGGTGAGGCGGGGAGAGGGGTCGAGGCGTTGGCGGAGGAGGGGCGCCGGGGTCGCCCCCTCCGGCGCGACGGCGGTGATGAAGGTGACCGATTGGCATTTTCTTGCTTGATTCGATGCGCTAGCGTGTCGTGGAGGTGTAGGAGGTCAAGGCGGCCGCCGGGTGAGCTTGGATGGACGGGGGCTTGTTGATATTTCTTACACGATCCCAATTAGGAAGGCGAAAAGAAATATATATGGGATATCTATCGATCATGTTAGCTTGGATATGGGATTAACCTCATGATCCAACAAAGCGGAGTTAGGCGGTGTTAATAGTGGGATGTAAACGTAGCACCATTATCCATAGTGGAGTTAATCTCACCAGGATATGTACTCAAGATATACCACTCATTTCTAAGCATTACCTACGTACTAGTCCGTCACCCTAGCAATAACGCTCAAAGAAATGCGAGGCATGATATTCTTGATTGGCCTTGATAAAAGATGGAACATGATATCTACAAGCGCCCAGATAGAAATACCAATTGTAGCACTTCACCGGGAGTAATCCAGGTATCGTATTTATATTTTACCACGGGGGAAGGGAGTCTATGGAAAGTAGAGAGAAAGGATATCTAATGATTTATATTGTGATTTATTTATGAGATCCACTTACGGTTGTACAATGCGAGTAGCCATATGCATCTAACTTTACTCAACAGATAAGTCACGGGATAAAGATAAATATATAAATAATAAAACCCAAGTCTAAGATCATCATATGCCTCTAGTATCATACGAGCCATTAGCATGTTATAGAAAGAATAGAATGAATATTCCTAAGATACTCCTAATCATATATGTCAAATGAATACTACAATTAGTGCAATACATCTAGCTATCATGGCAAGGACTCAACAGATTTGTCACTCCCGCGATCTACCACACGGCCCTAATATAGGGTGCAATTGCGGATAAACGTTGTATAAACACCACGTTTACACATTGCTTATCACCCACATAGTGATCATCTATATGGATGCTATACAATTCCATGCATAAAATATAAAAGTAATCTTACTAAACTAAACATATAATCATAGCAAGCATAAACACATATCAATAAGAATATAATAATTATAAAGATCAAAAGCCATAACAATTGTATTCTAAATATAATAGTACTACGGATCAAATACAAGAGAGAAGTCTCAAGAACGATGATCCTTGCTACTTCTTGACTATCGGGGAACTCAAGATGAACTTGATCTTCAACTAGAACTAGCTAGATAGCTAACTACTTCTAGTATGAACTAGGGCTTAGGTCTAGACTTGGCTAGACTAGATGGGTATGAGTTGATGAATGAATATGATAATGAAATTGTTATCGACCACGGGGGTCACCGGTCTTCTTATATAGTACTTGGCGATGAGCGTGAACCCTTGGATCAAACCGACCTTCAACAGCGGTGTAGATACAACCTCAAAGTCGGTAGTAAACCGACCTAGAAAGCTGAGGGGCGGCGGTGGGACCCACTTAGCGACCAGGCCTAAATGGGCTGGCGGCGGTAGCCAGGGCCTTTCTCCCCCCGGCCTTTGGTTCTTTCACGGTGTTCTCTCGGTATCTTCTAGAATGTTTTAGTCCACTTTTAGGGTTGAGTTACTTCACGGTCAAGTCTTGTCATCATATGTCTTGTATATTCCTAACTTTCTCCATTCTTCTCGGCATTTATCTATCAAGTCCCCCGGAAAGTCCGCGAGAATACCAAAACTTCGTGAAATTATGTTAGTTAGACCCCTAGACTTATGTTTGGTCTTTAACTTGAGCCCTTATTTCATGTTAATTGACTTATAATATTATGCTATAACAGGTGTCGGCGGTAGCGATGGGGGTGGTGCTCAACGCCGATGGCGGCAATGGTGGCTTGGCGGCGCCGCTGCGATTTGCTAGCGATCGGCGTGGGCGAAGGAAGGTTAAGGGGGTGGAGTGGCGAGGAAGGGGCTCGTTTCCCCCCCTCCTTCAAGGCACGGCGCGGACGGGGGTCGGGAGGAGCGCTCCACGCGGCGCGGGCAGGTCGCGCCGGCAAAGCGTGGCGGTGGCCGCCAAGGTTCCCCCCTCCTTTCTCCTTTTTTTTGAATTAAAACCCCTAAATCAAACTGTTTTTTGCCCGTGCGTCGAGATTCGTGCGGAATTAGCAAAAACTCTAATTGAACGAAATGTTCCTCACGAAATTCTGAGCAAAACACCTATACAAACTTTTTTTTCTAATTCGGCTTGGATTTGAAACTACGGTTGGTTGATGATAAACAACCCGGGGGTCAACGTAAACCCTAATTCAAACAAACTTCGAATTTTCGAACATGATCCACTCAAAATCATGCAACCGCTTATGACATGTTTTGATCTACATGAAATTAGCTACACAACTCATAAAGAGTGCACCCACATGCAAGGTCTCTAGCTAGGACTTTTGAGCAAAATAAGTTAATTCACTTTCATGGTCAAACAAGGTCAAAAACGAATTCAAACTACTCTTATAAAACATAATTAGAAGACCGACCAACATGACTCATGCTCTAAAACATCCTATGATCATCACTAAGAATAAATAAAGATTAAACAACTAAATATGAAGCATTTCATATATAAAATGACAAGGCAAAAGCAAAACAAGCAAATTAAATACATTTAATCAAGCAAATGACCTCTATCATTTCATGTGCATAAATGCATGTGACTAAATGATGATTATGCCCATGAAATGCAGATGCTAATGACATGCTTAAAACTAGGGTGTTACGGTGCATCCGAGACGGACGATGGGCATGTGGGGCGTACCGCCCACGAACACGCCCGAACCTTCATTAATAGAAATTCTCTATAGCAAATTACTGTGGTATATAAAATACACATCATCGAAATAACAAAAAAAAAAAAGGTCCTAGGGTTAATCTATTTACGCTAGGTGAACGGGGAAAATAATCTGAATGAAGAGCCTCTCTTTTTTTCAAACTCCACTTCTTTTCATATAGCATCCCTAATCAAAGAGAGAACAATATCCATTTGAAAACATTTTTAGCGGATTCCTTGGTTCGGACCGACGAAAAGAAATTGTATTAGTGAGAAATTCATATGAATTTACGGAAGAATTTGAATTTTCACGGAACAAGTTTATTGAAGGAGTTAGCCACTTTGATAATATGGTTAACTCCAATATTTTATTATCTTTTACTCCATTATCAAAATGGATTCCTATGGATCGAATGAACAGGCTTGTACTTTCACGTCTTTTGCGGTTATAGTAAGATCTTGGTTTATTCTAATTGCAAGGACTCCCAAAGCACACGTATTAACTAGAAAGACCATTAGCACTTAGTTTTCGACTTTTTCGAAATATGTTGGCGGATGAATTAGTCATTGTTGTTCTTGTTTCTTTAGTCCCCTTAGTAGTCCCTATACCGGCCATGTTTTTTAGATTATTTACAAGCGGTATTCAAGCTCTTATTTTTGCAACGTTAGCCGCAACCTATGAAAGCATAATAGAAAAGTAGTAAAGATTCTTTTCTTTGATCTAGTTAGAAGAGTATATTGACAATTCCAAAAAAACTGCTCATACTATCATTATAGTATAATGACGAGTGGTTGTATATGGTGCTCTGATAGTCCCTTTTTCTCGTCTTAAAACCAATACGAATTGCTCTATTGATTCCCAGCGCTTTTATCAATGCTATCCCCACGAATGAAAAAAAAATAAATCAATTATCTAGTTGTAGGCTCCTCTTTCGGATTCAATAGTAGTAGACTAGACGGCTGTAGTTCCGATCCTTCGGACCCTCCGTTTTCCAATTAATAGCTCGAGCAAGGAACAAGAAAGGTTTTGAGCTGCCAAGAAGAATTCAAAGCGTACGGTGCACCCAGGCTAGGCTGTAACATTACATGCAGGTCCTAGCCTATGTTCGTTGGTGGTTGACTACCGGGAAAGGGCAGAATAGCAACAGTGAGGAAGCATACCACTTGTGTGTTTAGCACCTAATTTTGGACGGATGGTACATGCATGTCACATCGTACACTGTAGCACATTTCGTTTGTTAGTGGTAAATAGTATTCTACCATGGCGTAACTAGGCTCAAAAGAATCGTCTCGCAATGTACATCTAAACTGTGTAATTATTTTATTTTTTACCTACATTTAGTACTTTCGATACATGTGCCGGCATTTTGATGTGATGGAGAATCTTCTTTTTTGATGTGATAGATGTCATGGGAGTGCAGTAAATTTTGAAGGAAAGTTGGGGCTCTAAACACACCATGCAAGACGTGAACAAATATTAACCTGAGCTAACAAAGCTATAAATGCTGGAAAGACACTAACCAGAGGAGAGGTTCCGGTGTCTCTTCATATTGTTATCTTAGAGCTCGTTAGCTTGACTGTTCATATAGGAGTGATCCTAAATGAGTATCGCTACCTTGTCCTAAAGTGCAATTCGAGAGGAACCAATTCCGCAAGTTCCCCTCTAACTTGAGTAAAAAAGCCAATAACCAAGATAAAAAATGCTCGGCGAGCGACTAGAAATCTTTGCTAAATTTTTTTCTAGGACTGTTTTATCAATTCATTTTTATTCCATTTCGACCCTGCTAAATTCGAACTTTCGTCGAAATCGTCTCTATTCATATGTATGAAATACGTATGTGGAGTTCCCTGCATGAAGGATAGGCCCTGAGGTTAAGTTATGGGATTATTTAGCTCGATGCCAGAATGATAAAAAGCTTAACACCTCTTATTTGACTGTTTCACTATTTTGAAGTACGGAAAAAAATCCAAATTCAAAACGCAAAGGTCGTCTTATTCAAAACCTCAGTCATCCCCTCTCTCCCACTTCACACCGCACCCATTAAGGTACAAAGCTGATTGCGGACGAAAAGGAAGTGCAGTAGTGAAAGGACTACATAGGATAGCAGAGGGAACCGGAGCAGAGCAATATGTAACATACTTTTCTGTTCGAGACCCGTATCTACTACTCTATCCCTTAATAGAAGTCGCTCGGTAACTGTGTTGCCCTCACAGGCACGTTTCTTGAGCGTCAAACAAAAATGGACGGAGGTGGTAGACCCTTGTGATCGATAGTCGGACCCATGCTGACGGCACCGAAATCCTACCCCTCCTGTGGGGAACAAGTACCACCAATAGAAAGGCCCGTCCCTTCTTGGGCAACCCTGAAAGTCTCTTCTTATACGGATTGAAAACAAGACAAATTACTCGTGGGACCCACTTCCTGGCCCTGCCTTCAACCGTACTATCCTTTCATCTGGCTGGCTTTCCTATGAATTGGAATTCCTTGCTTCTTTTTTGAGGAAAGCCTTTGGCGAAATTTATTGATCGCTGAACATTGTTACATCATCTACCAAAGCTTGAAAAATACAGCTAGGGGGTTCATCGTCCCAATAACATGATAATTTTGAACTTAATGCTAAACTAGCTAATGCATCCGCTACTGTGTTGGCTTCTCGCGGGCAGTGTTCAATAGAAACTGAACCAAACTCTTGCCATAGTTGAAAACACTCTTCAAAGATTGGTGCAGCAACAGTTTTGCGGACCATTCTCCTCGCTTCAACATCTCCACAACTTGTAAGCAGTCTGAGTGAATCAGAAGACATTTACTTGCTTCTTGGTAAAACCTTTCCGACTTCCTGCTTTCTTGATTCAACGCCGACATTTACTGCTCCTCACCTACCCATGGGCTTATGTTAATTCAGCTTTCTAGGTAATTGAATTAGTGAAATAGATAGCTGCGCTCCTTAGCAACCCCGCTCCACAGGTACAGGGAGGGATCTCCTGAAGAACGCATGGAACCGAGAACTTGCAACAAATCCATGGCATCGTTGGATGTAAGTAATAGACAATTACCAAATAAAAAAAATTTTTAACCTCTCACAACTTTTAAAATTATTCATTGCACCATGAGCTGTTTTCCCGATGGGTTTTTGATGGGGTGCTACGTCAGGGAGGTAAATCAAACAAAGTTTAAAGTTTGAGAAATTATCCAACATATTTTTGCATGAAAATAATATAATTTCAAATCCTAAAACTTACTTCAATCTTAGAAAATTTTATCTTAGCTCTGAAATTTATGAAGCTAGTTTTACATTTTTTTCCTTCTAAAATCATGTATGCTATGGTGCCTAGCTTGATATATCTTGTTCACGTCACTTGATTCTATTTGTACAAATATCACAACTCGATCGTCTGGATCAAGATTTTCATGCCACGTTACGCTCCATAATTCATTGCAGCCAAACTTAAATTTTATAGTTTGCCAAACCTAAATAAATATTTAAACAGAGGGTGAATACATGTAGCCACCAAGTTTAACAAAACTATGAAAATTTATCTAGGGCAAGAGATTAATGCCCACTACGCCCCTGACGGTGCTTCATTTGCGCTTCTGCTTCTGTGTAGTTCGGACCGTGTTCACCTAAACGATCATTGATCGAAATGGGCCACTAAACGGTAAATCGTGGTGAGCTGCTTTGTTTAGGGGGTGAGCGAAAATTAAAACAATTGGCTGTTTAAAACGTTAAAGAACTGGATAAAATGATCTAAACGCCCTAAACTAACGGAGGTAAAATGGTATTAATTAGGTTAAATGGTATAGTCTAGGCCAATACTAGGTAAATAAATAAATCCAGAGTTTTACATGCATAATAACATTTACTAGAAGAAAACAATGACCAACAAGAACCAAAATATCCTTCATTCCCCAACTATTAGCTTCATGCCTTCACCGGTAATCAGTTGATCCACCTTACTCTGGTCCTGCATATCCAACAGAAAGGAAAATGAATTCTCAGTGAAAACGGACACCATAACATTGCATAACAACGACATTCTCTACGAAAACTAGAACATTACCAGTGACGATACCCTCAGATGTCTGTCATGCTTAAAGTGCCGCGAGCTTGGCAACGAGGTCTATCAGGACAGACGGGCAGATGCTTCTCAGATGGTCCAAACCACCGGCCGCCATGACTTGTTTCAGATGAGCAGGGAACTCCAGGAAGTCCAGGCATTCAGCTTTCAGCCGTTGGCAATTGTGCTGCTCAGCTAGCGCAAGGATGGTAGCCACTGTGTTCGTTTCGATGTATCTGCCCAACTTTGCTTCGCACATCAGCCTGAGCATCTGGATACCATACCTATCTGCCGCCACAAGCAACTGCCACATCACATCAGCATCATCTTTGTTTTCCTCTACGTTTTCTTTCTCTTCGCTTGTCTCTGGCACAGAATCAGTGTAAATGAAAGTGAGCAATAACTTGAACACTCTTGCTTCCATGTTGTCTATGCGTATGACATCTGAGGCTGTGTCCTTCTTCGGGCCGAAGAGCTCAGCTCTGAACACTGCGGATCTGGCAGCGAGCACACACCGATGTGCACGGAACGTCTCACCACCGACCTGAAATGTCACATCCGTTCTCTCTTCAGACTGGAGGAGACTAGATAAATGTAGGTGCATATCAGATTCTGGGACGTGACGAACCCGCTCCCAGGCTGCTGCAGAGTCCCCACTGTGCAACAGATATGCTAGCCTCCGAATAAGGTCTTCAAGAACAGACGGGCAGCTACTAACCAAAGGTTCTAAGCCGTCGTCTAATACCACACAATATAGATTATCAGGACAGCTAAGGAAATCCAGGCACGCCTCCTTCAGCCGTCGGCAATGGTGCTGCTCAGCCAGCGCAAGAATAGTTCCCACTGTGCTTGGGTCGTCGACGCATGCACAGATGTACAACTCCCGTTCACACGTCAGTTTCAGCCTCGGGAGATCATATCTATCTGCCGCTTCAAGCAATTGCTGCCATATAATACCTTGGTCATCTGCATTATCATCGACCTCCGGCACTGAAATTGAATCACTGTATATGAAATCAAGCAAAAGACTGAACACTTTTTCCTCCATGTCCCTTATGTGTATGACACTGGTGCTTGTTCCCTCCTTCATGGGGCCATAGAGCTGTGCCTTGAAGACCGCAGACCGGGCTGCGAGCACGCACCGGTGCGCTGTGAACGTCCCGCCCCCGACCTGAAACGTCACGTCGGCGCCGACGCCGGACTGCAGGAGGTCACCAAGATCCTGTCCAATATCAGGTGGAGGCAACACGTTGCTGACCAGGACCGTGCCGCCGGCTTCGTTGATGTTGATATCCTTGGTGATGACGACGTCGCACCTTATGGTGAATCTATCATCAGGATACAGAATTCCTGACATCTCAAAATTGTTTCTTCTGGTTAAACATGGGGAGCTGAAAGGATCACGACTGCAGAATTTGTGAGTTTTCTTTGCGCCTGCAAGCCATGGCTCAAAAAGTGGCACGATAACCTCGTCGTCTGGATCGGTGACGAAGCTGAACTCATACTGCACCATCACAGGATCGACAACGTTGCCTTGATCAAGGAAGAGATAAAAGGACATGTAGCCATCGTGATCTGGTTCGTAGCCATTGGGGTAGTACTGGAGAGTCCACCGGTAGCCTCCAACTTTGAAATGGCGAGATTCTCTGAACTCACCATTGGGGATGTCCTTGACGAGAGAGGAATACCCATTCACCACTAGGAGGTGGTACCTGCTGTAGGTGACGGCAGTAGTGGCTGAGGCAGGTTGCGGTGTTGTGACCTCTCCAACGACAGATACGCCGGCAAATGACATGGAGGCCATGGTTGATGGTTCCTTTCAGCACTGAAGATACGAGATAGTGTTGCTCTGATGCCCTGGAACAGAGGCTAGGAACACTTGAACAAGAACAATGGATCGAGGTACCTGTATATGTACTTGTTGATGCCCTGCATACACACTTGGCTGGAAATACGGAATACTATAGCGTTCACAACTGGCCTTCAATCCTCATTTCGGTTACTGCTTGGAGACTCATGGAAACTCGTGGATTCAATTCATACCCATCTCCGTCTCTTCGAGTTTTGAAGCTGTACGTGGAGGAGTAACTGCTTGGACTCTTCGAGAGTCGTGAATTCACGCCGCAGGGATTCTTTTTTCCTCCCAAGCGAGCGATTGAGGGAAAGCCCTTGGCGCGTCCGCCCTCTGGACCACCAAGAAGATGAGCAGGAAACCTCCCGCCCTCGCGTCAAGTGCAGACAAGTACTCCCTCCCTCCTAAAATAGCCGTCGTTTTCACTTCCTGAGAATTAATTTTAATAAAATATATATTAAATTACAGTAATATTTATGTTACATACTCCCTCCAGGATGGTATTAGAAGTCGTTTTTAGACAAGGTTTGGGTCAAAATCGGGAATATAAATCATTAATCTACCCTACTAATGCACCAACTTCGCTTCGTTCAAATCTACGTTTCAGATTACTTCTTAATCTCCTCTCTTATACTCAAACATCATCCGACGATCGGGATTAAGCGTATGAGCCTTACTGCGTGACAAATCGCGTGCCCACACCTTCCTCCTCCTACCGCTATCAATTCCTCCCAAAATTCACGCAGCCCTTCCTTTCCCGCATACCTTCGTTTCCTGGTATATGGATTCCAACAACGCCACGCCCGCGGACGCGAAACACCACACGGAACAGGGCGCCGGGCGTCTTGGCGAGCACGCTGAGCCGGCAAAGCGGACGAAGCGGCGTCATCGGCGCGGCGGCGTCCGGTCTTGGTATTACACGGACGGAGGGCGCCAGCGGTGCGAAGCGGCGCCGTAAGGGAATCCATCGGCGGCGCATCGCGACAGCGACGGTCTTAGCGGCGGCGCGTCGCCCCTTAACGGTCCGGTCGATCTTCGAAAGCGGGCGGCGGCGGCGCCGCCGGAATCCAGCGCGGCGGCGGCATCGCCGACGGCGGCGGTCTTGGCCGACATGGACGCGCTGCCCATCCGAATGCGTTCATGCGTGGTCGATGTGCCTCTTTTCGCTTCTTCGAGCTATATCCCGCATTCAAGCCTGTGCTCCATCACCTCCTGACCAAGGCCACGGTGACGAGAGGACCAGCGGCACCGTGCAACGACGGCAGAGGTGGGGGCGTGGGGCGACGCCTAGCTAACCCATGCCTCTTGCAGCTGCTTGATGGACGCCCCTAGGTTGTTTGATGAAATGCCCATTCACAATGTCGTGACTTGGAAGTCACAGTTTCCTCACCTCTATCTGATGATGGATGGATGATGGTACGTATAGCCCTCTTTTCATTTGACAAGTATTGTAATATTGAATATGGATCGTGGCCAAGAAACTTTCTTTAGCATGGATATGACTATGAAATTAAAAATGATAAGCATGGCCTGGATTTGAATTGAACTTGCTCCTAGCAAGTTTATTTTTAGAGGCAGATTGAGTTAGCGTATGAATTTCTATCCACAGTGTGCACAACATTCATCTATGCGTCTGGTGTCATTTAACAGAAAACTAAATGACTTAGTTGAACTGCAAGTCATGTTTTGGGTGGAGTTGATAGCAACACATCACGTGTTACAATGAATCTATTGAGCTCTTCGAACAAGTGTTTTGGCTGTATGTCATTGTCAATGCTTTTCTCCTCCAATACAAGAGCTTTCTTCAATGCAGGTGTAGATTTGTGGGCTTCTTGGGCCATTGAGGTTATCAATCTTGCCCAGAAGCTTTAAGCTAATGATGACAGCTTCTACCCTGTTCTTCAGAGGCTTGTAAATTGCCTCCTTTTCAATTCATTGTCTTCCTGAGATTTTATGCAAATCCGATGAATATTTCATCAGTTTTAGTTGTTTGGTTAGTTTCTTCATAGAACATCACAGCCTGACTTTTTGTGTTCTACTTTCACACTTGCTTTTTCTCAATCTATGCTTGTGATTACTAAATAGCAGTCATCATGACGTTGGAAAATCACAGTCAATGAGCTCAAAGGCCCAAGGAGAAGGTTCGAACATCGACAAAAGCATCTAGGTGTGTGCAGAGAAGATGGTTTAGTTTGTTAGGGGAACCTAGACGAGCTAGAGCATCGCCTGTGGCCTCCACCATCAGCTAGGCTTCATCAGCACATCCTCTGCGATCCACACTGCGCAGCACTGGCGGTTGTCATCTCCGTGTAGCTTCATATCAGTAAATGGCGATTTTGCCCCTAGAGATTTCGCGCTCCATGAGTGTCATTCAGTATCTCAGTATTATTATTGCCTGCTTTTTTTTTTTTTTCCTGGAATTTTTTGGGTAAAATTGCACTTTTGTTATCTTGCTCAGCTTTCTTGATAAAATGAACTTTGCATGCTAATGTCCTGTGCAGCAACCTATTTGGCTTCAATGGCATGAGTGAACTTCTTCCCAAAGCTGATCTTTTGAAAGTTACATTACATCTCAGGTGGTTGTGGCTACTTGATTTTGCATTTCAGCAACCTGATTAGCAGAGATCAAACCACATAATCTACTTTGAAACTGTCACAGGAGATGGTAAGATAGTTTTTCCTTCACAATAACTGTTAATGCATGTTCTGTTCAAAAAGTGCGGCCTTTTGTTAAAAGCGTTGGTTATATTCATGTGTACCTCTTTAGTAAGTTCATGTAGACCAAATTAAATTATTCCTGAAACGGATAATACGCGTTGCCCGATGATATGATGTTGTTTCTGAGTTTTTGCATTGCCAATAACTCTTGTTGTTGCATTTACTTGATTGGACTCTGTGATCAAGAATGATTACATATGATTTGCTTGAATGCTTTTGTCTTGGTTGGCTTCAAGGGCAGCGAGACGAGGCCAATCTCGGTGAGGCGGCCTAGGATGACGCATGGCTTTGGGTCAGCGGTGTTGGTGTGGATCGGTGATGACCTCGACATGGCGGGAGATGGGCATCGTGTCATGGCATGACTACCTATACCGTCGATGGACCAAGCGGCGGTCGTAGCATGGAGTGTAGGGCGAGCATAACGCTCACGCCCTCATGGAGGCGAGCAAGATAAGGTTTTTCTTGAGATTGTAAATTAGATGGTTGAGGCAAGACCATTTTATTATGCCTCCGATTATATATACAGTCATATACAACTGTGGAGCTTGAACTATGAAAGAAAAAATCGTTGTTTGGTTGTTTTTCATGTGCACCTTTGAAATGAATCCGCAGCGTTAGCACGAGCATTATACTAGTAACTTTTAAGTTGTTGAATTTGTAAATTTAAAAATTGTATGAGTAGATTTGTCTTAAAAAATACTTTGATAAAAGTATACACATATCACATCTCCATAAATATTTTTTATAATAGTAAAAGGTCAAAGTTGTGTTTTGGAGACCGTGTCCTTTGTCTAAACGACTTCTAATACCATCCCGGAGGGAGTAATTACTTGTATCACGGAAAGATCTTTTTAATCTATTTTTTTTATAAATTTATTTTCAAAATACAAATCATGTGCATATTTTATACAAACCGAGGTTAAACTTGCGGCACAAACACCCCAAACGAAGTTTAATTTGGAACGGAGGGAGTAGACAGCGAGAGGAGAGCGGCGCATTTTACACTCCATTCGTTGTACTCTGTTTATCTTTAGTAAATAGCCGACGGATCACTTTCGGTTGTGTGGTTTATTATGTGCATTTTACAAGCTTAAGCTGATTTGATCATTTTTCAAACAATAATGAAAAGCTAATAAATGATTTTACATCGAGAACTCTAAAACTATTTCTAGATCATCGTTAGTTTTTTTTTATGCATAGAAAAACTCATTTTCAATCATTATTTCCTCAAGTTTTGTTCTCACGGGTACACATTAGTCTTGCTAGGAAGTTTCATTTTTACCAATTGCGGCAAGATAAGAGTCGTGCACTTAAGGCTGACCAAGCTGCAAGAGGCGGAGCCTGATAGTTTAAGGGGTCCAAGACCAAGGTCTTGTTTAGATGCCTTCAAAATCCAAAAGTTTTTCGAAATTGGGCCACTTTTTTGGAATTTGGAACTAAACATGCCTTTGTAAATTTTGAATGTAAAGATTTGGATGTAAAGTTTAGAGACATTTACCCCTCACACAAGGACACTTTTTGGAGTTTTGGATGTAAAGATTTGGATATATAGATTACAACCTTTTTTTGGAATGTATAAAGTTTTTTGGAATCTAAACAAGGCCCAAGGTAAACACATGAAGACAACATATTCAAATGTCTTTGACTTCAAAACAACCACTGCTACAGTGATTGCAACAATATTATTTATACATTTGTCATGTTTGGGGGTGGACTCTGCTAGCCCCCTAGGTCTACTAGCGCGAACCGTGTATAATTGAATTCAATTAAACTTGTAGCATGTTCTTAAGCCAAAGGTGTGTCTCCGTCATCAAAGCGAAGGTTGCGGAACCATCGCCCCAAGATAAAACTCTGTTGCAACAAGAGTCGTCCTTGCATCGTGCACTAAGCTCACTGCCTCGCCGAAAATTGCGACAAAAACATTGTCGTCGAGGAAGATACACTGGTCTTCTCGGCCTCGGGTAAAGCTCTCCTAAAAGGAGCTCAATCTCAGGTGCAGGATCATATAGTTTTCCGCATTTTTCTAGTGGTCCCTAGTTCTCTGGTTGGGATCTTGCTTTTAGCTTTGCCACTATTGTGGTTTGGAATATTTGGTTTTGGTTCTTAGGGCAAGGCCAATGCTGGCTACAGCCAGCGTGCTGCCTTAGCAAATTCATGTGGTCCATGTAGATGAGGGGAGGCGTTCGGGCAATCAATTTCACGGTCACGGGCTATTCTATTACGGACCCCATATGCATGCGGTTTGCAGCTTTTCTTTTTGCTTTTTAATTGTGGTCTAACCATGGTACTGACAAGCTCCCTGACTTTCGAGGTGCCTCATGGCCTAACGCTTGCTCCGCCCGCTACCTCATCCATTGTCGGCGAGGAGGTTGCAACTCCTGCAAGCACCTCTGAGGTGGCACGTGAGGGAGCACGCCACCGTGGTGTGTTGGGCACCCCTTATGCTCCCATTCTGAATGTTCCCCTAATGAACTTACCTCATGAGGGTCTCGTAGGTAACCTATTTTTAGCAATATGGTAATCTAGAGCTTGGAGAAAGATTAAACCTTATGTGGTTCTTATGCATGGTTGGTGTAATGTATGGATTGTTCCCTTGTTAAGTGCCTTGGTGAAGTAGAAGCATTTTTTTTTTTTTCTTGATTGCCATCTTATTAGTTGGTCCTCTTATACCAAATAATCCTTGTTTGATCTCATTGCCTTGATTTTTGCCACTTCAGGACAACTCTTAGTTACATCTGAACACCAAGTAGGAACATCATGCAACTAACGCCAATGATCGCAGTTGTCCTCCTCCGTGGCACCACTTTCACTGCCACCCAGGCAGTGGCGAATGTATTTATCAGGAGAGAAGACATGAGTGTCGTCGGATGAAACTCTCGACCACGATTATCAACTATCTGCGCAGTCATGAAATTAAACGCTATAAAACTTTATAATAAAATTTTGAATTGATAGTGAGAGTTTAATCCAAGTTTCATTATATTGAAAATAACACAATTAAGTTAACCACGAAACTTGTCTAACTGCACTACTAGGAATGTGTTGATACATGGCGGTTTTCACGGTGATGGTTTTTGAAACCGTCATCAAATTTTGAATCTATGACGGTTCGCAAAAATTAGGTGCTTGCTCTATGATGATCATGATCGTCATCGCCTATGTAGTTATGCGTGTAGTGGTCCATGACGGTTAAGACGAAACATCATAGAAACCTTGTAGGGTGACGTGGACCGTGGATGGTGACATGGACGATGGGGCTGTAGGTGAAACCGTGTAGATTAGTTGTCTATTGTAATTTTTTTAAAAGATGTATATTTATTCTCGTGGCTACTCTCTAGTATACGTCAAATCTTAATTCTATCATCAAGGTAAAAAAATTGTGCTTATATGGGGATTGAACAGAAACTAAAAAATTGAAAAGAAAAAAAATTGTGCATATACAAGGATTGAACTTGAGACCTCTAGAACAAAGCAAAAATGCACTAGCCACTTGGGCGACCATCCGGGAGTATGCTATATTGAGTTGCTCTATTCAATTTATTTATATCGCGAGAAATCATAAAAAAATTTGAAAACATTGTGGCAGGATGGGTATCGAACCTGGAACCTTTCATTCAAAACCAAGCAAGCAGTGGTAAAAAAAAAAAAAACAAGCTAACCACCAGAACAAGCATGTGTATTTTTGCCAGTATTGAATTATTAGTAGTATTTAACACTTTATTATTTGTTTTATTAAAATGAAAAGAAAATAGCAAAAACATTGTCGCAGGTTGGCATCGCTTTGGCACAGAAAAATGCGGCCAAACCAACAGGACTAGAGAGCTTTTGCGTCATTATAGGATTATTTTATTTTAATAATCTGTGTTACAAAAAAGAAGAAAATAGCAAACAGGCCAAACCGGCCTTGCCACGCTGCAGCAGCTAAAATGGCCAGGCACGCACGCGCACCGCTCAAAGCCTCGAACAGGCCAAACCGGGCTTGCCAGGCGGGGCCCTGCTCCTTCCC
Organism: Hyparrhenia diplandra; assembly: GCA_015847255.1. Lineage (NCBI taxonomy): Eukaryota > Viridiplantae > Streptophyta > Magnoliopsida > Poales > Poaceae > Hyparrhenia > Hyparrhenia diplandra. Next base: position 183,150 of record JADLZK010004130.1, on the reverse strand, counting down.
ACTTCCACGCGTTGGACAGGATAGGCCTATGGGCCGACGGCACGCAGGCCAGGCGGAGCCCAGCTCCTTCCCACGCGAGAGGCGCCCCTCGCGCGCACGCGATTCAAATCCTAGACGAGCGCGACTCCCGGCCAGGCGGGCCCAGTTGTCGGCGCTCGCTGCCGCTCGCGCAGGCAGACTCGGGCGCGCGGTTCGGCCGGCTCGCTGGACACGTGGCGGCCTGCGAATGGGGCGCTGGAGGCGGTTGCCCGGTTCACGCGCCCAGGCGTGGTCCAGCCCTCTGGTTTGGCCGGTTCAGCTGCCCAGAACTCGGATTTCTGCACCAGAAACGCAGTACAGCGCCAGATCCAGCGGTTCACCTCCGGTTCACGCACCTGGACACTGGTTTTGGTCGGTTATCGCCCCAGGTCAGTGGGGGAGTTAATTTACCGTCATTTGGAGCATGCAGGGGTTGGATGAAACGCTAAATGACCTGCCAACTATGTGAGAGACTTGTCAATTTAGAACTAAATTTTCCTAACACTTTCTTAAATGCAAAAATGACCTAAATAAAGTTTGTACATCTTGAAGATTTATAAATTTTTGGTATTCATGACTTTTTTTTTTAGACAATCTAGGATCTCAAAACTGGTTTGGAGTCTCAAAATTTAAAAATCAAAATTTGACTTCGTTCAAAATTCATCAAATGAAAAGTTGACCAAAATACCAAATGTAGATCTTGATGAGTTTAACAAACTTGGTATTTATGACTTTTCCATTTGAAACCATTTAGAGTATCAAATACAAGCATGAAGGTGTATTTTTTAAAATTTAAAAGTTTGACTTGGTCAAACTTTGTCAAATGAAACACCTAAATGACCTCGGATGAAAAACTTTTTAATACAAAGGTGTTAGGACTCATCAAGATCTACAATCTTTATATAGGTCATTTTATCATTTTCGAAAGTTTTAGTAAATACTAGTCACAAAACCATGGATCTCATATAGAGCTTATGAAACTATGTAAGAGACTTGTCAATTTAGAACTAAACTTTCCTAACACTTTCTCAAATGCAAAAATGACCTAAATAAATTTTGTATATCTTGATGAGTTATGAATATTTGGTATTCATGACTTTTTTCGTTTGAGACCATCTAGGGTCTCAAAACCGGTTTGGAGCTATCAAAATTTAAAAATCCAAAAATTTGACTTCGTTCAAAATTCGTTAAATAAAAAATTGACCATAATAACAAATGTAGATCTTGATGAGTTTAATAAACTTGGTATTCATGACTTTTCTATTTGAAACCATTTAGAGTATCAAATACAAGCATGAAGGTGTCATTTTTAAAAATTCAAAACTTTGTCAAATGAAACACTAAATGATCTCGGATGAAAAAAAATTTAATACAAAGGTGTTAGAACTCATCAAGATCTACAATCTTTATATAGGTCATTTTACCATTTTTGAAAGTTTTAGTAAACACTAGTCACAAAATCATGGATCTCACATAGAGTTTATAAAACTACGTGAGAGACTTGTTCATTACAACTACACTTTTCTAACACTTTCTCAAATGCAAAAATAACCTAAATAATAATGATAGATCTTGATGAGTTATGAATTTTTGGGTATTTAGGACTTTTCAATTTGAGACCGTCTAGGGCTTTAAAAACTTCGTTCGAGCTATAAAAAATTCAAAATATGAAATTCGAGACACTAAATATATTAGTAGGCCGAAACCACGAAAATCGGCCCGTTCACGGTTCCGACCCATAAATCGTTGGCCATTGATTCTTCATCGAACGGCTATCAATGCGCCAAGGAAGTATAAAATAGGATTCCACCTTGAACCCTAACCCTCAACCTCACTCATTTCTTCCGTCACCGGCCGCCGCGCCACTTCTCTTCTCTCCTGCTCTTCTCCCATGGTGGTGCACGCAGGGGCGGCACTCCTCCAGCGATGGCGTGCCACCATGCTCGAATCCTCTAGGGAGCTCATTGCCCTTGCCCGGCGCTGCCCCTCCTACTCGCCCCGGCTTCGCGGCTGTCTCCCGGGCGTCCACCCGTACCTCGTCCTCCACAAGATCGGCGCAAGAGGTGATTTTCCCTTTTCCACTCGTCGTCGATTCCCTTTTGCTCTGCTTTCTCGACATACTCCGGTTCCTGATTCCTCCCTCTGTACTTCTCTGGATCTCGACATGGCGTGGGATGTGTCGACGGTGGTGGCCCTGGATGCGGTACTAGCGTGGGAGGCGGTGGCGGCGCTGGATGCAGCACCTGCACGGGCGGCGGCCGCTGGATTCAGCACCAGCACGGGCCCACGGCAGCGCTGCGCTGGCTGCGGCCCCCCACGACGGTGACGGCGGCGGCGCTGGATGCGACACCAACGCGGGCAGCGACGCCGGCACTAGATGCAGCGCCAGCTCAAACGGCAGCATCAGCTCGGTGATGACCCCACATCAACTTCCCCTAATAGAACCTTTGCCATGGCCACCTCCTCCAGACCAGGTTGGTTACCGGCCAAGATTGTTTCACTTGTTTATCAGCAAATTTTTACTTGCCAAAGTGCAGATGCCGTGTCTAGGAACAGATGCTGCTTGCTTTAGTTTACTGCGCTGTTCTAACTCGTTTTACCCTGCCTGTAGGAGTCAGATCCTGCTCGTGCACGCTGCCCTGGAGCCGAATCCGCTCGAGCATGTTGCGCTGAATCTCACAAGCCGACACCGCTCTGAGGTATAACAGCTTCTTACTTCCCCTTCTGCTTTTTCAAATCCTCAAATCAGTACTAACGTGAGCTAAAGTACCAGTATGCCATTGTTCATGTGCGTTTCTCGAGTACTGGTTTTAGCAATTTTTCACACGCAAGATGCTAGGATTGGTTAACTTAGTAATTCTATTAAAACAAAGGAGATTGGTTAGCTTAGTACTTGTGAGTAGGAATTGTCTGCTCGTTAGCTGATATAAGGAATTCCAGATTACTTGATTATTACTAGTGCTCTTATACACATGCCTGAATCGATCCACTTGAGCGTTATTGTATTACCTGTTAGAATTTCTTACTATATGTCTCAATACATTCAGGTTCGATAGACCCGAGTAGCACCCTCTGACCACACATTCCAGGATGCAGTGGTGTTTCAGAGCTGTTGCAAGGCTGCAGTAAAAAACTAAGGATTTAATCTGTTTCTTATGGGCTCAATCCAACTCATTTTGATGGTTTTTTTTTTTTTTTTTTTCGCAGTCACTCAGGTTGCCTATTGTGTGGTTTCTGAAACATAGGTAAGCAGATCGACTTTGGCTTCAGAGTAAGTGCAGAATCTTGGCCTTTGTAATTTCTCAGATTAGTGTGACAAGTCCCTTTCAAGATACATCCTTTTGCTTGAACGGTTCCTTGCATTAGCTAGATGTTTTTCTACTCAAGTTGGTTTTACTAGATACGATATATTGTCTGCTTGTGGTTGGTTGCGTACTTTATATGCTATACTGTTCTGCTTGGTTAACTGAGATATTTTTTGCTCCAAGATATAAATATATGAAATTGATAAGAGGACTATAGTCATCTATTTAACTGCTTGTTATATGATATACTGGCAAGCACATTTTACTGGCAAGCAATTGATAGTGACTTTTATTATGCAGAGGCAAGAACACAGGCAACTCTGTCAGAATTGGTGAACTTGAAATGTTTGGCTGCTTGCCATGAGGGGTTCATTTTGAGACTTGAGTAAACATTAAGCATTCTGTGCTGATGCTTCTATGCTTGTGGTGTAATATTTTGAGACTTGAAATTTCAATTTATGTGGAGACAAGAATTCTGTGATGTAATATTTTGGATCTGTGGTTGAATTTAAATCTGTGGTTGAATTTAAATTTGTGGTTGAATTTTAATCTGTGGTCATGCTGTTGTTATTGGGCTTCTGGTATTTTGGTGGGCCGGCCTAATATGTTGAGGAACTGGGCTTAGTCGAATTCAACAAAGTGGGCCGAGCACAATATAAAAAAAAGGCCTCACAAAATCAGAAAAAGAAATGGGCCGTCCAGTAAAATGTTTGGCCCAAATTGTCATGCCAGCCCAGCCCACCATACCGGCCAAGCCCATCCGATTTCTTAGTATTTGTAAATAAAAAGAGGAAAATAAAAACTGTAGCCACGTCAGCAAGCTGATGTGTCGGTTTCCGCGCCCACGTCGATTCCACCTCGCCATCTTTGAGATGGCGGTGATGACGTGGAACATGCCCCATGACGTCCACTTTCGTCAGCGATCAAGTGTGTAAACCATGTGAAAAACCAATCCTTGACGATGACAAATCGTCATCGATCTAAGCGCATCTATGACGGAATTTTTGAGTAAACATCAATTATGACGAGGATTACGTGATGAATTTTAGGGCCATCACGGATAACTATCTCGTGACAGTTTTTTTAGGGCGTCTATGACCAATTCAACACGTCATGTATCATCACATTCCTAGCAGTGCTGCTTGAAATGATTCATCAAGAATACTGGAGTAGTGGCGCGGTGTCAGGGAGGATATATGGGGAACCAATTGGTATGGGAGAATTAACACTATGCCCAAAATACTGGAGTAGCTCCCCGAACCAATTGCTTGCTCAACCTAATATAGGAGAATTAAGATTGCAAATCAAACCAGTTTGAGCTGGAAAAGATCTTAACACTACAGATACTTGAAATGAGCTAGAAATTAAGCCTGGCTTAGTACAATGCTAGCTGATCTCTACGAAACACAAGACTCGGGGTACTTTCCAACGAAACAAAGAACAAAATCTCAGTCATAACAACATTTACTAGTAGAAGACAGTGACCAACAGAACCCAAAATATGCTTCATTCCATAGCATCTTGGTTTCCATCTATTGGCAGTAATCTGTTGATCCACCTTACTCTGGTCCTGCATATCCAACAGAAAAGAAAATGAATTCTCTCTAAAAACTGAAACCATAACATTGCATAACAACGACATTCTATAGGAAAACTAGCACATTGCCAATGATCATACCATCAGATGCCATGCTTAAAGTGCCGCGGGCTTGGCGATGAGGTCTATCAGGACAGACGGACAGATGCTTCTCAGATGGTCCAAACCACCGGACGCCATGACTTGTTTCAGATGAGCAGGGAACTCCAGGAAGTCCAGGCATTCATCTTTCAGCCGTTGGCAATTGTGCTGCTCAGCTAGCACAAGGATGGTAGCCACTGTGTTCGTGTTGATGTAAGTGGCCAACTTTATTTCGCACATCAGCCTGAGCCTCTGGATACCATACCTATCTGCCACCACAAGCAACTGCTGCCACATAACATCAGGATCATCCTTATTTCCCTCTACCACTTCTTTCTCTTCTTTGATGGTTTCTGGCACAGAATCAGTGTAAATGAAGGTGAGCAATAACTTGAACACTCTTGCTTCCATGCCGTCTATGCGTATGACATCTGAGGCTGTGTCCTTCATCGGGCTGAAAAGCTCAGCACTGAACACTGCGGATCTAGCAGCGAGCACACACCGGTGTGCACGGAACGTCTCACCACCAACCTGAAATATCACATCTGCTCTCTCTTCAGACTGGAGGAGACTGGAAAAATGTAGGTGCATATCAGATTCTGGGACGTCAAGAACCCAAGGCCGAGCTGCTGCGCCGCAGTCCCCTTTGTTTTCATCAATCAGCAGTGATACAAGCTTTTCAATTAGGTATATGAGGACAGAGGGGCAGCTACTAACCAAAGGTTCTAAGCCGTTGTGTGCCATTGCACAATGTAGATTCTCAGGAGAGTTGAGCCAATACAGGCACGCCGCCTTCAGCCCTTGGCAATGGTGCTTCTCAGCCAGCGCAAGAGTAGTTGCCACCGTGCTTGGGTCGATGCATGCACACAACTCCTGTTCACACATCAGTTTCAGCCTCGGGAGATCATATCTATCTGCGGCTTCAAGCAATTGCCGCCACATAAAATTTTCTTCATATGCATCATCGACCGCCGGCACTGAAATTGAATCACTGTATATGAAATCAAGCAAAAACTTACTTGTTCCTCCATGTCATCAACATATATGACACCACCGGTGGTTGTTCCCTCCTTAATGGGGGCAAAGAGCTGCGCCTTGAAGACCGCAGACCGGGCTGCGAGCACGCACCGGTGTGCCCTGACCCTGAACGTCGTCCTGCCCCAAAGCTGAAACGTCACGTCGGCACCGACGCCGGAGTGGAGGAGATCACGGAGATCCTGTCGAATATCAGGTGGAGGACGCAACAAGTTGCTAACAGGGACAGTGCCGCCGGCTTCGTTGATGTTAATATCCTTGGTGATGATGATGTCGCACCTTATGGTGAAGCTATCATTCTTCAGATATTTTGACTTCTCAAAGTTTTCTCTTGTCGTTGAACATGGTACACTGAAACTGTAAGGACGACGACTACAGAATGTGAGAGTTTCCTCTGCGCCATCGAGCAATGCCGGGTAGTAGTTCTGAAGAACCTGATGATCAACGACGAAGCTGTGCACCATCACAGGGTCGACAACATTACCTTGATCAAGGAAGAGATAAAAGGACATGTAGCCATCCAGTTCTGGGTCGTTGCCATTGGGGTAAAACTGGAGAGTCCACCAGTAGCGTCCAACTCTGAAATGGCATGATTCTATGCACTTGCCTTTGGGGATGTCCTTGACGAGAGAGGAATACTCATTGACCACCAGGAGGTGGTACCCGCTGTAGGAACCAGGTTGCGGTGGCGTTACCTCTCCGACGACAGATACGCCGGCAAATGACATGGTTCCTTTCAGTACCTGAAGATACGAGATATTGTTGCTCTGATGCGCTGGAACTTGTTAAAGAGTACGAACACTTAGCTTGAACAAGAACAACGGAGGCACCTGTATATGTAGTTGTTGATATTCACAACTCGTCTTCAATCGTCGTTTGGATAACTGCTTGGGGACTCTTCGAAACTTGTGAACAATTCATACCCCATCTCCGTCTCTTCGACTTGTGGAGGAGTAACTGCTGGACTCTTCGAGAGTCGTGAATTGACGCGGTGGAGATTTTGTTTACCCCAAGCGATTGAGGGAAACCCTTGGCCTTGGGTTCGGCCAGGACCACCAGAAAAACGACGAGGAAGCCTCGCGTCAGTGCAGATAAAGGGGCGGCCGATGGGTCACTCCGGTTGCTTTGTAGACTTGCAACAACATAGTGTTTTTAATAAATAACCTAGTGTTTTTTTAAGAAACTGAAGAGGCAAAACGACCCTACAGGATATTTACTAAAGATATAAACAGAGTACAAAAAGATAAGGTTTGAACCTATGTTTTTTCAATAAACAATCAGCCTGGGCATTCGGTAAAAACCGACGAATCGGTTTGGGCATTCGGTAAAAATCGACGAATCAGTTCGGTTTAGTTTGGTTTAAAAAACTTCGGTTTCTAAAACACAGCAACTAATCGGTTTAGCTCAACACTCAAACTGATGACTTGGTTTCGGTTTTTACTTCGGGCCTTTTGGTTTAAACCGAAAAACCGAATCTGCCATCTCCCCCCCAGCGCTGCACTCGCCGCTCGGAGCCGACGTCGCGTCGCCTTTTGCACTAAGCGCCGCCACCCGCCGCCGTGGAGCACTTGGAGCAGCCGCCAGCGCCAAAGTGGATCTCCGCCCGGCGCCTCACCGCCCGCCACTTCTGCGATCGCCTACCAGTGGCGCCCGCCTCGATCCCCACCGCCCGCGCCGCCCCCCTTGTCGCTCGTGGAGAAACCGCAACGCCTGCCTCCCAGTCCGGCACCTCATGTCCGGGCGTCGCCGCGCCGCCGCCAGCCTTCCTAGTGCGTCGCCGCCGGCTGCGTTTGGCGTTCGACATCCCCAAAGGATAGGGCTAGCTAGGGTTAGAGGATTGGAAGTGTGGGAGTGGTAAATGGGAGGCTTGCTCTGGAGGCCGGCGGGGCTGGGGGTTATTGGGTCGTAATAACTAGTGGGTTGGCTGTGTTGCTTGACCGAGTGACTCTGGATGTTCTACCGCCTGTACATGGGTTATTCGTGTGGATCGGTTCAATTTGGCTTGGGAACTGAAACCGAAACCGAACACTGTTGTGCACAAAATGGGAAACCAAAACTGAACCGAAAAACCAAAAAACCGACAATTCAGTTCGGTTCGGTTCGATTTTCGGTGAAAATGTACCCAGGCTGAATAAACAAGCAACATGTGTTTTTTTTTAACATTACCCTAGTGTTTTGACGACAGAAGAAACAACCGACGGCAAGCCTAAAATTAATGGACTGATTTAATAACTTTGAGCATATGAATTTTGATCCCTCGATATTTTACTTAGACTAAATATATATCCGTGCATTGCATGACAGCGAGTTTTTTTTTGCTCCACGCCTACAACTACACACATGATCGATTTGGTGTTTCGGCGAACATATTATGACATCTTCAATTCTTACATATATAAATATAAAGCTTGTTTCATAACCTTTATCATGCATATATATAGTGTAGATTTAATAATTCTACTTTTCTCTAATTCCTGCGTGATTTATTGTATGCATTTTACAAGCTTAAGCTTACTTTGATCTTTTTTTTCAAAAAATAAGAAAAAGCTAATAAATGATTTTTGCATCTAGAACTCTAAACTATTTATAGATCATCGCTAGTTCTAGATCAGTGCTAGATCAATCCGTATGGAATGGAGCCAATCCGAGCTAACCGAACAAGGCCTAAAGTTACCATCCTGCAGGTTTTGCCTTATTAGTATCTATCCTCGCACACTATACCGAAGTTACCATGGAAGTTTCTACTGACACACGAAAACAATCTAGCAGAACTGTTCAACAAACCTTATCGAGATCGTCCTATGTTGTGATAGAAAAATTCAAACCATTTTTTATCGCTGGCATATATAAATATATATATATATAGACGTTTATGTTGTTGATTGATATAAGATTACATAACTATATAAAACTGAAAATATGCTAACAAACAACTGAAAATTAATAAAACTGACGCGAGAATGAAGAACTATTATTACTGGCTGCATGTTGGGTGCCAAGCTTGGCAACTAACTCCATCATCATAGAGGGGCAGTTACTACTCATATGCTTGAAGCTGTCAGTGGCAAGAGCTGCCTCCAGATGTGCCGGGGTTCTCAGAAACTCAAAGCATGCATTCTTCAGCTCATAGCATTGGTGCTGCTCAGCTATCTCCAAGATGAGCGTCACATTGCTGGCCTCAATGTGCTTACACAGATTCTGCTGGCATATGAATTTCAGCCTGTCCAAGTTGTACTTGTCGGAGGCTACAAGTAGATGCTGCGACATGACGTACTCCTCTTCCTGTTGCTCATCTCCGGCAGCATGTCGGTGTAGATGAAATACAGCAAGGCCCTGAACACCTCCGGCTCCATGTCGTCGACACTGACGACGCCGGTGTTGCTCTCCTTCATGGCGCCGAAGAGCTCGGCGTTGAAGACGGGGAACGGACCGCGAGCATGCAGCGGTGCGCGGACAGCGTCTCCCCGCCGACCTGGAACACGACGTCTGCACCGTGCTCGGTCACGAGGAGGTCCCTGAGGTGCTGCTGCAGGTTGGAGGGGGCACAGGCACAGTCTCCCGGGAGTCCTCGGCGGCCACGAAGTTGATGATGACCATGTCGCACTGGACGGTGAAGGCGTCGTCCCCGAGGTGCCGGGACGTCTCCAGCTCCGTCCTCCGGTAGAACCTGGACACGCCGTAGGCATCGTAGCTCTTGAACCTGTTCACCTCTGTGGACTCGAGCGGCGACTCCTCGTCCTCGTCCTCGTCGACGAACCGGAGGTCGAACTGCACCTGCACCGGCTCGTCGACGTCCTGGTCGAGGGGTGAGGTAGAGCGACACGTGGTTGGACGAGTACTTGTCCCGGCCGTTGGGGTAGTAGCGGATGCGCCAGGTGTAGCCGCCCACCTCGAAGGGGTGAGAGTAGATGCACTTTCCGGTGGAGATCGCCTTGGACGTGCTGGTGTAGCCCTCGATCTTGAGGAGGTGAGACGCACGCGCCGCGTCGGCGACGATCTTGGAGGCGGAGAGCAGCGACGGCTTGCGCTTCCATCTGCCCCCGTGGACGACGACATGGGGCTGGGGCTGGGCAACCTAATTATCTCGGATCGGATCATTCGGAGTAGTAGATCAGCCTGATGACAGAATCGGCGGCCGGCGCCTCTCTCCCCTAATTCCCCGCCAGGGTTTTCGCACTTTCCCCGGGCGGTAGATATAGACCTGCAACTGCAAGGCGGTAGATATCTGGCTTTTCGCAGTTTCTCCAACACGGCCCGCTACTGAAATCTGCCACCGGGTCGAGTCGAACCTTCTCGCTGCTTTTGTTTCCTACCGCCGCCACGCTCGTCAATCACCGACTCCCTCGCCGCACCTCTCGTCGTCGCCAAAACCATTGCGCACTGCGTTGGGGAGAAGTACATCGTTTCCATGGCTAAGTCTAAGATTCATTAAGTTAGCTGTGATGCTTATGATCAGATTTGTTTATGTTTTTCATATGAACATACTTTTTGCCCGATTAGATTAATAAGTGCTTTGGCCTTATATTTATATGGATTATGATCATCTATGTGGATGTTTTGTTTACTTACCATTGATGATTGTTTTCACATGCTTATTGACCAGAGTCTATCAATCTAGATCGTCACGTGCTGTGGGTTTAGATTCATCTAGACATACGGTGGATGGTTAATAAAAACCCCGGATTACCCGGTTTGTTTAGCCATGTCAGGTCTAGTCATGTTTAGATGCGTTCGTTCACGCTTCACGGACCCCGATTCGGCTATTTTAGCCGACACGGTTATGCTTTCACAGGTAATACGTGCATGTGGATCTGTCTAGCTTGATGTGTCGAGGGTTTATGAAAGCAAGACGTTCGGCAGCCGGGTTGGGTTAGATTTGAGAATTCTCAACGTCTAGCATCGAACAACACATGCATGTATTCCATCTTTTTATGTTTTCACTCAGAAACTAGCGATCAATACATGGATGTAGATCTATTTAGACATCAGATGACCTAGTTTTTACGTATTGAGTTTACTGAATCCCTCTGGCCGTTAGACCAGCTGAACATAGATTTGGCCTGTTTAGTGAAAAGAGCTAGTTAACACCGTCGGCCTTTGAGACCAGTCTTGACGAATTCCTGCTTTTGTGTTGTTTAAATTAGAGATATGTACATGTGTTATCTGTTATATCTAGAGCAAGATTTGTTCGGATAGTCCTCATATATGTCTATATTTGTGAAACGGTTTTACCCTTAAGTTGTGATAGCCGATTAAACAGACACATTTGATCGGTTGTAGCGAAGGTTTTTTGCCATGCTTATCTATATATATCCCCAGCTTATACGAGTCGGCTATTTTAGGTTTATGCTATTACACGATGTTAATAAGTCATTTTTTCCGAACTGTCAGGTAACACCTGGCACGTTCCGCTCGTAATTACTGATATACGTTCTTCTCCTTGTCGATTGCAGGGTCAAGTTGATGGCACGTCCGATTCGTTCAGGCTCAATTCTTCAAGCCTGCCAAGTGTGTTGGCGTGACCACCTTTTGATGAATATTAGAGAGCCTAAGCAATTTCAAATAAAAAAGTTTGAACTAAAAAAAATTATATCTCCACTATATACACCATAGCTTAAATTTAACATCGCCCGGTGGGTCGTTATAAGACGTTTCAAGAACCAATAAAGTACTTTTAACATCTGGTCGACTTTTGATGACCGACGGTCTAACATTATGCAAAAGATACAATGACAAACTTTTTGACACTTTTTGTGCACTTATGACGACACATAGTCTAATGATATATATTTATAGTGACCAGATACCTAACACTATGCATACAAAAACTAAAATATAAGAGATTTTTACCACACTTGAATTAACGTGAGCCCTCCATTCTTTTAGATCCCATGGTTTAAAAGTAGGAGGAACCAGATGGGAGGAACTTATACCTATGGGTCCGAACTAGAAAACATGTGGGCCCGAACTGATCTTAGAGGGTATTACAGTACCTTGACGTATAAGGAGCAGCTTCTCAAATCAGTCTGATGGATGAAGCGCGCTTGCAGGAGCGGGCGAGCAGGGCCAGCGTGGATGGGCGCGGCTGAGCGGAGCCGGTGCGGGCAAGCAGAATTGCATGGCGGTGGTGGCGGGGACACGTCGGCCACTAGCTCAAGGATGTGGAGCAGCACGTCGTTGTCCAGGCAACTAATTAGGTCGTCGCCGTCGACGACGTTGCGGGCCCCATCCTCTAGCGCGAGTCCTCTGTCGCTGCAGAATCCATATGCTTTTTGCTAAAGGCCCCGGCCCAGGAACTAGATGTGTTAGTCTGTTTAGCCCCCCCACTTGACGCGTACGTGCTAATCCAACACTAACTCGTACTCTAAAACAACCATGGCTTACACGATCCTGAAAGACTTCCTCAAGAACAGGCACAAGCATGTGAGATGTGGAGGGGAGGCGATTAGATGCTAGCAAGGCAAGGGGCCGACCAACTATCCACGAGCTCATGTGTTGACGGCACGAACGACATTTTTTTACCGTCAACATTTACTCTAAAAAGGGGTGAAACTATACATTTTATACTCATATACATTTATTACTAATATATTTTCACTTGTAGTGTTCCAAATATTATTTTGTAGAAAACATATAAATACAGGTGGAAATACGACCAAAAGCCGCCTCCACCCCGAGTGTAATCCTGAAGACATCAAGCCCAAGGCAGAAATGGACCCAACATGTCAGAATTGGGCCGAGCCACCCTGCACCACGACTTTTCATGACAGGACATGCCACCCTGGCAAGGCCCGGCCCGAGCCGAGCCCAGGGGTGCGCTAGCACCCCCAAGGTGCGCCCGCACCTCGGCTGAGGCGGTTCGAGCCCAACCCCTCGGCGTGGCGGTACATTAACTCACCTAGAGGGCGGCACGGGGGTGCGTGGCTCGGTTCACCGTACCTGGACGCCTATACATGGTCAGTTTAAGTGTAGATTTGCACTTAGATCCCTCTCCTCCTTGTATAAGTAGACCCCCTCTCTCCCACTCTCCGCACACACCACTTGGAGTCCAACCTACAAAACCACCATGGCTCGGTTCACCGTACCTAGACGCCTGTACATGGTCAGTTTAAGTGTAGATTTGCACTTAGGTCCCTCTCCTCCTTGTATAAGTAGACCCCCCTCTCTCCCATTCTCCACACACACCACTTGGAGTCCAACCTACAACATACCACCTTCTTCTTCTTCTTCTTCTTCTTCTTCTTCTACTATTATTTGCAAGTCTTATTTAGTTCATGGTCTAACTTATTAATTAGAGTATAGTCTTTATATAGTCCTTATATTATGTCTCTTCTTCTTTTTCTTCTTCTTCTTCTATTTGCAAGTCTTATTTAGTAATGGTCTAACTTATGAATTAGAGTATAATTTTCATATAGTCCTTATATTATGATCTTGATATGTTCATACTTGTTCTTCATCGATCATCATATGACTTCCTTAGCAATCACGTAATCAAACCGAGGAGTGCGAAGTGTCATAGTAACCACTCCCGCCACTAATCATGGCAACTACTCCCGTGCAATTCAAAAGAAATCAAATCGCTGAGCGCCAAATCATCAAGGAACTACCCGCTCCTGGCCTATAAATAGCAGACCACATGCGTCCGCTCAAACGCCCGCTCCATAATCCATATCGCCGTCAGGCTGCCAAGGCTCCTCATCTGCATATCGCCACCAGGCTGCCGTGCTGCCCATATACGCTGCTACGCTGCCGCATTTCACTCCAAGAAAAGAAACCACCAAAAAGGCTACTGCTGCCATCCCGGAGAGACGCCGCAGTTGCTAAATCACCGGAGGTCCACGACGTCGTCGCTGCAGTGTTCGAGAAGGTGAGCAGCGCCGTATGGCGCTCTCCTGATCCTCTCCCCTTCTTGTCATCTACACGGCATATTCGGCAGCAAGCAAATCTCCATCAACACCTCCATGATCAAGACCTCATGCGTGGGCTTGTTCTCTAGAATAAGTTCCCATGAGATGTATGAAGACCTCACGGTCGGTCTGGTCAGATAATACAGATCACCATGGGAGGAGCCTTGTTCTTCGACTCGGTCGGTTGATACGAGATCAGGAACAAGTGCTAAAGTAATGTTGCCAGAAGATGCTCCTCGTTGCACTCCACGCTTGGGTTCAAATCAACAAGAACCACTTGCCGTCGGTTTGCACGGGAGACATCATAAATCCATCTTCATGCCAAAGTACTAACTTGATCTGCACTGCGTGTTTGGGTCCAAACCAACAAGAACCCGGCATGGCAGATGTAGATCGTGTCTTGCAAATTCAAAGAAATATCCATCATCCATGTATCCGATGTTATATTAAGAGAAAGAATATAGCCATGTACTGCATATATATATATATATTCAGTCCATACATACATGTCTCACATGCTGTTAGCTTGTTAGCATCACCGGCACAAATCAACTAGCTAATGTTTGCGTGTATATCCGTATACTGAACTGACCTTGCATCAAAGCAATATATAACTTGCATGCTAGTCACAAAGAAAGTACGGTTAAATTAAACCTAAAGAAATAGCCATGCATGCGTGCATCTGAAATTATGTCAAAAAGAAAATGGTAGCCATGTACTGCATAAAAAAAGAAAAACCATATACATGTATATGTAACACGCCGGAGTGCTGCTGGCCGCAAGGCTAACCGTCCTATTCCCAGGCTGAGCGTATATGCTTAGTGCTAATCAAGTTGTATGCTAGTTGCATGCTCAAGTTTAAAAACTTGATCAAATCAATAAACAAAATAAAAGACGTTGCATATTGCGTCATATTATAGGAAGAAAACAAGCTAGCACCTTCCTTGCCGATATGAAAATCAGTCCGACATCATCAGCACGCCATCTGTGCACTTGTGACAGACCATAAGTGCTAATCAGCATCATTAAGCCCCATATCGAGGAGTAATCCTAACGCCCAAGTCAAGTGTATCAAGTTAGCATCAAAGTCAGCTCATGCTATGCACGTTACTAGCAAAAAAGCTAGTATCCATTTATCCAATAAATCTTGCAGATATATAAAGTAAAATCAGATGGTTATTCGATCTGATGATCGCCGTCGTGGCCAAAGTCAATAAATAAATAAATTCATGCATATCCCTCTTATGTGTTTAGGTGACCTTCACCCGAACCCATGTCCTGCCAAACTAAAAGGTGAACTAAACAAAATTAGTTCGGTCATGCCAATATCAAGCCATCACCACTAATGCCAACTCATTAGTTGCGGTAACATGATAAAATAAAATAGGAAAACATATCACCAACATGTGAGCTTAGCTAAATCAAATAAGCTCTGTTCACTCATGATAGCCATTAAATCACTTGGCAATGAGTATACATACACGCCAATATTGCAAAATAAAATATTGCACTATGTATGCTGAATATACCCATGGACCGACATTTCCAAACAGGCTAAATCACCATCTTAAATGATCCGAGGAGACCATATCAAATTCGACCTTCAAGACAAACCACGTGCATACATGATATAATGCACCACTCCTTCAAGAAAATGACCATCGCCAAGTACAAGATATATGCATGCATCCATCTAAGACTACAAGACTGAAGACTTTTGTTTTCTTTTTGTAGTTTGTAATAGGAAACCATATTATGTAATCTATTTTCATGTACTCAGGCTAGAACTCTTAATCGGGGGTGTTCTCTATGGAGATGTAATTAACATAATTTTTATGCAAATATAAGAATTATGGAAGTATGGACTTCGCAATACTGTTCTTTTATGTTTGTCCCGTTTAAATTCCATTTAAATCTAAATTTGTTTCTGTAACGCTGAGGCGGGTATTAGCCGACGCTTTTCCCCGTCACCACTAACATGATTAGAGGTGGGATAACGGTTCGTTGTTCCTTCGGGATTGCTCTTGTCTTAGTCCATCCATCCGTAGGGTGGGGATCTTGGGGAGACATGAGTAGTGGCCTTCTATGCGGGCATGGTGCCCGGATATTAAGGTACCTACCCTTTAATATGACAGCATGCCACGGTCGAGGGGGTAGGCGGCTGTGTCATGACAGCCTAGTCCGTCCCATGTAATCCCTCACGCTCGCATTGCCGTGTAGGAGTTAAGTAAATGCCTTCCATTGGATTAAATTTGGTATCCGGAGGTCTCCCTGTTATCCTAGACCTAACCATTCTTATATCATGTTTCATATGATCCTAACTATATTCATTTGTATGACCATGACTAAAACATTAGAACTACTCTATTAGATTATTCATTTATTCTTTATCTATTTTCTTTATCCTTCTGAGGTGGATTCCTATGTGTGTGTCACACTATCTATCAAACAATATCGCTTACCCCTGTTATGATTAAGTTGGATATTGCGTATTCATAATTCAATATTCAGATGCCATGCTAGCCTCTTACATACATGCCCTCCTTTGGAAAAATATAAATAACGATACCCTGAATACTTCCGTGTGAAATGCTACAATGATAGATCCGTGCGCTTGCAGATGAAATATCAACTATGGCATCATCTATCACCGTTGAGTGACCTAGTGCTATCACCAACATGGTGGTTCCACTCAGGAATATCAACGGCACATTTCGAGGTGCCTTCATTAGAGTTGGGTTCTAAACCTGTTTCTAGTGATTGCGCTAAGAAATGCCAACACCATGACGAGGCCTCCTGGTCATCGGCGAGCCTGCACCCCCCCTCCCTGTTAAACGGTGCACAAGGCCAGGCTTTGTGTTAGTATTGTTGTAACATGCGATATGGATAGATATGGTTAGATTAGCTTGTTGTTTAAGTCATACAATGATCCACCGAATCTTGTATTCTTTTCTTTCTTTGCTTGTAAGTCAAGTTGATGTACATGCCACACTAGGGGCGTTTCCTGGCCTATATAACACGAAGCCGTGAACCTGAGAAGGCATCACGTTACCCTAATCTTTACATGGTATCAGATCAAATAGATTCTGGTTCCTTCGCACCAATGGCCTCCTCCTCCGCGTCGTTTGCTGTACACTTGATCGATTATCCGCCAACCGAGAAGCTCAGTCGCGGCAACTTCGAGATGTGGAAGGCCCAGGTGATGTCCGCCATCAATGGTGCCCAAATGGAGAGCACCATCGACCCCACTGCACAAGTTCCTCCCAAGGAGATCGCCAAGTCTCCCCGAGAAGCCGGACGAGATGATCCCCAATCGACTACAAGACCTAGTTAAGCCAAGGACCGCCGGGTTCTTAATTTTATCCTCTCTTCCATTGGAAAAGATGTGATGTTGCGGCTTGGCAATTTCAAGAAGATCGCTACTAGTTCTTGGGCGGCGATCGAGGGCTTGTATGCCGCTTCGATCCCGTGTCGCATGTTATTAACACGTGTATGGCACTTGCCACGACCCAAAAGGGGTCATCGACCATGACCGAGTACTTCACGAAGATGAAGGCCCTTGTAGATGAGATGGCATCTGTAGGGAAGAAGCTCGATGATGAGGACATCATCTCCTACATACTAGCAGGTCTCGACCTCAACTTTAACCCACCGGTATCTACGATTAACGCAAAGGGTGGAGCTGATCGGCATGACAGAGCTCTTCACCCGGATGACAAACCGGCGGCGCATGGACCTCTTCCAAGGGTCCAACTCATCGTCAACGCGGGCTCTCGTGGAGGAGGTCGTGGTGGAGGCAACAACGGTGGTCGCGGTCGTGGGTCCGTGGGGGCTTCAATGCTCCCGGTGGCCGTGGGCGTGGACATGGCTCCAATTTTGAGCCCGACTCATGTGCGGACTCGTGGGCAAGGAGGGCCACCCTGCTCATCATTGCTTCATGAGATTTGATGCTAAGCGTCAACCCCCGGTGGCCAAGGCAGAACAAAGGGAACAAGTCCGCCTCATCCATTTGCTTCATATGGTGTTGACACCAATTGGTAGGTCGACACCGTAGCAACCGACCACATCACCACCCAAGTTGGAGAAGCACTCTATGAGATACAAGTATCATGGAAACGATCAAGTCCACACTGCTAGTGGATCTGGTATGAAAATTAGTCATGTTGGTCGCAGTTTGTTTCATACCCCGATCGCAATCTTATCTTTGGTAAAATTCTTCATGTTCCCCAAGCAAATAAAAGCCTAGCCTCTGTTCATCGGTTAACTACTGATAATAATTTTTATCTTGAATTTTATCCTAATCATTTTCTTATTAAGGATCAGAACACAGAGACGGTTCTGCATGAAGGCCGATGTAGAGGCGCCTATATCCCTTGACGCCACGGCCGCACCACCAAATAAAGTTTCCCACAAATGTCAAGGTCTTGGAGTCTCGGTGGCATGCTCATCTAGGTCATCCTGCATCGACGATTGTTCACCAGATTCTTAAGAATTCTTTAGAGTTTGTTCCTGAGTCGAATAAAGGGAGGGTCTGTGATGCTTGCCAACAAGGCAAGAGCCACCAACTACCATACCCCAAGTCGTCAAGTGTGTCATCGAGTCCCTTAGAATTGATTTTCTCAGATGTCTGGGGGTCAGCACCCATGTCTGTTGGCAGAAACAATTTCTTTGTGAGTTTCATTGGTGATTTTAGTAAGTATACATGGATCTACTTGCTAAAGCATAAGTCTGAAGTGTTTAAATGCTTTCATGATTTTGAAAACATGGTTGAATATTTGTTTAACAAAAAAGATTGTTGCCATTCAAGCCGAAGGGGGTGGAGAATATCGAAAAACTCGATCCCTTCTTTCAGCGCATTGGTATTGTTCATGAAGTTTCTTGTCCCTATGCGCATCAACAGAACGGAGCTGCCGAGCGCAAGCACCGTCATATAATTGAATCGGCTTAACCTTTCTTGCACAAGCATCCATGCCCCTCAAATTTTGGGATGAAGCCTTCCTAACCGCAACTTTTCTCATAAACCAAATGCCTAGCAAAGTTATCCAAAACCAAACACCTCTAGATCGCCTCTTTCACCAAAAACCAGATTATTCCTTGCTTCGCACCTATGGCCAAGCATGTCTTGTAAGTCTTCGCCCATATAACAATAAAAAGCTCCAATATCGATCCAAGCAACGTGTCTTTCTAGGCTATAGCCCAATGCACAAAGGGTTCAAGTGTCTAGAGGTGAATATTGGTCGTGTTTATATTTCTCGTGATGTTATATTTGATGAGAATATATATCCCTTTGCAAATTTGCACTCCAATGCCGGTGCGGACTTAGAACCGAAATCTCCTTACTTCCCAACATCTCCTTCCATCAAGCGAAATTCGGGGGTTGATCCAAATTGGCGATACTTCATGCACTAATCCTACTAATGATCTTGTTGAGGAGGATGTTTTTTTAGAATAGGTCAAAATGGTGAAAATCCCAGCTCAAATGGTGAGCCACTACAATATTTGGAGCCAGTCTCCCCGTCAGCGACAAGAACAGATCCCGGAGCTGATCCGGCTGGTGCACGTCAGGGCGAATCCTCCTCGGATCGGGTGTCGGATCTCGTGTCAGCGCCGTCAGGCGTCACCACCCACCGCTCCGCGCTCGCCAGGTGGTGCGATGTCGCCACCGCGTGGCACGTCTCGACAGCAATGGGGGGGGATCTTCTACGCCGTCCATCGCCGTCACACTCCCCCGTGGGAAAATCACCGATCCAATGCGCCGGCACTTCCCTCAATGCAGGATGGCGCGGGATCTTCTGTATCGTCGTCTCCAGTGCCATCTCCGGTGTCGCAAGCTGCACCACCACCTCCAACACGACCTCAAACCCGTCTACAACATGGCATTCGAAAGCCTAAGGTGTATACTGATGGCACCATAAGGTATGGCAACATTGCTTCGGTCTCTGAGGAGCCAACAAATTTACATGATACACTATCTAATCCCAAGTGGAGAAAAGCTATGGATGAAGAGTATTTTGCATTGATTAAAAATAAAACATGGCATCTTGTACCTCCTTGTCAAGGGCAGAATATTATAGATTGTAAATGGGTATACAAAATCAAAAGAAAAGCTGATGGCGGTATAGAAAGGTACAAGGCAAGGTTGGTTGCCAAAGGTTTTAAGCAAAGGTATGGCATTGACTATGAAGATACCTTTAGCTCTGTTGTTAAAGCAGCTATAATTAAATTGATCCCCATTACTAGCAGTCTCACAGGGGTGGTATTTGCATCAGCGATGTACAAAATGCTTTTTGCATGGAATACTTGAGGAAGATGTTTTCATGCGTCAACCGCCCAGGTATGCGAGATAAGAAAAATCCAGGGCATCTTTGCAAGCCCCGATAAGGCTTTATATGGGCTTAAGCAAGCTCCTCGAGCATGGCAAGCACGGGTTGAGTCAAAAATTACAGTCACTTGGATTTGTTCCATCAAAGGCGAGATACATCCCTGTTCTTCTATAAAACTAGTAAATATACTATCTATATGTTAGTATATGTTGATGATATAATTGTTGACACAAGCTGGAGCATGGCTTAAGGGGGCGGGGAGCCAAGCATCATGGACCCGGGCGGCGTGTTGGAGGGAGTAGCAGCAACGAGGTGGAGGGTGCCTGCGTGACGAGCGTGGTGGAGAGTGCTTGCAGCGGCGAGCACGTAGTGGACGGCGACCACCGACATCTGCAGCGAATGGATAGGAAAGTGTAGAAGCAGAAGCAGATAAGGTTGGGGACAAGTAGATAGGTAAAGAGGAAAGTTGGACTGTTAGGCGGATGTTGCGCCCATTAAAATAAGTGTCCGAGCCATCGGACGTGCTAAACAGAGTATTACCGTTCAGGGGATGAGATAAGGGTAAAAACGTCCATATAGAAGATGTCCTAGTAAACATATGTCTGATAATGGGCCCAAGGTGCTAGCATAAACATATGCCTGACAATGGGCCCAGGGTGATAACATACATAGAGAATGGAATTCTTCAGTGACACGTTGAATTGTAATGGTGGATGTCAAAATACACGAATTATAATAATACATTTAAAAGTTCCAAGAATTGCAATGGTACGGATCCAAATTACCCATATAATAATAGCTCAAGGTAAAGTTAAATTAATGTGCAGGCATATTAGAGTATGTGTACATAGAAGACGAAGCAAAGTAATCGGACAATGAAGAATGCGAGAAGCACGAGCAGGGGGCTTAACGTGTTGCTCCAGCGACCCATGAGCCCCAGGGCGAAGGGGTAGAGATGCACCAACACGTACGCGTTGAACGCCAAAGCCAACACCGCCATTGGGCCATCCCTCCACGATCCCCCTTCCATCATTGCAACCATGGACGTCAGGTTCACCACTAGCACCATGGCCGTCGGGACCATCAGCACCGTCCACCTCACGGCGTAGAGCTCAGCGAACCTGTCTTTCACACTGGCAGGAACCGTGCTCGTCGACGCACGCTGCTTGACGTCAGCTTGAAGGATATCTCCCTCCCGGCCGCGACCTTGAGCGCCACCTGCACCGCCGCCGCCAGGTATGCGCTCGTGGCGGACACCATCCAGAACTGCTGGTTCCGCCACCAGTCCACCAACGCTATGCCGGACCACCTGGCCTCCAGGACGCCCACCACCGCGAGCGTCAGCATCAGCGCCGCCACAAAGGCGATGTACGTGGCAGACGGCGGCCTGATGATTATTGAGAAGAAGGCGCCAGTGGTGGCGCCGTTCCCGGCCACGAGCTGTATCGCCGGGAAGAGGCCGCAGTATGCAATGAGAAAGACGGAGGTGAACGGGTACACCGTGGTGTTGAGGTACGCCAGGCGCTGCAGCGGGTGGAGACGGCGGCCGGCGAGGAGGGCGTTGTTGCGGGAGAAGAGTATCTCGAGGAGCCCGCCGCCCAGCGCAGCACCTGGTACAGCCGGTCGGTGAGGTTGATGGGCGCCGTGCCGCGGAACGCGTCCGGCGCGGTGGCACAGTAGGCGGATCGCCACCCTCGCCGGTGCATGCTGAAGCTCGTGGCCACGTCCTCTGTCACGGTGCCGTACATCCAGCCGATGTCCCGGCCCCACGCCGTCCCGTCCTCGTAGCCGCACGAGACGAGCGTGGTTGCCACGCCAATGGCGGCCGTGTCGGACGGCGAGGACGCTGGTGGTGAAAAATTAACCGTGTCGGTGTCGTCCCATTGCTCTGCCTCCGGCTGGTTCATCGAGACCGAATGAACCGAGCAAAGGAACGGCGTCGACACGCCCAACTTGTGGGCCTCATCAGTGCCAGTGGCACTGGCAACGCCACCCCTTGCCAGCGTCGTCGCCGTGTGCATGTCTCCAGAGCGGCGGGTCGACGCCATATAGCGCGGCCCGGCGAAACAAGCAGCCGGTGCCCACGTAGATGGGTCCCTGAAGGCCGTCGAGGCCGAGCTCAGTGCAGTCGAAGAAAACGCGGTTGTGGTTGGCGTAGCGGTCTCCGGGGTCGACGCCGTCGAAGCGCTGCGGGAACTGGACGAACGCCACGTCGCCGCCCTCGCCGTCGAGGATGTGGCAGGCTCCGGCGCGGAGAGCCTGCGAGTTGTTCACGTAGTGGTCGCAGTCAAGGTTGAGGACGAAGGGCGCGTTGGAGAGCACGGCCGAGGCACGGAGCAGCGCGTTCATGGCGCCGGCCTTGCCGTGGTGCACGCGGCCGCGGCGCTTCTCCCGGCACATGTACACCAGCGCTGGAACACGCACGTCGACGGTGCTGAGGTCCAGATGATTGCTGACACCACCGATGGCGCTGCTGACGCCAAGTTGTGGCGTGCTGCCGGGAGTATCGACTACCAATTCAACAGCTCCGGCATGATCTTCCGCTGTGCCATGCCGCTTGCAGCTTCCATCGGCCAGCGACGTTGTCGACCGCTGCCGGCGCCGCAGGTCTCCGGCTTGCAGAGCGTCGATGCGCAGCCGCAGTTCTTCGTACTCCCGGCGCACGCGCCTCCGGTCCCTTGCCAGCTCCGGCCACGCTCTTCCCTTATAGTCACCCCCTCCTCACCTTGACGCCGCCGCCATTACTGACGCCGGGGCTGAAGTATGCCTCGGGGTTCCTCGGCTCGACCGCGTGCTTCCTGCAGAACGGCACCCACAGTGCCGCGAATCGGGCAGCCTCGGCGACGGCGTCGCGCGTGAGCAGAGCGCCACCGTCGTCGAGACGTAGCACGTGAGCTTTTCTGCGGGGTAGTCCGCCGCGAGGATGGAGAGGACGGTGTTCACGGTCACCAGCGGTGGCTCCTTGTCGGTGTCGGCGGTGGTCACGAAGACATCCATGGCCGGAAGCATCGAGTCGTCGAGTGCACTGACGTAGACGGTGCGCCGGACAGGCTGCATCTTGGGCAGCTGGTCCATCACCCACATCAGGGCAAACCAGAGCTCCCCGGCAATGGACACCATCCACATACCAAGAACTCGACTTTTGTCGTTAGTGCCTGTGGAGCTAATCATGCCAAGAGCAGTGCTGATTCGCCACATGAAGAACAGCACGAAGATGCCAATCCGAACGATTATCATGAGCCTACAAGCACCATGGTTTTCGCCCTTAATTACTATCTTATTTACTTGTTTTTAAAAAAAGAACAATTTTAATACTTGTTCTAAAAAGGAAACCTTTTGACAATTTACGGTCCGTGTGAAATGTTATGTTATCCATGCTTCCTTCAATTCCAAATTGTAAGTTGTTCTAACCAGATTCATAGTTTTAGTGTATATTTGTGTACATCACAAATTTTATGTATCTAACAATCGGATCTGTATGTGTATTTATAAGAGTGAGTATTTGTACATATACGATGTACTTCACAAAGTCTCTCAGGTCCAAATTTATTGAATATATAATAAAAAATATATTTTTATTATACGCCTGCTTGATACTATGGACGTTAATATACTCTCAACTAAACTTAAGTGGAAGTTAAACAAATTTGACAGAAGCGGGTCCAAGACTACTTAGAATTTGAATCTAAGAGAGTGTACGTATGTGGTTTAAGTTTAACCCCTCTGAGAGACCTTAATAAATATACAATTTTGATGGAACAATCATTCTATGCTCTATAGTAACAAAGAAATATATGAAAAAAGCATGTCCCTTCCATTTCAAATTACTGAAAATAGCTTGTAGTTGTTGATACAAACACCAACATGTCTGAATAATTATAATAAAAGGTCAGTAGCTAGGGGTGCCCACCCTCTCCTTATTTGATAAAAAAAAAAAACATGTCAGAATAAATTTGTGTACCTACAGTAACGTACCTGTATAGCTTGACGGTAATTGTAGAAAGTTTTGTGGTCTGGACAAGCAGCAGTCTCTCGACACTGGCCGACTTGTTCACATCTTTGCTGGGCGACTCCATGTCATCGGAGCTGGCCATCATCGCTCATGATGCCCCACGGTTATATATATCGTCCACATACTCGCACTACTGGTCAAGCCCCGTTGGCTGGACAAGAAGGATGTTGTGGAATTATCAACCGTGTATGTGGAAGATTGGTCATTCGCCCACTGTTGCCCATGTCTATTTCTGATTCTTCTTTTTGAACAACTTTATTTTTTACTTGGTTTTCATACTTATCCCACCAAACTATGCAAGAACTTTATGTATATAAAGTTTCATGATGCGCATCACGGCTGGTAAGTGGACCTAAACACACTCGGGACCACTAAGGCAACTGTTTTAATAGTGACATTAGATGAATTGTTTTTTTTTTTTTGATAAAAATATTAGACGAATTATTGCTTTATTTTACTAGTTTAATCTATCTCGATCTCAATCGAGCATAGTGGGCTTTAACTACACGGATCAGTCTAGAATAGATCTATTACTTGAAAGTTTTTACTTCGTGTATCTTCAGTTGATGTTTTTAGTTCGTTTCCTAGACAAGACTGGCTAGCAAAGCTAAGCCAAGTTAGCTTTAGCCTGGTCCAACTAAGCCAATTAAGTAATTGTTTTGTTGTCTGCATGGGTTAGTCTGGTTAGATATAGGTTTGTTTGGTTGGATGACTTGCTTTGCATAGAATTACCTCTTCTCTAAGCCGGTGAACTCACCCCTTTAAGGCATTTAGAACAGCTGGTGGCCATATTCTACACAGCGCCGGTGACTCCAACTTGCCGCGGCGGCCACTTCTCCTCCCATCACGAGTGGAATAGAGAGCCGCAGGCACGCTCTCGTGGCTGGATCACCACCACTGGTGCGCTCTCGGTGAGGCCACCCACTATGGCACCTTCCACGTTCAAGCCATCGGCGCCGGGCGCTGGGCTGTGCTCGGGCAAGCAGGCGCGCACTCTCATCCGAGGGCGGCTTTGCATCCGAGGGGGCTTTGCGGAGGATGGGAGGAGAGGAGCCTGCGGCGGCGGTGGCGCACCTCGCCACCGAACGCAGCTCTTCACTCCTACATGCATCGGGAGAGGAGTCGGGCTTCACTCCCATGTGCGTGTGCAAATGAGGCCAGCGGCGAAGCGAGACCCGCTCGAGAGAAGGGCGCTTGCATGACATGATAGACTATGATGAGGGATGTGGCCCCTGTTGGCTCGGAGAAGGGCCGTGGCCGCCGCATGGGAACTCACCGGCACATGTCGTCGGGCGCACTGGGAGGAGCACGGGATGTCCGCCAACGCTCTTGGGCGCCGTTGTGGGCACCGGGAGGAGGAGCATGAGCACGGGATCTCCGGTGGAAGGAGAAGCACTAAAGGCGGAGGAACTTCCGGTGGGTTAGGGAGTACCGGGCGGGAGCAGAGCGCCGGGCAATGGGAGAGTGCCGGCTGGAGAAGCATAGGAGATGGTGAAACGAACCAACCCGATGGTCGGCTCTGGCCTAGCCAGGATTGAACAACAGATTTGATCATCGTTTGAGTTGGGTCAGTCAAGAACATATGGATGGTCAACCCTAGCTGGCCCAGAGGCCTTACAAGCAAACAAAAAGGGCCAAAATTTACCCCAGTGGACCATAGCTAGGGCTGAGCAGACAACCAAACACACCATAAATTCCATTCGTTATACAAAGTCCTCGTTATTCAAGACCAATGGAAAACTTTACGTGTTTAGGCTTTGGAGCCCAGTCAGCACACCATTAGATAGTGGGAGCTGTTGTACTAGTAGGACGAGACTTGGCGGCCAAGGAATTAAGCGCTCTCCAGCTATCCTTGGGTGCTCAAATGGATGGTGAACGATTAGGTCAGCGATTCTTGGTGAAACTTCTCCAACTTTAGTATTATCAATGTTATTAATATTTATTTATATGTATATTTGGTCAAAGTTAAAAGTATTTCACTTCTCGAGAAATGAGAATAAGGCCCCGTTTAGCAAAACTCTACTTCACTAGTAAAACTTTTTTTTTTTTTTTTTTGGAAAACAATTTTATGAGCTACTCTTCAGGTGAAGTTGAGCTGTTTTGAAAAAAAAAAAATGTCTAGAAAAATAGCTTGACCAACAGGCTACAGCTTCATGCATGGATTTGAGAGGAAATGGATGAAAGAGTTAGGATAATCTACGTTTTCCGATTCTCTCCCATTTCATTACTTTATAAGATGGGGAGCAAAATAACCTCAAACACGTAAAGCTGTTTTAAAAGGAGGTGTCTGTAAGAAAAAAAAAAGTTAACATGAAGCTGTTTTGAGCTGTACCAAACATGCTCAAACATGCATTTGTGACGGGGAGGGGATATAGCTGGTATTATTCTTGACGCGCCGGCCCGTCTCGCAGCAATACCCAGCAATGTATTCGGAGTAATTCATAACAACCGGTGCACTGTATATATCATCGGATCGGATTAAACTAGGCCGGAGGCTGTCCAGCTGGACGACGACGACTTCGCCAGCTGGGACGACGACGACGTGACTGCAGGGACGATGACTCCCCGTCACCCAGCTGAGTCTCAGTTTGGCAGCCATGCAACATATACACTTTGTAGCTAGCTAGAGACGTGTCCAAGTGGTTGAAGTTGACGATGTGGTTGATAACGGTCAATGTACGTTGCCCGATTGATGGCGCGCCTTGCTCAAACGGCCGGTGATCAAACTAAACGACGTACATAGTTGATGATGCCAACGTGTTTGAGTGGTCCAAGTTTACGGCTCAGAGAGACCCTGGCCTGGCGGCGGCGTGCTCGAGTCGTCGTAGAATCGTTGTCGTCGACGTCGACGTAGGTGGAGAGACGACACATGCATGTGCCGAACTCGAGGGACCCTCTGGCGGCGGCGGCATGCTCGAGTGGTCGTAGCCGATGACTTAGGTGGAGACGACACATGACTAACTCCAGGAGCCCAGTGAGTGCGAGCTCAAGTGGTCGTAGTCGACGATGGCATGACTAACTTGAGGAAGGCCTAAAAAAAAAAAAAAAAAAAAAAAACTGAGGAAGCCCCGTTGAGGGTGTGCTCAAGTGGTCATAGTTGAAGACGGTGTGATCGATCGGCTCAGGGAGCCTATTGTGGGCGTTCTTCATTACTTGAAATATTGTAGATGTTCATCTTGTTAGGTGCCTCCCACAATTAACGTTGGCAGCACGAAAGATCAAACCATGTAAGCGGGGACATGAGTCGAACTGCGAGAGATCAAAAAGATGTCACGGTGCAGTGTCGACCCATGAGAGATCGAGATGTCGAAAGTGGAACCAAGGGAGAGATCGAGAGTTGCCGCGAAGACGTTGAGTCGAACCGCCACTAGTACAGGTTTGATTTTAGGTAGCGATTTTTTTAGATTTTCGGTGGCGGAAAACCGCCACCGAGCTAGAATGGCGGTTTCCAAAAACCGCCACCGTTAATCCCAAAAAAATCCAAAACCTAACGGGCCGGCTTGATCTGGGCCGTCGCCGCCCGAATCCGCCGCCGCCGCTAGGGTTTTGGTAGGGCCGCCGGGATCCGCCATCGGGTCGGGATCCGTCTGCTGCCGCTGGATCCGCCTTCGGGTCCCGGGCGCCGCCGCCTGGATCCGGCCGGTGCGCTTTGGCGCCGTCGAGCGCCCGGTGCCGCTGGATCGACCGCCGCCCAGCGCTGGATCCGCCCGCCCACAGCCTGGATCCGCCCCGCCCAGCGCTGGACCGCCGGTGTTTAGTCACGGATTATCCCTGCTCTTGTTTGACCATGTAATGTAGTTTCGTATTCATACATTCTTTTTCACTGTTAAGAAATATCATTGCATATCACACGTCACACGCTGCTTCCTGAGCTCATGCAGCATAGGCACTACGGGAAAAACAGGCCGCCGCTACGGTATAACGTTTTGCCGAGCGGCCGCTGTCGCAAAACGAAAACCCTTGGCAAAGTGTTCTTCGCCAAGAGCACAATACTCGAGCAGGCTTACCCTCGGCAAAGCTACTCTTTGAAGAGAGGAAGCAGTCGGCGACGCCTTTGGTTCTCGGAGAGAAGGCGCCAAGGTAACACCATCGACTCTGTTTACTTTGCCGAGGGGCTAGACGTCTGCCCCCTCGGCAAAGGATGCGCTCTTTGCCGAGGGCAGTTCCTAGAAAATGTGTGTGTGTGTGTGTTTTGCACAAAAAAATCGGCACCGCGTGTCCCACGCTTCGCCGAGAGAAAAAACTGTATATCAGGCGCTCGACTGCTCAAGTCTGATTTCATAGGAAAAACTGAGAGAAAAAACTGTATATGTGAGAGCATAGAGTGATGCCTAGTACTCCTACACTCTCAGGGCGCAAGGGAAGATGATGTCTTTAGCCATTGGATAAAGATCGCACGGACGAAGGTTGTCGCCTAAACTAACCTGAGATATAGGCAGTGCAGGTGTTTTGGCCCAGTCGGCTATTATCCCTTGTCATGCATGCCCAACTAAACTAGCTAGGACTAGGAACATGACCAAAATGCATTGCTGCATATAAGCATGTGCACGCGGGGAGACTAAATGAAATGTGTAGCCATGAGGTCTCTTCACACCCCCAGTAATGGCAGTGGCAGGAAGCAGCAGCAGTACTGCAGCGGCAGTTGCTTCGTCGTGTCCCTTCTCCTGCTCCTGGCAGCCCTTGTAGCTTCAGACGTGTATCTCAGCTTCCCAAACCGAGCTGGGAACCTTCTCCCGTTATTCTCCCAGCCGCTCTTGTCTCGCCGACCCAGCAGACAGCGAGGCGGCGTCTGTGACATTTTCAGGGGCGAGTGGGTGCCGGACCCGGACGCGCCCTACTACACCAACGACACCTGCAAGGTGATCCACGAGCACTACGACTGCATGAGCTACGGCAAGCCGGACCTGGGCTTCGTCAACTGGCGGTGGCGCCCTGACGGCTGCGACCTGCCCCGCTTCAACCCGTGGCGCTTCCTGCACATGATGCGGGGCAAGTCCCTTGCCTTCGTCGGCGACTCCCTCGGCAGGAACCAAAAGGACTCGCTCATCTGCCTCTTGACCACAGTGAGTCTGTTCGTTCATCTCGATCCATCGATGACCTCGGCCATCGGTTCACACCAGAGTGTGTTGAGATCATGTATGCCTGTGATCGATGCAGGCCATGGAGCCTACGACAACGAGGTGGCTCAGCAGCAAGCACACAGTGTACTACTACGGCGAGTACAACTTCACCGTGTCCCACTTCTGGGCGCCGTACCTCGTCCGGCACGAGCAGATCGACGAGGACGGGCCAGCGCACACGGGCGTCTGGAACCTCTACCTCGACGAGCCGGACGACGTGGGGCGGCGCACGTCGCCGGGTTCGACTACGTCGTCGTGTCCGCGTCCAGCTGGTTCTACCGCCCGTCCATGCTGTACGAGGCCGGGCGGCTCGTCGGCTGCCACTACTGCAAGCTGCCCAACGTCACCGACCTCACGCCGCGCTACGCGCTGCGCATGGCCACGCGGGCCGCGCTGCGGGCGCTGACAGGCGCCGACGGCCGGTTCCGTGGCACGGCGATGCTGCGCACCGTGGACCCGTCGCAGTACGAGGGCGGGGAGTGGAACGGGGCCGGCAACTGCGTGCGGACGGCGCCGTACCGGCGTGGCCAGAAGAAGGTCGAGGGATTCGAACGTGATTTCCGTGCGCTGCAGGTGGAGGAGTTGGCGTCGGCGGTGAAGGCGGCGGCGGACAGTGGCGGCAAGGTGAGGATGCTGCTCATGGACACGACGGAGGCCATGATACTGCGTGCGGACGCGCACCCGAGCAAGTACCGCGGGTGGACGCCGGAGAAGTACTTCACCCTGCACAACGACTGCGTGCACTGGTGCTTGCCCGGGGCCATTGATACTTGGAATGACATGCTGCTCCATATGTTGAAATAAATGATTTTTTTTCCATAATTTGAATTAATAATAATGTCAACCGAGTGTGGCTGTGTCAACAATCGATCGTATAGGGTGCAAAACGGTCGGACGGATATATGGACGAATACATTTTTTAGAATATTTAGCCATTTTACGAGATGCATTAATCCATAAATACGATGATAAGCATACTAACATGACCATCTCAAAAGCATCGTTTTCAAACTTGCTACCGCTACAAGGTAATGCATACTAAAATCGTAATGTACGGAAAAAACAATGATAGCATGCGAGATAGGTTTACGCACCTCATTTTCTTTCAGGGCATCCTCATCCTCTCTTTTGTACATTATCCTGTAAAAGGTTAGGTGCAGCAAGCAATACAAAATCCTCTAAATTATTCACCTTAACATATGAATTTAAGATAGGAGGTGGATTAACAAAATCTCTCATAAGAAGTTTCCAAGTTGGACTTCTGACTAGTCCTAGATTCGAGATGCACTAGAACTTGAGTTGTTTTGGGGCCTCCAGCTTGGAGACTCGAACCGGATAAGCTTTGGGCCTTCTTCTCGACTTGGGAAGACTTGTTGGTCTCCTTCGTCTTCATGACATTCACCATTTGTATGCATACATGTCATGTCCTCCTCATCCTCCCTTTTTGAAAGAAAAGTCGTCTTCAGCGTCGATTGTACTCAAAGTTGATCGTGTAGGCTTCTTGATCCGAATGTGCATGATCTTTGGCAATATTAGCCTTCAAAAGATTAGTACTAACAAGAAACATATGCTCCCCTTCTTTGGAGTCAACTTGTTTATTCAAAACAGAATTAGAGGAACATGGCATGAAAATATTATTGTTATTACAGCCCTCTAATTAATTGATCAAAATGTTGCACAACATAAGAAGAATTCAGATTTGCGCAAATATAAACTCGATGTATCAGATATTGTCCTGTGTTGTTATATTTCCCAATAATAGGATATGTATATCTAGGCAACCATGGAAAATCAGCATATCTTGAAAAAGTTTGTCCTCAAACAACTTAGATTACATAAGCTGTCAAAATCAATGTAACCCGAAAGATTTAAGGAAGATAATATTTCAGCTCATCGTTATCACTAGCAATATGCACATGTTTATTTTCAGAAAAAAGTGTTTTTTTCAACACACATATAGCATCATCATTTATTAATGGTTGCATGGGTATAACATAAGTATCATCATGCATGTCCTCTTTATCACAAGGAACATCAAGCAAATCATCTTGTGATAAAGGTAAACCAAGAGATGGTTCCACTAATGTTTTTCTCTATCATAGCATGATTGGTAGAAAAATTCAGCACATCAAGAGGACTCTCAACTTGTATGAATTTAACATCATGAAAATTACCTTTGCTCTCATGTTCAACAAGAAAAATAGGTTGATGGTTCTAAATTTTTAAGCATGAGGTTATGTGCACCTCATTTTCTTTCACACGGCATCCTTATCCTTGCTCTTTTGTATATTATTATGTAAAAGGTTAGGTGGAGCAAGCGATACAACAACAGGCACCTCAACATATGAATTTAAGGTAGGAGGTGGATTAACAAAAATTTCTCTCATAAGAAGTTTCATACCATTCCAAGTTTGAGGTTTGACGGAGGCGAGGCGAGCCCAGCATCATGCGTGGGTATTCAGTTGAATACATAAATTTTTTGATAAAAAAATTATATACATAATATATAACATGTATATGTATCAAAAATAGAAAATAGCATCACAGAACATGCTTTCCAACCTCATATTGTCTCTTGGGCTCAAATGACACACTTCTCAATCTAAATTTGGTATTTAACTATATGCTATAAATCTATATGCTAAAGATTTTTTTCCCTTTAAAAATTTTGAATACCCAAACTCCAAATACTGGGCCCGCTCCTAAATGAAAGGATTTAAAAATCCCACCAAGATAAAAAACGAGAATAATAAGTAAAACACTAGCTGCATTTTTTTACCATCCTCCTTGGACACATAAAAAGCGAAGTAGCAAATATGTATCTATAGCAATTTCCCACTCGAAGTACTCATAAGCACCAGCACCATCATAAGTTGGTGGATACGAACAACCTATCATTGTTAGAAGACAACACAATAAGTATTATCTCTATTGGTGCTGGCGAAAGTGGAAAGCAATATCTCAAGCGACTTACCACCGTCTTGCAAGTGTTCTTACCAAAGCCAAACAAAGCGGTACAATCAGTCGGCGGGCTTATGGTGTAACAGTTGTAGAGGAACATGTGTTGACAGAAATATATTTGGAGCTATGGGTAGGCACACAATATGATAGTAAGGAATAACAATAATTTAATTTAGAAATTACAAGATTGAAAAGTAGTCCCAAGCTAGTCTATGTCACCGGCCTAAACTTCGGCCTTGACCTAGTTCAAGCAAGCAACAAATACAACTCAGCAAGATGACTCAAAGGATGCAAGCACTTCTAAATTTCTCTTCTAAATTTCTTTCTCTCTCTCTCTCTCTCTCTTTGGTGCGGCTGTTTTTTATGCACCACGTTGCATTTTCCCTTTTTATTTCTTTTTTTTGGTGCGGCTTTTATTTTGCACTTCTTCCCTTTTACTTTTTTTAATACCAGAAAGTGCTGCAAAATTTACAACTTAGGATATGATCTGATTGCAATGAAGTTGTACACGGTCGATGGCGAAAAACCACTTCGTGTAGGAACTGATAGGCGATCTGGAAAAACATACGACCCCTGTTTATATGGGAAAAAAATCTACTTGCTGCTAGGGCTAACCACAACATAGCCAGATCTTTTTTTTATATGCGCAACTAGCAAGGAAGCAACACGGTCAGGGTACAGATTAAAAATAGGATTGTTTTGTTTCCTTCCTAGCATGTCAGAAGGAAACAAAAATATTTTAGTGCTCAAATCTAGCTTTCCTCTTCCTTATCTCTCGTAGATTAGAGGATGCAAAATCTATGTTTGCACTCAATGACGATCAGAATCACATGACAACCTAATAACACTAGATGAAGACTCAAAAGAAACCAACGATCATGCACACAGCGAGGAACGACCGTTCAATAAAGCAAACTGAAATTAAAAATATTATAATGGCACAAAAGGCGATAGGACAGCGGAAATTGAAATATTTTTAGGCTTTTGTGGACTATAGGTAATGAACAAATATGAATCTAAGGGCAAACAAGATTATACATCGTAGTAAACCTAGAAATTTGATATCAATTGATGAGGCACTTGCCCGATCTTCTATGAGGTAACTGGTAAGTTCGATTGGTGGAGATCTCGGCGTTAACGATCCGGCTTGGCGGCCGCCGCAACAGCATCGGCGCCCGGTCAAGAGCGTGGTAGCTGGCCTCCCCGATGACCCCCTGCTGGAGATCCTCTCTCGCCTCCCCGCCAAGGAGCTCCACCGATCCAAGTGCGTCTCCAAAGGCTGGCAAGACCTCATCACCCTCCACGCAAGAAGCTCCCCCAAACCCTCCATGGGTTCTTCACTTCCTACTCGGGGGCGTTGGGATCTTTCATTGATCTATCAGGGGGATTCCCACCTGTCATCAACCCTGCTTTCACCTTCCTCAAGAAGTTGCCTGGCATTCACGGCATCTCTCTCTGGTGGTCCTGCAATGGACTCCTCCTCTTCAAGCACCGCACCTAGTCTCTCGAGCTCACATATATTGTGTTCAACCCGGCCCGCGAGCGGTGGGCGGCCGTGCCTAGCCGAAACTACTCCAGAGGATAGGCATATCCTAGTGAACCATACACATGCGGTCTTTGATCTAGCCATCTCCCCCACTTCCATTTGGTTATCATCTGCCCGGTCGATGGGAGCTTCAGCTTAACAAGTGCGATCCTATTTCTCGAAAATAGGGGTGTGGAAGCACACCAGATTGGCCCCATGCTCAACAAGTTAAGCGGCTACAACACTGGAATAGATGGCATCCTCGGATCAATGGCACACCCCCTTATCTTCTTTGTTTTCAACAGCATGCTTTATTTGTTGTTGACTAGTAATCGATCGGCGAGGTGGATTTGGAGGGGAAGATGAGAAGGATCATCCCAGCGCCCGTCTTTGGTGGGTAGGCGGGTTCATGACTGCCGCCCCGTTTTCCATTGGTCAATCCCAAGGGCAACTATATTGCTTCAATGAAGAACAACGGGCAAATATCCCCTCGAACTGTCCAATCGCGTTTATACAAGAGCCTCCAATGATGATTCTACTCTATTGTTGATTTGGGTTCTTGAGGACTGTGATACACAAAAATGGGTCCTTAAGCACATTGTGAGCCATTTACGTCTGTTCAGAAGTGTTCATTACAGAAAGCAGGTCTTTCCGGTTACAATGTGGCTACCATTCATCCGCATACAACAACAATTTGGTGTTCATTGTTCTCCATTAGGAACATAAGCTGATATCATATGGCTTGAATAGCAAGGAAGTGCACGTTGTCGGCACATTTAAGGAACCTTTGCGATTTTATCCTTAGGTTCCTTGCTTCTTGGACTTCTTATCCGTGGCACGGCATGAAGATAAACTAGGGATGGAGCAGCGAGGTAAGCATGAAGAACCCCCCAGAAGACTGAAGACCAAGTAAGTGGACAACAAGCTTTTCTTTTAAAGGATATGCAGGTTGATGGTGGCCATCTACAGAAGTTAACCAGATGTGTGATGTAACTGGCTGTCTTTTTTTTGCTAGACTCTTGGTTGATGTAATAAGTCTTAAGTACTCTGTTGCTACATACGCAAAAATCTTAGGTTTTACTGCTTCGGTTGGTGCTCTATTCCATAGGCCTAGCCCATGTTGGTAGTTCCGGTACCTGGATCTATCTATGTCACATACTCTATTCTATATTTCTGTTTTATAAATAGAAATGGGGTTTCACCTCGATTCAAAAAAAAATCAACACGATTTGAACCATGCAACCGCTACACCACGGCTCCGATGGTTATCAGCCAAGAAGGCTTTCCTACAAGCGAATCGAAGAACACAAACAAGAACATGTAAACACGCAATCTGATAATTGCAAATATGAATGAGGCAAATTAATTGATGGTGTTCGAGTTCGGATCACAAAAGGACTAATCGGCGAAGTGGTGACGAACAAGAACGGAGCCCTAGATCATCAGTAAATTGAATTGTCTTCACAATTACAAGAAATCAATCAAAGTTTCTCGCTAAGAAACTTGGAACTAAACAAAACCCGATGATTCTAGGAGGTGGCTACTGAATTTATACCCTATGGGACGTCCTAGGGTTGCTAGTGGTGGCCAAGGGGCGTCCACCAGCTGGGCCACTTGGCCCAACATGGTACACGGGCCAACAGTCCACAAAGATGGTGGCGCAGCACCCTGTCAGATTCTGAATGTCATATTGTTTCAACAATTCCCATTGACTCAGATGGAATTTGGACCTCAAGCCAATGCCATTAGTTAGGGAATGAAATTATCTTTCCAACCCAAGTTGAACCATCGAAACCGAGTCCGTATGCAACCTGGCGTCCGTTTTGCTGGCTGACTAGTCCTGGATGCTGAGATGCACTCAAACTTGAGTTGTTTTTGGGCCTCCAGCTTGGAGACTCGAACCGATGAGCTTTGGGCCTTCTTCTCGACTTGTGAAGCCTTGTTGGCCTCCTTCATCTTCATGCCATTCACCATGTATGGTCCGTCATATGCATACATGTCATGTCCTCATCAGACACAACACTTTCGGCAAAGATTGGTGCCTTTGCCGAGTGTAACGTCACAACACTTTCGGTTAAGATTATTGTCTTTGCCAAGTGTTATGACCAAAACACTCGCAAAGAGTTTTTTTTTCCTTTTTGCAGATCAATATTTATAGTTTCACACAATCACAAATATAAATGCATCACATATCTCACAGGTCCACATATATCACAAATATATGTCACTAAAGCATTCATAATTCACATAGTTCATCACAACCATTAACAGTTCACATAGTCCATCACAAAACATTCACTAATGTATCTAACACACAAAAAAGTCCACTAATGTCTACCACAAGTCCATCATGAGTACAACTCAAGGCGCGGTTCCAGGCTGCCTTGTTCCCCACCCGAAAGCTGGATATTCTTGAGCTAGAGATTCTTACGCGGGCATAGATTGATGTACTTCCCAGATGTGGGTCATTTGACGCTGCCGATTGGTGTTGCACAAAAGAAGAGTATAGTGTGTGAGACAAGATTTAAGATAGGTTATGAAAACTTGTAAAAAGAGGAAGATCATGTTGTTAGTTCAAAATTTTAGCAACACCTCCCTTGCATGGTGAGGTTTACGAAACCTGCAACAAAACAACGGCTCGATGGCGGACAACACATATCCATATGCAAACACCATGCTGCATTCAAGCCAACATTTCATTAGGATTCACATTCATATATATTCACTTGCACATTAGGAGTTTAAGTTGTTGAAACTCACAGTCGTCGGGTCCAGCTGAGGCTCCAGTCTGTGGAGGCGCGAGCCTCGGCGTAGATGAGGGAAGCACGGTCGGCTACGCCCACAGCTGGTGGCGGCCTTCTTGCCCGACCAATGGAAGGTCGTGTCCCTGCCCGTCAGCACCTCAGTCGCTGAGGGAGAGTGTCTGCCCCCAATGCCGCTGCGTGACATCCTTCCCCGCCAGGAGTCGATAGTGTCTGTCCGCAACGCCGATGGGTGGCATGTGGCCGAGGACGCTTCGTTGGATGCTGATGCCCAGGCTATGCAAGGCGAGCTGACCAGCATGATCCCTGCTGAGGTTGACCCGCTGTTGTTGGCCCCGCGTCTGGACATCGCAACTGGTTGAGACCCGGCGGACGACCCGATGTTGCTGGAGCTCATGACTTCACTCTCGTGTAGCTCGACCACCATGCGGTCCTCGCCGAAGTACGGCAGGAGGAGGAGGCCCTGCATGTAGGGTTTGGTGCCTGCACACAAGCTCTGTCCTGCTTGGCGCTGCAGACTCCTACTCCGCGTAATGCACTGCACGCTGCCTGCGAGCTCGGCTCCAGTCATGCGTCGCTTGAAAATCTTCAGGGACAAGGTTGTAAAGCCATGATCGCTGCACCTATTGCCGTTGCCTCCACGGGAGTTGCCCACTGAGGGCACGGCCTACGGTCGTCTTACTTCTCCCTACTTCCCTCCAGAAGCAGGAGGATAGCGACGTAGAGCATCTCTCATATCCCGGCTGCAAAGCATGGTGAGTAACTCATCATGAAGCATATGGCGACTCCTATATGAGGAGGTGCTACAGTTGTTGTTTCCGCCAGATGGTGCCGGGGGTCCACGCAAGTGGCGCGGCCGTCGTCGGGCTACGAGAGCATTGTCCCTCTACCCGGCGTCGCAGCCCCTGTCGTTCTTTGTCCAATGTAATAGGACAGCTAGTATTACCAATGTCTTAAATTATACACTACGACCTGAAACTGCATGAAGCTTTGTACCAAACAGAAGATGCATTGGAGTACATAAAAGTAAAACTATTCTCCATGCAAACATGATACTGAATTGTTTGCATCTATCTGAACTACATATGGCAAATAATTGTTTTTTTGCATCGAACAAGGCTAGGAACAAAAAAACAAGCATAGGCACATCCTAATCCCATACTTTGGAGAACAAGACTAGCTAATTAAACATAGCAAACCATAACTACTATTGTCAGGCTTAACCACCGGTAACTTTTTCTAGGATAGTAACAATCGTCATTACCAAATGATGAAATCTTAGGCTCATGTCTATAATTTTCTTCTCTTGCATTGCTTGAACAGGTAAAGCTCGGATATCAACTCCTTCACAAGAGCAGGGCAGCTTTTAATCAGATGCTCAAAGCCATCTGTCTCCATGACTGCTTCCAGTGCATCTGGAGATTTGAGAAACTCAATGCAAGCCTTCTTGAGACCACGGCAGTAGTGCTGTTCAGCCAACACCAAGGTGGTTGCGGCCGTGCTGGCGTCTAGGTGCTTGTACAGCTTCTCCTCACAAATCAGCTTGAGCCTCTGCATGTCATACCTGTCCGCAGCTTCCAGCAGATGCTGCGCCATCAGGGCCTCCTCTTCTTCCTCCATCTGCGGCAGCGGGTCGGTGTAGATGAAATGGAGCAGGGCCTTGAACACTTGAGGTAACATGTCAGCAATCCGGATGCAGTCCCCTGTGGCCGTGCTCTCCTTCATGGCGCCACACAACTCTGCCTTGAAGACTCGCGACCGGGCTGCAAGTAGAAACCTGTGCGCGCTGAATGATTGGCCGGCAACTTGGAAAGTAACGTCGGCGCCCTCTTTGGTCACGAGGAGATCGCCAAGATGCTGATTCAGGTCAGGTGGTGGTACTGTGTCTAGAAGCGATTGCGAGACAATCCTGTCCTCCGTACGGAGCTCCATGGGAATAATGATGTCGCAGCTGATCTTGAAGCCGTCGTTCATCAAGAGGTGCTCCGACTTCTCCAAGAACTCCCTTCGAATGATATTGAAGCCATAGCCTAGACCACCGGGAGAGAACTCGCATAGAGTTGTGGTTCTGGATTTCGATGCCAGCGGGTTCCCCGCTCGATCGAGCAAATCGAACTTCGCTCGCGCCTTCACGGGCCCGCCGGCACTCTCGCTGAGGCAGAGGAAGACGGATACGAAGTCAGCGGAATCAGACTTCCAGCCATTGGGGAAATAGCCGATCTTCCACCAGTGACCCCCCGCACTGAAGGGGCGAGACTGGATTGATTTGCCGGTGGGGAGCTCATCTTTGGTGCGCGAGTAGCCCTCGATGTGGAGAACGTGGTGCCCCACGAGTTGCTGCCAACGATGGCGGAAGCGGAACCAGGCTCATGCTCATCAACGCCACGTGCGGCGGCGGCTCCGGGGCTAGCATGGAGGCGATATTCGGAACAGCGGTCGACGGGGCTTTGCTGCCTAGCCGCTACCCGCTCTCGGACAATGGAGAAGGTATTCTCGGGTAGTTTTATACCCTGAGGGTATGCACGCCGACAGGATAGAATTCGTATTAGTTTCGCACGAGCAATAAATATTTTATCTCTATCTACATACAACATAAGGAAACCTTTTTGGTGCAACTTTTGGTTTGACTCTACTCCA
The DNA here is from genome assembly GCA_015847255.1 of Hyparrhenia diplandra. Taxonomy (NCBI): domain Eukaryota; kingdom Viridiplantae; phylum Streptophyta; class Magnoliopsida; order Poales; family Poaceae; genus Hyparrhenia; species Hyparrhenia diplandra. Next base: position 143,867 of record JADLZK010004130.1, on the reverse strand, counting down.
TGCGATCCTGCCCGCACCAAAAAAAAAAAAAAAAAAAAAAAAAGGAAACTGCGATGTGCGATCCCTTCCCGTCCCATGAGGAAAAAAATTGGAAGCTGAGACCCGGCATTGCGATTTCTAAAGGAAAGACATAAGGAAAGGATCCCTAAAGTGATTGTGATTTCAAAAGGAAAGGGCATAATCATGGCAAAGAGAACGAGTTACCATGTGGCTATTACTGCAAAAGATTTTTGTCTTTTTTTAATTTCCAGTTGTTTGCTTTTATATATGGGTGATGCTTTGAACTTTGCCTAATCTATATTTTAGCTTTGCAAATAGGTTGCTTCATATTAAGAATAACCACGTTTTTTTAAAAAAAAAAAAAAAAAAAAGGGTTCTCAGGGAAGATCCACCACAACTCTCGCGCACAGAGCTGATAGTTCATCTCAACTGTCCAAGATCATTCAAGAAGGCGGGAGCCCCAATAAGCATGTCCATTGCCCAGGTTTGATTTCTTTCAAGCATCAACATGTGGTATACTGTTGCTCACTGTCCTGACCAGCTTGAAGCTCTGGTGAACAGAACCATCTTCTTCCCTGCCTTTACCATGAAACAGCAGCAGAGGAGCATATAGGAGGGGGGATGCCAAGGCCTTGTTTAGTTGGCAGAATTTTAGCAAAAGTGACTTTTCTCGACTCTTGTAGTACAATGTGCTTGACGTTTCGTTTGTTTGTGGTAAATATTGTCCAATTATGGACTAACTAGGCTCAAAAGATTCGATCTCGTCATGTACAACAGAACTGTGTAATTAGTTAATTTTTTTTACCTACATTTACTTGCTCCGAACATATGTCTTTTGGTGTATTTAATGTGATGTGATGGAGAGAGAGTCTAAAAATTTGCACTTTTATGGCAAAAAAAATCTGCCAACTAAACGTGGCCCAAGTACTAAGTAGTAGGCGAATAAAACCAATGGCAACCGGAATCTAATACCTGTGCTGGTAACTTGTTTGCTCACTGCCTCCTGTTTGACAATATATCAGCATGTGTCTTGTGCTTTTGTTTTAGGCAGGTTGTTTTGAAAAAAGAAATAGTTCAATTAGTTTACTAGGAATGGCAGGACTACACCTACATAGACCTATTGGAACAACCGAACAAGTATAAAACATAGTGTATAGCACTAGACTCTCCTCAAATGCATTAGGAAAACATGTCTATTTGTTTGTCAGGCTACATTATTGAGGACAATAATTTGTCGTGCCAAAGTAGCCTGTACTAATCAAAATCGAAACAAGGGTAGACCAATCGTTCCCTGCGTGCTGCTGAGACTGGTGATAGTTGAAATATGCACATGTCTGATGTAAATATTGTTAAAACTATAAAAATGATGATACAGCTAGATGCTAAGTAGTGAGATATGATCAATGATCTTTTTTCACATGTTTTCTAGGGTCTCTTCTCAGGAAAGCCACGGAGCAAAAGAGCAAATATGTTACTTCAGTATCTTCAATGACAGTGTACCTGTCCAGATGCCATTTCCGACTATTTACTCAAATCTCCTAGATACAATGCCTATGTTAGAGGACCAAATTGTTATGGACGTGGTTGGGCTGAGGGGATTGAGGAAGAAGAGAGGGATGGCGGCTACTGCGCTACAGTACCCGCGGTGCTACAGTACCCGCGGGTACTGTTCACAGATTGGGTACTGTTCACAGATTGGCGTAGGGACACGGCCGGCAATCTCTTGCTTTATTCTAGACTGATACATCTCCTCTCATTATATAGAAAGGTTTGACTTGACCCCTAAGCAAGTCACTAAATAACCCTAATGGGCTAAGGACCGAGATGCTCATGACTCCTTTAACACTACTCCCCACCCGGACATGCAGCTCGTCCTCGAGCTGCGACCTAACAATGATGTTAACTATGACTTCACTAGACACTAACCTAAGAAATAAAAGGAAAGCCTTTTACATCTCGGCTTATTTTATTGACCTAAAATAGACTGCGACTTTTTATTTTTGACACCCGAAGATATGGCGGACACCCTCCGCGTGCTGAACTTGCACGTGTGCAGCCCCCTGGATCCCATGGAGACCATCGGAATGAGAGGGGAGAACAGTACAACCACCAAGAAATAGTTGCAACATCGACCAGTGAGACGTCCTCGCGGCGGTCGCGGTAAGCGGTGGCGCTAGGCGGTCGTCCCCCATCGGCACAAAGAGGAAACCACCGCGCCGCGAGGGTTGGAGCTCGCCGACCATGGAAACACCATGCTCGGCGCATGAAGACAAGCAGCGGACCAGCGCGGTTCTTTGGGAGTCCCCGGCGAGGCAAGGACACGCCCGCCCGCCGTACGGGTTGACCGCCATCAAGGCCGTGTCATGCATCTGCCGGCGCATCTCCAGCGGTGGCGCCGCGCTAAATCTGTCGCTGCGGCTGTAGACGCACCACCGCGGACGCTTGACGTGCACGCATCGTCGCGCCGCCGTCTCCGACGCGTTGTTCCCGGTAGTATGATGCGCTCCGCTGCTCACCCTCCATTGTCATCTCCGTATGCCAAGCCGCCGCTGCGAAATCCGACCGATAGGCGCGTGATGTTGCCGCCCGGCTTGAAGATGCGGCGCAACCGGGGATCTTTGTAGTAGGTGAACCAGGACTGCTCCGCGCGAAGAAGCCATGGATTGGATCGAAACCGAAGATCTCCAATAGGCCTCGACCTCCTACGACCCACTTCTTTGCCGAAGTCGTCAACGATGGCGGAGGAGCGGTTCAAACGCCGAGTTGCACGTCTTCCAACCCGCATTGAGCGGCTTTCAAATCCGACTCCATCTTCGTCACCATGGCGATGATCTGTCCGGCAGCTCCTTGCATCGTGCCTCTTGTCTGCGGCATCCATAGCGAGAACCACGAACTCTTCCCTTCCTCTGTACAATCCATGGTGAGAGCAAGAGTGCCTGGTCGATGGCTCGGTACCAAATTGTTATGGACGTGGTTGGGCTGAGGGATTGAGGAAGAAGAGAGGGATGGCGGCTACTATGCTATACCAGCGGTGCTACAGTACCCGCGGGTATTGTTCGCATATTAGGGGCGACTAGGGTTTGGGGGTAGGGGCACTAGAAAGCCCGGCCGTGGGGCTCGCCCACGGCCGGCAAGAGGGAAGGGGCTTGCTCTCAAGAGATTTTTAGAATCAATCTTGAATAAAGAATTTCATTGAATTTTAATCATGTAAGATCTTTCAGATAGTTGATGTCAATAAATGAAAATCTTATTGCTGAACAAGCAGGATTGGGCGCGGTGAACCAACGCACTATGTGGGAAGGTTGGGCTTGAGTTTGATAGCACTAATTTGATTGGTAACACTAAGCATATCATGAATGCTGAAAAATCACTCCCAAATGGAACGTGATTGAAAAACTGCTTGGGCATATCAAGGAGAGGTCACTTTTTTTTTTCTCGAACGTGCGTAGCACAGTATTCATTAAGAGAAGAGAGTTTTGTTACAAGTTTTAAAGCTAAAATAAAGTTAGTAATCCATGGATTACTAAATGGACGGCCCAAGGGTAACAAGAGATTGTGATTACATAAAAATAGTACTGAGCAACAAGAGATTATGAGAGGTCACTGGATGGATACTGTGAGAGGGATATGCTCATGAAGCTAGCTATGACCTGCATGATGTCCTTTAAACACTATTTGTTTGACTACGAGTCAAGAATAGTATATTGTTAAGCTGAGTTAAAATTTATTTGTCGGTTGATTTTGACTTGCTATTTTGTCATACTCTTATTACGTTTGAAATTTTGAAGACTCTCGTAGCAAACACTGGTGAATGTGAAGTTTCACGGAAGCAGGAAAACAGAAGTAACATAACTAACATGTGATAGTTGCACTGTCAGGCATTGAGATCAATCGTTGTGATGGTTTTGTGGAAGTTTTTTTAACATACACAGTATTACCCAAGGCACTAATAATTACATATATACTCGAACCTCTGTATAGGATGATATGAAGATACGGTGGAACTTATTCATGGATTTATTGGTGCATGAAGAAATGAATATTGGATTCGTGGATTTATTGGTGCATATTTATTGGTGCATGAAAGAAATAGATACTGGAGATTTCTTTCTGCTTATCTAAAATATTGTCTCAGCCGCATCACGAAAAAAAGTCTATAAAATGAAGTTTGTGAGCCCGTGACGTCGTTGCACTCTCTGTGACTGTATTAATTTCACAAAGTTTGTTTATTGATTAAATGTTACTTTAATGTTGGAATTTAATTTTTACAATATGATTATATTTTCATGTAATCCGTATGCTTGTATAAAATGTTAACTATCTCGTAAGCAACGCATGGGCACGCTACCTAGTATTTATTAACTATATATATACTCTCCCCGTGGCGCTCCCACTAGGGCGTCCGCAGGCGAGTCCAAACCTAGCACCGCCGTCCCCTTTCCCTCCCTCCACCTGTCTCGCCACCGCCGGAGCTGGCTCGTTGGAAGACCGGGTCGGAAGCAAGGACAGCGGTGGCGGGGCAAAATGGCCCGATTTGGGCTTGTTTCCCCAGTCACGGGAGCTCCAGCCATTATGTGGTGAAGATGACAGCTGACCCTCCCGGGACTGACCCCTCCTCCGCTCCGCCCGAGGCCGGCTGCCAAGAATCGACGGTCGGCTCGCGGATGTGGCCACCCCGGCCCACCCCTCCCTGGGGTCTCGTCGGGCGGGCGGGCGCGGGGTTACCGGCTCCGAGTCTCCGATGGCCAAATACCGCCACTGCGGCTTGGCGGCGCGACCTTTGTTGCGCGCCGACGAGTGTTGCGGCTTCCAAGAGGGGCACCTGGAAGATGATGGCTGTAGTTCTCCTCCGAAGCGAAGGGCGGTCTTTATGTTTACCTCTAGAGAGGTCGGATCTACGCCCCTAAGCGGATCTGCTCTGCATGGTTTCAACGGGTTGTGTGGCGCCGCGGGGCCGCTAGGGAGGTCGGATCTCAGGCCTCGTGACGCGGGGCATGGCTCCGGCGGGGATGGGTGGCTCCGCCAGGATTCGATGCGCTCAATCCCCTGGAGCGAATAGGCGAAGGCCGGCAACTACCGCCCTACTCCCCGCACCAGGTAGGGGATGAAGAAGGTGGCGATCTCGGCCCGGTGGCGATCCGATTTCGGGTGTAGGGGTGTTGGGCGAAAGCCATTCTCGTGAGGAGCTCGGTGTTGACAAACGGCGGCGTCGTGTAGCGTCTTTCTCCCTTCCTTTGGGCGTTGTCGAAGATGCTCCCTACGGTCGCAAAGACTTCTAGGTGAAAACCTAATTCCAAATTATCGGTGGGCGGTGGCTGCGTCGTCGGCGTCGTATCCTCTTTGGAGGCACCGCTTTGGAGGTCCTTTTTAGGTGACATCGTCTTCCTCGTATGTCCTTGCTAGGTATGATCTTGGGTGGTGGCATCAAATGTGTTGCAATACTGTGGAGGGGGTGCGTATATGATCTTTCATAACACAACGTTTTGGTATCAAAGTTTCTAAGTAGGCGACCCGATGCAAAGACTTTACGGTGTTGCATAAGATTGTTGGGTGAATATGAAGCTAGGACTTGGAAGAAATTTAGAGCTAAGTTCTTCTAGATTTCTTACTTAGTTTTTTCTAGCTTTTATTTTGTTCCTCTGTTTTGAGCGTTGGAGCACGAGAACTTTTGTAACTTTTAGTTGCTTATATCCACTAAGGATATAGAGGCCGGTTTCTATCCTTTATCTAAACAATATTGTTTTGGATTTAGAATTCAGATAGGAGTACAAAATGGGCAGCATTATAGAATTTTTTTTGTACTGATTGTTTTTCATTTACCATGACAGTTTTTGTAACTGCCACGAATGGAATGCCTAACAATGGCGGTTTTCTAACCGTCCAAAACCACCACACTAAATATTAACCGTTGCAGTTTTTTGTAACAAACCGAACACGGTTAATCTAAAAAAGAGAGAAAGCCTTGATCTAGGCGAAACAGGCCTGGATCTGGGCCTGCAGCCGCTACGGTTTCTAGCCTCGCCGCCATTGGAACCACCACCGTCGGCCTTGGATCCGCCGCCGCCAGCCCTAGATCGATCCACCACCAACGAGCCCGGCCGTAGTGGATCGCCGCCGTAGATGTGCCCAACCTAGATCCGCGATAGAGACCAAGAGTGAGAGGGGGAGGCGGGGAGAAAGAGATTAGATCGAGAAGGAGAAAGAGAGTAGATCGAGATGGGGAGACTGTTCCCCAACTTGAGACCTCAAAGTCGTGAATTGACCCGGAGGTGCCGTGGTCGCCTCAGATCCGTGCCGGGGCCCGCGGAGCTAGGACCGATGTAGCTGGGTTTGTCGCCTGCACGAAGCCGTACGAAAACGGCACGAACATCAAGGAGACAAGGTGCCTTCCCCCACGCGTTGATGCCGTCTTGGCCACGAACAACGCTACACGACCGCATCTATGCCCACGCCGCTTGGCCACCGACGAGCCCAGCGCGTCTCACGGGAAGGGAGAGAAAGAGTAGAGGGAGTGAGAGAGTGGAGGGAGGAGGCGAGATGGGGAGGGGTGGCGTCGGGAGGAGGCAAGAGGGGTGGCATGATGTAACGTTTCAAATCTCCTTGAATACAAAGATGTCCAAATCTTTTGCATATTCGAGAAAAAAATATAAACTTTAGCAACTGGCATCCGTTGCTGATTTAGTGTTGTTGCTGATTTGGTGTGTATGGTGTAGTGATTGCATCCCTAACGCAGCTGCTGGCCACTCACCATGGTGCGTATGTAAGAGGGAAAAAAATAGGAAATAGAGATGAGAGAGATGTCGTCAGGCGACTAGGCAAGGCAAATATCGAGGAGCAATAAACCACGGCCATTCCCTTGAATCAGTGCATGTGCATGCATGCATCATAATGGGGGTGAATGGATGACCCTCGTTGTGTGGAACGGTGCCACCGGGCTCTGGAGTTTTGGTTCGGTTACAGAATTTGCCCTTCTATATACATATCCCTACCGATTTCCTTTTCCCTCCTTGTAATAGATCCCTCAGGCGGCTGCAAATTTGGATCTGGATCTGCGGAGCGGAAGGAGACGGGCCGAGGAGATGCCATTGCAGACGGACGGACGGAGGAAGAAATGTCTTATTGGGAGTCTTGTGATGATTCGGAGTTGGAGTGGGAGTGGGAGGTGAAACCAGGCGAGGACTTGGAGACGGCGGAGTCGTCGTCGTCGGATGAGGAGGACGGGGCGGGAATATTAGCGGCCGACCAGTCGGCGCTGGAGGCCGCGCTGACCACCCCCAACTGGGCCGGCCCACCACTTTGGTGGCCCAAAAGCCCAGGTGAAGGTCGTCGTCTTCGTCGTGCCGTTCACCTCGCCGTCGATTTAGGGTTCCGGCCGTCGCCGTCGCTTTAGGGTCCAGCGCTCCCCGCCTTTAGGGTCCGACGACCTCCCCTCCCCATCCATTCCTCCCCAGCCATAGAAAGAGCCCGACCGGCTGGCCGCGCCGTCGACAAGGTGGCGGCAGGCGGCCGGGTGGCTCGGCGCGGGCGCCCGCCGAAGCCGGGCCAAGGAAAAACCCATCCGGCCGGGTATGGGTCGGCGGGCGGGGAGCCGAAGGTAGTCCATGGCGGCGGCGGCGGGATTCGAAGCTCGAGGGGAGGAGAAGAAGAAGAAGAGAGGGGAGGGAAGGAGTCGCCGCCAGCGGGCGGAGCTCCGGAAAGCCCTAGGGCGCCCGCCCGGTGGGGGCGGAGCGGCGGGCAAGGGCGAAGACGACGGCGGCGTAGGTTGACGACGAAGGTGACGGACGGGCGACGGAGGTTGATGGCGACAGCCCATCGGGCCACCGGGTGGGCCACTAGGTGGGCCGCCTGCTGGGCTGCCCTGGTCGGCCGGGCGCCGACCAGTCGGCGCCAACACGCCCCAGACGGGGTGGTGTATTGACACCCGTGACAGATAAGCTAAACCAACTCGCGGCCATCTTTTTCTCCCAGTCCCACGCACGCCGGAAGGAAACCCTACCTTGTAGTTACTGTTCGCGGGTTGGATCCCTGAATTAGGGGGGAGGGCTTCTTAGTGGTTGATTTCTAGTCGAGTAGTCACCTTACATTACATATTTCTTAGTAATTCTGATTGCCTGAACTTGCTTGAATTCTGTTTCACCAGTTGCCCAGATGGTGCGAGATGCCGCATGCCTTTATCAAGGTGCTATGTGACACGTCCTCTGGTTTCGCAATTTTCCGTTATGATCGATTCAGGCTCCATCAACAGAAGGTTAGTATTTGATTATTCCAGTTTGATTTACTCAAATGCTTCCTTGCTCTTGTGATCTTTGTATCGACTTAATATTTCTATATTGTCTATGCCGTGAAGAGACTCTGGACAAGTTTCGTTGATCCTGATTTGGCAAAGGATGTTAGTACCCCCTCCCGTTGTTTTTTAGATAAAAGGAAATTATATTTCGGCTTCAGTCATCCGAGGATGCATCATGCCAACAAACTTACAACTGAAAAACAGTGTTACAGGTAAGACAAACGTCATCCGAAAACACTGGTGCACTTTAAAAATAAAACAACTAAAACTCATCCACCATTGGAGACTCCGGATCCTGTAACCTGGCAACAGCATAAAGCCACTTAAACGTGTGCGACGAGCCGCCACCTTGAGACCGGCGCCAGCCGACATCCAAGGAATCTTCCACCAGCGACGTCTCCAACGAGAAAATGCCATCCAAAGACGCATCGCCACCCACCCAACTGGTGTAGGTTTCACCATAGAGATCCACTTGAAAAAGACGGCGCCTCCAACGAGGAAAGTGGCGCCCTCGGGCGTCACCGCCGTCGTAGTAGTGAGCGGCCAATGCCATGTCCCCTGGGGCCACGCCGTTACGCCAACCGCCGGCGACGTGCACCATCGCCGAAATACGATCACGGAAAACAAATGCCGGCGTCCACCATCATCATCCTCGCCGTCCCTTTCCACGACTCCTCCACCTTGACGAACGCTGTGGAAGCCTGCCATGGCCGGCCACCGGGTTCATCCCGATGACCCAACCCAATTGCTTCACCGTCACCGCCGTCCGAAAACACCATCACCATGGTCGACGTACTACGACGCCCATCATCCCGGGTCGCGGATCAACCCGCATTGGGTTCTCCGAGTGCCGGATATGGGCGGTCAACTAGCTTAACGCCACCATGGGGTCGAACTCGCTGCTCCGCCCGAAGCCCTAAGCTCCACTGCCATCGCCGCGTCGTCCCCATCGCCTCCAAAACTCCGGCGCCACCATGCGACACCAGCGCCGCCATGGCGCCGACGCCGCCCGAGCCGCTGAACGCCTCCCCAGCAGCGCGACCAAACGCCGCTGCCAGGTCGGAGCATGAGCCTCGTAGCAGCACCACACACCGACCACGGCCACGCCACTCGCCGTGCCACCGCCGGCCCGCCACCACCAGCGCCGTCGTCGCCGCCGTCGTTCGGGTACCCAATTTTCGGTCTGATTACGGGTTCGAGTTTCTATTACCCGAACTTTTGAAAACCCGAATTACCCGACCCGATCGGATCGGGTAACCCGAACGCCCAGGGTGACTCCCCACTCCGGCAGAGGCATCGCATAATTTTTCACACTATAATTGTGTCTTCTCCCTTTAACCTGGTTATCGTTTTTTCATTTCTTTAACAGTCCGCTAGGCTTTTAGAAATTAGAAGTTTTAAGAACAAGGGGCACGCAGTTAGTCAAAGTACTGGTGTCAGTGAAGAGTTTGCTGCAATGATCCGGAATAATCTCAATCCTGGTCAGCAGCTAGCTGTTGGAAATGAGGATTATAAAAGTATCACTGAAAAGGAATTGGTTAGTGTCAAAACTCACTCACTTGCTTTTGTCTATGAACAATTACGGGCACCAACTTGTCTGTGGATTATTTCAGAGTATACCCTGCGTCTATGATTCTGCTATAGCGGAGTTGATGTGGGGCTTAAAGATTCAGATGCAATCTTTACTGAGGGCTTTGTTTAGTTGGCAAATTTTTAGCAAAAAGCACGGTTCTAACTCCTCAGAAGACACTATAAAGCACGCGTTTAGTTTGTTTGTGGTAAACATTGTCAGTCATGAACTAATCGAGCTCAAAAGATTCGTCTCGTCATGTACAACATAACTGTGTAATTAGTTAATTTTTTTACCTACATTTACTGCTCCAACATATGTCTTTTTGATGTATTTAATGTGGTGTGATGGAGAGAGTCTAAAATTTGCAATTTTGTGGCAAAAAATCTGCCATCTAAACCAGGCCAGAAAACTCAGATCTGACTAACGAGGATTGCTTCCCAATGAGCACAGGAATGTATTGTTTCCTGAATGGGCATAAGATCGATGTCAAACCAGATATGATGGTGAGCCTATCACCTTTCCCATGCCTGACATTGAAGTGCTTTCTGCTTTATTGCTCCCTGTGTACTTCAAGCTTTAATTTCCATTGAAGTATTTTAATGCAATTTTGTTTCCAAAGATTTGGCTTTGTGGAGTTTTCCTGTATTATTTATTTATGTAAGAATGTTCCTTGTATCCAGGTTACTAGACATATGATTGAGTTGTCAGGCGTCATGTATGACTGTGATCGCCATGTTGACAGATGTAGTGACTCCTTGCGCTCTGTTGCTGAGTACATTAAGAAAGTAACAGGTTCATGATCTCATGAAAACCATTGACCTAAAGAATCAATAACATGCTACGATTAATCTGCTAGATAAAATTGATAATGTGAACAGGTGTCGGTTGCTAAGATTAGCAATTCAAATTTGTGCATAACCATTGCTATGTGTATATATATGTGCAAGTGTGAATTCACAAATCTTCCATACAATTTCCATCACCCATGACTGAAACGAATTCTTCTGTCATTAGACATTACCAATGTCTTTCATACACTAGTACCTGAAACTGCATGCACCTTTGTACTGAACCGAAGATGCAATCATCATTCAATCAAGTAGATAAAAAAGTAAAACTAATCTCAGTAGTCAGTACAGCCTGAAACTAAATTGGTTTCTAGAATCCATCGTTGAAACAATTGACACTTGCACATATCAAAGAATATACTGTATCAACACAACCACAACCACAATCTTATGCTTAATCCATCCTTAACTTAATACTGTATCAACACAACCACAATGATTTATTCTCTTATGCTTAATCCATCCTTAACTGAATACTGTATCAACACAACCAAAATGATTTACAATATCAACAGATGGCCAAAATCTTCCATCAACATGCACATGCCAATGCCAAAGAACATGTGACAAGGGTTGACAACCAAAGATGCAAAGTTTTGGCTTAGCATACCATGCCAAGAGACAATGTTAAACCCATCTTGAAATTGAATGCCAATTTGACAAAATCTAGTATTGTTGCTCCATGCCAAGTGCCACGGGCTTTCATGAAGATCTTTATGCAGGGGCACAGGTCTACAATTTTCTATCAAATTACATATAGAAATTTCAGCTGAGAAAAAGAATCCGTGGATAATTAGTTTCAGTCCCTTCTAAATCATAGTTCACTTTTTCTTTGTCCTAATTCAAACATCGCTAACTTTAGCCAAGACTTTAGAAAACATTAACATCTACATGTTCAAATAAATGCACTGTCAAAATATATTTCGTGGCAAATTTGATGAAACTAATTCATTGTAGATATTAATACATTTTCCTATTGAGTAGATCAAAATTAAAATTAGTTTGACATGTGCAGCCCTAAGTTTACAAAACCAAACAGCAATGACATGAACATAACCAAAGCAACTAAATACAACATTCCAAAACCAACACTGGTTCCAAAACTGAACTATTTTACTATTTTAATCTAGCCCTTTAAAGAATTTTATACTGCCCCATCTTCTTACAGGACATCTAAAGACAAGTAAATACAATTATACAAAAACATTACGACACATTTCTGTCAAGAGAAGTAGCCAAAATGTGTGCTGCTGACAGGGATGTAGCAGAAAATTGGTTTTATTTCTGTTTAGTGTGGTTAAGTGGCTCATGTCACACTACTTCATCAACATACCCCATCTATTCATTCAAATAACAAAGTAACAGATTCATGATCTCATGAAAACCATGGACCAAAAGAATCGCTAACATGCTATGATTAATCTGCCAGATAAAATTGACAATGTGAACAGGTGTTATTTGCTAGGATTAGCAATTCAACTTTGTGTATAACCATTGTTAATTGTTATGTGCCTATGTGCAGGTGTGAATTCACAAATCTTTCATACAATGTCCATCACCCGTGACTGAAACAAATTCTTCTGTCATTAGACATTACCAATGTCTTTCATACACTAGTACCTGAAACTGCATGAACCTTTGTACTGAACAGAAACTAATCTCAGTAGTCAGTACAGCCTGAAACTAAATTTGTTTCTAGAATCCATCGTTGAAAACAATTGACTATCAAGAACTTACATGCTACTGCTCATGCTTATAACTCAACTGCTTATGGCAAATAACTGTTTCTTGCATCATAGTTAAACTTAGAAGTGCCCAAGACTAACGAACACAAAACAAGCATAGGACAAGACTACACACATAATATAACAATAACTAACATTAGCAGGCTTAGTTTCTTCTAGGATCATCACAATCATCATGGCCAAAGGATTGTCACAATCATCATTGCCAAATGATGAAATCATAGGCTCATTTATTCAATTTCCTTCTCTTGCATTTCTTGAACAGGTAAAGCTCAGACATCAACTCCTTCACAAGAGCAGGGCAGCTTTTAGTCAGATGCTCAAAGCCATCAGTTTCCATGACTGCTTCAAGTGCATCAGGGGATTTGAGAAATTCTATGCAAGCCTGCTTGAGACCACGGCAGCAGTGCTGTTCAGCCAACACCAACGTGGTTGCGGCCGTGCTGCTATCTAGGTGCCTGCAAAGCTTATCCTCACAAATTAGCTTGAGCCTCTGCATGCCATACCTGTCCGCAGCTTCCAGCAGATGCTGCGCCATCACAGCCTCATCTTGTTCCTCCATCTGCGGCAGCGAGTCGGTGTAGATGAAATGGAGCAGGGCCTTGAACACCTGAGGTAACATGTCATCAATCTGGATGCAGTCCCCTGTGGCCGTGCTCTCCTTCATTGTGCCACAAAGCTCTGCTCTGAAGACTTGCGACCGCGCGGCCAGCAGAAACCTGTGAGCACGGAATGACTCGCCGGCAACTTGGAATGTAACGTCGGCTCCCTCTTCGGATTTGAGGAGATCGCCAAGATGCTGATTCAGGTCAGGTGGTGGTACTGCGTCTAGGAGCGAGTGTGAGACAATCCTGTCCTCCGTGCGGACCTCCTTGGGAACAATGACGTCGCAGCTGATCTTGAAGCAGTCGTTCATCAAGATTTGCTCCGACTTCTCCAAGAACTCCCTCTTAATAAAGTCCGGCAAGCCGTACCCTGAGCCACCGGGACAGAACTCGAATAGATCTAAGGTTTGGGATTTCGATGGCACCGGGTTGCCGGCCCGATCGAGCAAATCAAACACGGCTCGCGCCATCACGGGCCCGCCGGCACCCTCGATGAGGTGGAGAAAGACGGAAATGAAGTCAGCTTCCTCAGAGGTCTGGCCGTTGGGGTAAATGATAAGGCACCAGCGGCGACCCCCGCACTGAACGGACGAGACTTGATTGATTTGCCGGTAGGGAGCTTATCTTTGATGCGCGAGTAGCCGTCGATGTGGAGAATGTGGTGCCCCACGAGCTCGCCTCCGACGATGGCCGAGGCGGAGCGGGGCTCATCGCCGACAAACGCGGCGGATCCCAGGGCCCCCATGGCGGCGGGATGCGGAATGGCGGCCGGCGAGGGTTTTGCCCGCCGCTACCCTGTTGGCCTGCTGGGGAGGGGGGATGCTTCTGATTTGGGTGGGGATGGGGAATGCGGGATGGAGTCGACGGCGGTCGGCGGAACGACAGGGGCACATATGGGCCGAGCTGCCCCAGTACATGCGATTCTGTTGGCCCAAATAAAGATTGTTTTTATTTTTTTATATAATTTGATTTGATTTTTGTAAAACAAAATCCCCGAATACTCTTTTCACAAATTGTAATGGGTAATGGTTAGATTTAAATTCCGCCACCTCAATTTGTGGAATTTCGGTTCCACCATGAAGCTAGATTCTAACAAAAATGTTGTGAGCGCAAATGATAATCATAATCTTGTCGGTCCAAATCATATGAAAAAAATGCTAGGTAAAAATCGTTGTAGGATAAGTGGATTTAAAAAATAAAATTGGTATGGTTACTTTCGGCACTAGCAGTGGCGTCTTTGAAACTTTGAATATTTTTATGTGAAATTGTTTGGATATAAAATATTTTTAGAGTTTTAGAAAAAAAAAAATATATTATCGTAGATTTGTGGAATACTTTGATTTTAGAGTGAAATGAAGGTGTTTGGATGCAACAAATTTTATGATTCTTTTTGGAGTTTCAAAAACTCTATTTTTTTTTTCTAAACCACGGTTTTGCACATTAGTCGAAAACTATTGTTTCTTGATAGTACTATCTCTTAATACTACACATCGAAACAAGGCATAAATGAGGTTTTATATGGGTTTGAAAAACATATTCCCTCCATTCTAATTATAATTAATTCCACTTTTCTTGGAGTTTCAAAGTTTTCAAGTTTTTTTAGACGAATAGCCAAATTTATTCTTGAACTATTGCCGAAAAGCTCGGTTTAGTCCCTAAACTATGAAAATGACAGTTCTCGTCCTTAAACTTTAGTCACCGGATCAATTTCAGCCTTGAACTACTGAAAAATGTTGTTCTTGTCCTCAAAGTTTTACAATCGGCTTAGTTTCATCCCTAGACTATGAAAAACAGTTGTTCTCATCCTCAAACTTTCGTAACCGGCTCGGTTTCATCCCTTGTCCGACGTGGAGTGCCAAGTTGGCTCGCCTCATCATCACCCAATCGGCTAGGGTTTCATTATGTCTGTAGAGCGATGCGCCCTTGTGATGGGCTCGCTCCCGTGCTAGTGCCGATTAGCTCCCGATGCCCACTCCATGTCGGGCACGACCATCACTTGCATCACCACCGCGCGTGCCTAGTTGGAGGTGACCGGGCGATGACGAGATGAGCCCATGGTGCTCCATGTCAATGGGGTGAAAAGTTTTGGGAGAAACTAAACAAGGCTTGGGTGCGAAAGTTTGTGGGGCCTAAAACAGCCATTTCCGTAAGTTCGGGGACGAAATTTGTAAAGTTCATGACAAAATTAAGGCGGTTCATGACAAAATTTTAGGATAAAAGCGGTTGTTTTGGTAGTTCGGGACGAAACTATTTATGCAAAGAATTAGAAAGATTATGACATCAAATACGTTCAATATTAAAAAAAAGTAATGAAAAATCTAATGGTACTCATTTGGTATGATAAATATTATTTATTTATTATATAAATTTTATCAAGTTGAGATGGATTGACTTTCCAAGATGGAGGAGAGAAACAAACAATGGTACACCGTTTTCATCATTTACTTAAGAGAAACTATTTATGATTTATGACTACTTCCCACAGTTTTTGTTTAGAATTTTTTTTTTTGAGGGAGTTTTTGTTTACATTTATCAGGGGGCAGAAAAACTAGCGCTCCACTCGCAAGACGCAAAAGTGCTATGCGGCACTAAAAAAAGATGAGCAGAACTGCTGAGACTATCTGCAGCAGGTGCGCAAACACGTACTGGTTGGTCCTGGAAGAGCTAAAAAGTCCGCAATACGTGTACTAAAAGGGCTTCTGTAAAGCACCAGTTCGGCTGACCAAACATGGTATGCATGGCGCGCGTCGAGGAAAATTTCCGCTATGCAAAGCCCTTTCCCCACCACACATCAAAATGGGAGCATGCGGGCGAACGCAGGAGCGGAGTTAAAAAGCGCATAATTACAGATATTTAGACATAAAGTAGGTGGGTCCACTTGAGTTTAAGTATTAAAAGGATAATATTTACAAAACAAAAAAACAAAATTAAAAATCCGATGTGACATGCATTAAATTCCGTTCAAAAATTTTGGGTGCTAAACACACCCCGGTTGTGAATATATTTAGATAAAATTTTTTCAAGTAGTGCTTGCCCTGCTTTTGGCTGATAGAACAAGATGTTAAGGAGAAGAAACAGTTTTGTTTAGATTTAGCAGCGGGGCAGGAAAACCAGCGCTCCACTGGCAAGACGCAAAAGTGCTATGCGGCGGAAACGGCGGAAAAAGTGAGTGAACTGCAGTCTGGAGCGCCCTCGCGCGGCCGTGCCGAAGCGGAGCAGCTCGTCGACGACCATGTTCCATGTTCCGCAACAAGGTGCTCATCCGCGCCGCCGCCGCCTCCTCCTCTTCACCCTCCCTCCCCGCTGCCCCCATTTTTCCTCCGCCAGGTCTCGCTCTCCGCCGCGGTCCCCATACCCGCGGTAGACCTCGAAATCCTCTGCTGCAGGCTCTCCCGCCGCCACCGCCTCGCGTGCCTCCCCCAGCCCCCCGCCGACGCCCTCCTCGTCTTCCAGGTATCGCTCCCACCCTACCGCTCCGCTCCGCACCCCAGGCACGGCACTTTCGTTTGTGGTGATGGTTTTCAACCCCCTCGTCTTCCCGATCGTTGCAGAGATGCCAGTCCGTCGAGGCGGCCGAGGCGGTCTCCGATATCGCGGCCGCGTTCCCTGGCGCCTCGGTGAGTCTGTGTCCTCTCCTCCTGTGCCCCACATCTGTTCTACGTTTTTCTGCAATATACATTGAGCACTCTTCTGCGCTCCGTGTGTATGGTGTTTGCCATTGTAGGTGGAGGTGGGTGAAGAGGAGGCTCTGGGATGCTCAGGTTCACTGGTCACGGAAGCGGTTCGGTGCGAGCTGCGCTCCATGATGCTTGACCATGGATGGAGGTGTCTGGGAGAGAATATTTACGTGGACTCAAAGCTTGATCAGAATGAGGAGAGGACTGATCTCTGTGCGGTGAACGTGGTACAATGTTTTTGGCATTTTTGCCCTTTCTTATCTAGGCATTCACCATCGTTTCATGTTACTTTTGTGTGAAAGCAAATGTCATGTGGCTGCTCCAGAATTGGAAATAAGCATTCAAATCTGGATGTCAGTGGTGTTCAGCCGAACCTCTTGGTGAAGTAAAATGGGTTGAAAATGGTTAATTATGCAGCGTGCGTGACCTTAACACTTAATTATGTCCAACCGTTGCGCAATAACAGTTTATTTTGTGCACTAACTCATTTTGGTTAGCCTACTGTGTGTGTGTGTGTCCAAAGCTTGAGCTAAATGAACTTATAGTGAAGTAACATTGGTTGTTCAGAAATATTAAATGCCACTAAACATCAAAAAATCGAGTCATCATATCATTAATTTGTCTTTGATTATTAGAGTAATCCTCAGAACTATATAGTTCTCTTCATAATTATGTACACTCTGCATCTCTGATTCGCAAAATGAATAAATACGTAAATAAATAAGACTGTGTGTACACTCTTGTGCCTAGTCATGATCTTGATCCTGAATTTTCCATCCAATTCCAGTTGAGAATTGGCATGCAGATGCTTTAATTTCCTCTTATGAAGCAAGTGCAATGCTGTTATGCTCAATAGATATATAAAATGCATTTGTGGTTCAGTTAAAAGATGTCATACTGTTTTTTAGTGGAAAAACAGCTTTAGAGATATGAATCTAGAAGGAAAAATGGAATGTGTCCAGTGGAGGTCACATAATCTTCACTTGTTTGTTGCGATTCATCTGTTAAATGCTTTGGACAGACTACTTCTACCTTCTTTTATTTTCTATTATAAAGTATGAGCTTTTGATATCATGGCTCTGGATGTTACATTGTTTAGTTATTATATTTGTGGTGGAACTGTTGCAGGAAGTTCTATTAGGGAGAAATGATGATTTCGAATTTGTTGTCTCACCTGATGCGTTTCGGTACACTACACATAAGGTATACTTGAATAGTTAAATTCCCACTTCTTTCCACTACAGAAAAGAAAACAGTTTCAGTTAACAAGTTCTGTACTTCTGCTGTTGCTAGATCTCTGATGTTGCTAGTCCCAGTATGATGGAAACATTTCATCACAGCAATGAAGTAGTTTTGCATACCTCTAACTTTCTAACAGTCTGTACAACTCTTCCTGCGCTTCAGGAAGGCAATGTGATTGGTAATTTTGAATTTTCATATTACACTACAGAAATTCATTTTCAAAGATTCTTTCTCCTCTTTTGTAGGATATAGCAAGATGCTCCCCCTCAGAACAGTGCTTGGACAAGTTTATGGAGCTTTGCTTGTTAAGGGTGACATATGATGTTCCTTGCTTTCTCTTTGTTTTTATTCCATATCATGTTTCTTTTTAAGAGTAAATTCTCCATATGTCCTTTTTCTCGAACAAATTCTCCATATGACCTGTTTTTTTCTTTTTTTCTTTTTTTTATAATTTGTGCTCGCAGCATGGGTTAGATACAAACTGCAATTACCATGTAGCAGTTAAACTTTCTTATGGAGCTTCATTGGAAACAAAATGGTTATTGCCTCCTTAGTGTCCTCTCTGCATATATTATGTTGCACCAGAACATTTTCACTTCTAACATTTATCTCAATACGCGTTTGATTTGCTTTCTTTTATTTAATTAAGTAGGTGGCCTTCTTCATTAGTTCTCCAAGGTCCAGGGCTGCAACCAGCCTTAAAATCTGTAAGAGGATCTAAAGCAATGTCTGCCTTGCAATCCTTTGTAGAATTATTGAAAGGTGTGGATGTGCTGTTGCTGCCTTTAATGAAAATAGTCTCTCTGAACTTTTACCTATCTTTTTGATCTGGTTATTTAGATTTGTGTATACTGACACATTGACATACGAAAAGACATAAACATGCAATACTTTTCCTACTTTTGCTGATCTTTATGTAGTAATGTTCTGCGAAATACTTCTATACATGCTGTAATGATAATATCATATTGAATACTAATTAACCTGTCTCCTTATTTCAGCTTGGAGTTTCTTTTGGCCATAATAATCTAACTATTAAGGTATGGTTTGAGTAATTGGCCTTTTGTAAATCCTTCTGTCAGATTGAGTTATTTTTGCCCAACATACTATTAGGCATTGTTTGGATGCACATGTATCTACCTCAAACCACATGTGTTGGAGTGGAACATAGTTCAAATACACTCCAACCCACTTCAACACATGTGGATTGAGGCAAATACATGGACATCCAAGCAAGCCCTTAAGCAGGAACTGGAACATACTTACATGTAAATTTGCTACTATGAATGGTTATCCTTTCTTCATTGTCTTAAAATTAGTGCTATTGTTGAACTATGATAGCCTTTTCTTTCAGTTTTGTTATGTGTAGGTATAGCAGATATATGTTGTCTCTGGTGTGGTTTAAAATTAGTCTGTTACAGGAACAGGTTCTAATAAACTGCTCATTAACTCTGCCTACTTGGGATAAGGCTGCAAGTGACCTGACACCACACAGTTCAAGAACTGATAATACTGAGAATCTTGGTTTAGGTCATACTAATGTTATGTCCAAACACCAATCACTTATTCTAGGTATGTTTTGCCAGAAGCTACATGTTTGCATGACTGAAGTTTTGTTTTATCATTATCAAATATCAACAACTAAATGCATATAATTTTTTTTTTTTTTTACAAGACTTCCGCACCCCCCAAAACCTGCTGTCTTTTGTTCGTTGAAGGAAAAACTGTGGAATACAGAAGTTCACAAGATAGCTCATTCTTTGGATGACAATGAAAATCGCAGTGAAACAACTTCTATAAGCTTCAGTTTACAATCACAACAGATTGCTACAAACAGTTCATATAAATGTAAGATCATATTTTGCCTACTTTTGATCTTTGTACCGGCAAGATATAAGAATAGTTTAGGTTCAGTTATTGAAGATGTTTCTCATTGCCTATAGCTCAGTATGCAAGTTCTATCTAATAAAGAATTAAAGATTGGTTTGTCGATCTTTATTCCTGTGAAGAGTATGGTGACCACACTTGAATATATTCATACATTGCTAGGGCATTTGCACAAGAGGTCGTACAAGGCTAACTTTTTAAGTATAAATAAGATCGTGGGACCTGAGTGCTCCACTGCTAAATCTGAAATCATACAACATTTAAGGCTACTCTTTAACCAATGCGATTCAACTATAGCAAGCATTTTCCACATGTGGTAAAAACTTCTTATAAACCTTTGTTTTACGAGCAGTCAAGCACCATATCTGAATCCTACATACTCTTACAAACACGCTTGTTAGAGCATCTCCACAAGTTCCCCAATATCTCATCCCCGTTAAAATAGTATTGGGGTCACATCAATACTATTTCTGGGATTGGTGGGGAGATAGTTTTGCAGCCACCAATAGTCTGTTCCGAATTATTCTTTTGGCGGATGGACCCCACCTGCATATTGGTTGTTTTATTTTCCTTCCTCTCCTTCACCTTCATCAAGCATATCTCTCCTTTCGCATCCCAGTTCATCGCCGACCACCCCTTGTCATCAGACTCGCCTCCCTTCCCCTGGTAGCTGCACCTGTCGAGCCATTCATGGATGCCCTCAGCATTGATTGCTGTTGACGCACCTACAAGCAGAGAGCCCAATCTTGGTCAACAACAGATGCTGGACATTGTTTCTGGTGGTTGATTCGGTAACTCAGGATGTCGGGTTCACATGGCTAAGGTCAGATTGACGATGGTCATCTCTCTTGTCATTAGTTCAGCACAAGCACGGACCAGTGGAGTCGTGGGAGGCGGAGGCTCGGGAGCTTGGGGCTTGGCTCGTAGGCACAAAGCACCGGATGATTTGGACTAGGCTCGCATGAAGTGGGCGTAGACCAGCATTGTTCACTTGAGAGGCGCCAGCTTAGGGACGATGACTTGGGGCTTGGGCTCGTCGGCACGGACGTGGATTAGTAGTGCTTGGATGGAGTTGGTGACCAGGCACATAATGAGTGTGGAAGAGCAAGTTGTTATTGTGAGGCTCATGCTATTTTGGGAGATGAAACTCATTTGAGGTGAGATCAGGAGTTTTTTGGTGGCCACTAAAAAAAGGAAGAACTATTGGGGGACCACTAAAAGGGCGTACCCAGTGCTGTAGGCTCCCGCACTGCGCGGGGTCTGGGGATGGAGCAAGAAAATAGCTCTGTGTCCCCAAATATAACAGTTTATTTGGGATGAGGAGCCATATTGAGAGACTGCTGGAGATGCTATTAGGAGGCACCTTGTCAGAGTATTCTCTCCGCAGCCAAATCTCCCAGCATGTCATAACTAAAATTCATGTTAAAAGTTGTCTCACCTTTACTTGAATCTTTATCTGAAGAGGGAGCTAGGAGCAAACTCCTGTTAAATTAGAATTTTAGTTATGCAGTAGTATTTGCTTTTGGGACATAAAATCTGCCCCTTCTGTACTAAAATCTTATGCAGCACAAGTTACTCTCATGAAGCCTTCATTCAGCAGAAGTAAATCAACAGAAAAAAGGAAGTTGAGATGTTCATCAGGTAGGTATTATCGGTTTATTATAATTATAAATGCATGCACATCTACGGGCCTTTGATCCTGTTGTTGATTCCAATATATTTTGTTCTTAAAGGAACTTCTCCTTACACTACCTCTTATCATTGTTGCATCAGAACAACTTTATACTGATAATTCAAAAAACCAGGTCATCTTGACGCTGTAGCAAATCATGCTAATCCTGTTAGCTCATCAAGTGCAATTCTTGACATGACAGTCATTCAGGTATGGACCAACTATTATTTACCAAATAGAATATAGTTATATGTGGGGCCAAGAGCATTATATGAAAGTAAGAGAATCTTTTTGTGGCAGCAGCAGCATTTAGGGTTTAAAAGTGTCATTTTTTTTTGTTAAGGTTGTTGGTATACTATATATATGATTGTTATTTTCTTTCTTTTTAAGATCAGGTTTACCTGAATTTTGGAAGGCAATCAGAGCCTGTAGTTTGTCCAGTTTGTGCACCAAACTTGCTGCCCATCTGAATGATTCCCTTAAGTTCCCTCATAATGTGTATATACAGTAGCCCACTAGTGCTAGACTGTATTTTGAAACAAATAAGAAACATTTTTGAAGTTTATTTGTGCTATAAAACCAACTTGTACAGTTTTATGTTAAAGTAACTTTATTTAGAATTCGGCATGTTCCCAGTGTACATACTTAGGAAACATGAATTTTAAGCTGCATGTCTTGATCATCACTACAGGTTCCTGAAAATGATGGAAAAAAGAATGCAGAGTTTCTGAAGACCAGTAGTCAAGGAGGTGGAGGAATTGGAGAAGGTATAATTAATCCTGAAACTGTTCTGACTTCACATATAATTATAAGACAGTATCTAATCTTCCTTATTTTACCATTCAGTCCAACAGGGTTACTTATTAGAAACAAAGAATTTGGACACACGAAAGAAGATAAGTCCTTTTATCTTCTCTATATGTCATCAGCCATGCTGTTAATTTCAACAAACAATATAGTTTGCATGTAAAAAAATTGAAGCCTTGATCTATTAGAGGTTAAATTACATTTATTCCTCTTAGACAATTGGGGTAGAGGGTATCTTAGGCTCATAGGTATCTTGTAACTTAGACAAACCATGCAATATAAGGAGAAGTGGTGCAGGACAAATGGCTCTGTTGCTTTGGTTTTATTCTTTCATTCTAGTTCACTTTTTGTCACTCATGATCATCCAGTTGAAATATTTAGCAAATATAAAATAATAGGATTTCATAAATTCTTGGAACCAGCTGGAAATAGGGAAAGGAAGACATAGGGTACTTCGATAGGTCCTACTTAGTTCTTGGAGATAGGAAAGAGCTCATCTGTTGTAACGAATAATAGAGAAGGAAAGTAATTGATTCCCATCACATTGTGATGTGGTCAATCTGATTTTGCCAGCTCTTCATTCAAACAATGGTGACACCGTGAATAATGCATGGTTCAATCTTGTCGAATTTGTACTAACAATACTTCTTGTCTCAACCAACCACCTCACGTTTTGAGTTTCTCAAGGCAGTTGCTGCTATACTGGTTATTCACTTGTATGACATGAGCTCCAGAATGCTGTTTACACTGAATTAGAGTGGCAGCCAGCACTTGTTTCTGAGTGTTGCATACAGATGACATGAGAATGGAATTCTGGACTAATTTTTATATGCAATAGGTTGTTCCTAACATTTCTTGAATGTCTCAAAGTCCAATCTTTGCAATTGCTTTGAACAAAACCTTTCTTATTCAAATGAGCCCTCCCCCCACCCCCCACCCCCAACACACACACACACACACAAAGCTTACATAATTTTAGTGCTTTCTCGTTAATTGCTAGTTCTGTAGGGCTAAATGCCATGTTATCTTTCTGCACAGTAAATGTTACACACCAGGTATTCAAGTGACAAAACCAACACCAGACATTGAGAAAGGTGTGCTTACCACGAAGGTAATAAACCCAACTCTGAGGTCTGTTTTTCCCAAGGATGACTTAATTGCAGAAGTGAAGAGAAAGGCCAAGCGAGATCTTGACAAGAATGTGGTGACCACTGCAACTAAACACAAAACAATGCCAGAAGTTGTCAAAAATGGGTTTGCTATAAAGGTAATCAATTAAATTTCCAGTTGTAAATGATAATCTTCTGTAACTATATGTAATTATATATCTTGTGATTTGATCAATTAACAAAAACATGGGTTAAATTCCTTAAGGTGAAAGATAATCAGAATGATGACCCTAACAAAAAGGTAACAAAGTTGAAAGCAAAGGCAGCTGACAAGGATCTCTTGAATTCAACAACGAGGACAAAGGCAAAGCCAGATGTTGCCAGTGACGAGTTGATAGCAAAGGTTAAGAACCATTTCACATTTTTCCTCATACATTACCTGAAGATAGCAATCTGCTGCTTGTAGTTAATAGCTTGATTTTAAATACATTCAGGTGATCGATCATCATAGGAGAGGTGAGCTGCGTTTACTGACAGTCAATGATCTGAAGTGCTTCCTCAGTGCAAAGAAAGCAAAAGTTGGAGGAACGAAGGACGTGCTAATACAAAGAGTGACTGAGCTCCTTGCTTGACAAATGCATTGCTATTAAGAGCAAGTTTCAACCTAACATGCATGTGAAGCTGTGCAAAGTACTTTTACTTTTTTTCCCCTAATTGTTGCAATTTTTGAGGGAACACAATTAGAATTGTTAACTTGGATATTGATACGTCAATCAATACCAGAAAGGCCTAAAGCCTGACTGAAGGTAGTCATCTAAAATTTAGGTAATGTGGAGGATAGAACTGTGAGACTACTACTGCATTACTATGTTATTTTGTCGTTGCCTTGAGCGCCTTTGTGTTTTTGAGTTCTTTGGTTTTCGGCTCGCTCCTTTCTGGAAGTTTATTTTTTTACAAGAGGCCTTGTAGAGATCTTTTTTAATACAACCGGTAGCCTCATATCGTGTTTTGGTTTTAAAAAACAAATACAAAGAAAAAAGCTAATCCACTAGTGTTTCTATCAAGAAACTAATTGTGCCGTAACCTCCGGGGCTGAAGAAATGACATGTAGTGCACCAAGGGAACTGTCAGCTGCCACACGCAACTGGCAACTCTCTCTTCTCAAGACTTTAGCCCAACCACCAGCCGCCAATTACTTCCAATTTGGAGCAAATTAATAGCCACAATTTTTCTTATATAACTCACTTCGCTTGCATCGCATTGCATTTCCAGCAACAATGGCCACGTCGTCCAAGACGCAGGAAGCTCTGGCCTTGATGGCGCTCGCCGTGCTCGCCAACGCCGCCGTCGCTGCAGGCGATGCGTCGTCCTGCCCCAGCAATCTCACCCTCCACAACCTCTGTCCATACCCGGTCTGGCCGCTCGTGACCGCCAATGCCGGGTACCCCTCCGTTGCCTGCACTGACGACGCCCGCCTCGACGGGAACGGCGAGGGACTGGTGACCATGGCGCTTCCGCAAGGCGCGTGGTCGGGCCGCGTGGTGGCGCGCGCACGGGTTGCGCTGACGACGATGGCATGGCTTGCGACGACGACGACTGCCCTCTGCAGTGCGAGACCGGCAGCGCGCCGCCGGCGACGGTGGCACAGGTGAGCGTGGGTGGGTCCGGCGGGCTGGCGGTGTACAGCGTGAGCCTGGTGGACGGGTTCAACGTGCCCATGGCGGTGACGCCGCAGGGCTTCGCGGCGGGGGCGCAGTGCCCGACGCTGGGGTGCGCCGTGGACCTCACCCAGGACCAGGAATGCTGCCCCGCCGGCGCCGGGGCGCCCTGCGGAGCCGGGGGCACGCAAGCGGCGCTGTTCAAGGCCAAGTGTCCTGACACGAGGACAACCTCCACGGACGTCGAGGCAACGCCACAGGACTGCATCGCGCCCGGTGAGCTCAAGGTCGTCTTCTGCCCGGCACGGGACTGCACGGCCAGTTGTAACTAGCTAGGTATACGTCGCTTACATGGCGTATGGAGGACTATATGTTCCCGTGTTTAGTGTTTTCCATATGGATCGGACGTGCAGGGATGAAAACAGATCGGTAGAGGCTAAATCACTTTCAATTTCATATACTTTTTGTCGAAAACGAAATTGATATGGTATTGTCGAAAACGAATACGGTTCCAATATTCCAGTAATTTTGAAAATGATACGGTAGATTGAAAAATACACGATAATAGTCGAAATCGATAAGAACGGTATCAAAAAAAACTAAAACAATAAACATGTCAAACCGTAAAACATGAGAAGATATATGACTCTCGACCTATTCCTACGAATGTTTACATTGTCCTGCACTGCTATATGCATATGTGTGTACTGATTGGTGTCAGGAACCTATACCTACTAATAAAGCAACAAAAATTTCCGGTTCACCTCTTCTTTTCTACATGCCTCCGCCTCTTCTTTTCTGCCGTCCTTCCGCTCTGACTCCGAGTCCAGCTCCGCCTCGGCTAATTTGTGACAGCCGCGTAGTAGAAGAGTCCAAAACCATCCCATCTCGATCCAGTAGAGAGCAGCGAGATGGTACCGCGTTCACCGCCGGCGATAATAGACGACATCATCATCGAGATCCTCCTCCGGCTCCCTCCAGACGACACCACGTGCCTCGCCTGCGTCTCCTTCGTTTGCAAGGCCTGGCGCCGCCTCCTTGCCGATCGCGCCTTCCTCCACCGGTACCGCGACATCCACGGATCGACCCCCTACCTCGGCTTCCTCTACAACAACTTCTCCGTCGGAGTCGGATCATCCGGTCCCCTCTTCCTCCACACTAAACCGCCGTCCCCTTTCCCCGACCTACTGCCGAACCCTCGACTACCGCCACGGCCGCGTCCTTCTCTACCACCTCGCATGCCCGTCAAGCTTCACCGTCTGGGACCCTATCACCGGCAAGCAGCGGTGCTTCTCCGCGATCAAGCGCGAGCAAGTCCAATTCACGACGGTAGTGCTCTGCGCCTCGGCATTTGTGACCATCTGTCTGCGCGGCGGTGGGCTCTTCCACGTGTTTGTGGTGGCCAAAACACACCCACACCCCCAAGACCCCTGGTTATGGTATCTCCCTCCGTCCCCGACGACGGCACATGCTAGCATCTACTCATCGGAGACTGGCAAGTGGACTGTGTCGGCCACCATTGATGTTCATTCCTCCTTCTCCATAGAGACTGCGCCAAGCCTACTGGCCGGAGACGCAATCTTTTTCGCCCTTTCATGTGGGAAAGGTATCTTCAAGTATGACTTGACCAGGGGCGTCCTGTCGATCATCAACCTGCAGCCTCATCATGCACCAAACATGATCCTCTACAATGCAGAGGATGGTGGACTGGGAGTCG
This sequence comes from Hyparrhenia diplandra, assembly GCA_015847255.1. Lineage (NCBI taxonomy): Eukaryota > Viridiplantae > Streptophyta > Magnoliopsida > Poales > Poaceae > Hyparrhenia > Hyparrhenia diplandra. The sequence continues at coordinate 117,040 of JADLZK010004130.1, read as the reverse complement.
CTGCCATGGAAGGCAGCAACCTGCGCCTGTTGTCTGGTCGAACTGACCCAAACAATGGTGTCTGGAGATGGGCACAAGGCAGGGTGATGGAGCTTGATTCGATGATCCCCACTGGCTTTGGAGACACCTTGACTAATAAGTTTTATGTTGTCGGCTTTGTAGAAGGCACTGGTTACATTTTTGTCAGGGTGAACGATGGCATTTTTAGTGTTGAACTGAAGTCCGGCAGGATGAGCAAGATAGGCAGTGGGAAGTTTGGTCCCATCTTTCCATTCTTGCGCTTCGGACAATGAATTCATAGCAAAGTTAAGCATGTAGAGCTTTAATGATGGCTTACGTCACCCATTTGTTATTGCTTAATGAGTAAATTTCATTGTCAGTCTTCATAAAAAAAAAGAAAGTCCATTTCTGATCTATAAACTTGTCTTCATCCCAATTCCCAAACTTATGCAATAGCCATCCAAGCAAAACCTCAATGCACTTGTGAAACAGCACACGGACGCCAACCATAAAAGGCTCGCATATCTTCAGAAAAGCTTCAAATTCATCTAGACTGCAAGAAAGCTTCATGGGCTCTGCTCCACCGGGCACACCAACAATGTTGCACACAAGCTACCTGTCGAAAAAATGACCTTCTTCTTAAGCCTAAACTCCCTAAGTTCTACATCAATGTGCTTCATGGTCCAGTGAACAAGATTCAAAGGTATAGAAACCTCAGACATAGCCAGTAAAGCACCAAAACCAGCGCCTTCTATCCATGCTAACTACTCATCGTTGAATTCTCGCTTTTGCACAAGATCACTGATCCTGTGCACTAAAAACCTTGTCTGAAAGGGATCATTGCATGTGTGCTTATTCAAAACAGATCCTGGAAAAAAAATGGGTACATAAAATTAGTTTGAAACACTGAACATATCAGGCTGAAACAACTGAAGACAGCATAACGAAACATTACTAAATCGGTAAATCACTCTCTGATATAGATCACAACTCGGATGACACAACATGGGAAACATCAGAAGCTGCCCACCGACAGTAAATCACACTCACTTCTGATGAAAATCACACATGGCTACCACACCACAAGCAACAGAGAGATCAAGATCAGTCGTCAGAGCATGACCCCTAGTAACTGATCAATCAAGCAACCATCGATCAATCAAGCAACCATCTGACCTCATGGTGCTGCTCTGCACAAGATGCCACAAGACACCAGCACGACCTGATAGAAATAGCATATGGCAACCCCTTGTCACAGTTGAATAGTTGACACCAGCCCCAAATCTTAATTGCATTAAGTTGACATAACAAGCAAAAAGTCTGAATCCCATCTGGGTAACATATAATATCAATGACAATAGCAACAAATAGTCAAACTCAGGACAGTCAGACACACATCACATGACACTGAGAATTCAAAACATACAGTACCAGAAAGAAGCAAAAAAGCAACAGGATATTACAATTCCTACCCCCGTATGTTGTGCCACAAACAGAACAAGTACCCACAACAACAACTACTACTACCAGTAATGATAATTAACTCCAACCACGACACTAGTAAATTGATGAACACGCATTACTGACCTAGACAGAACAAAATGAAACATGGACACATTGATTTGAAACACACTAAAATAGCATTGGTGTACAACACGGTAATGAAGAAAACACAAAATCGACATCATACCTTGCTTTGAAGGTGCATTCTTCAGTATAGATTTCACTCTCCTGCTTGAATAGAGCTCTGCTTCCTGCTTTTTCGCGGAAGGTGCTCCATGAAGGAAACCTTTCGGCTGCGAGAACGTGCTAAGGGCTTGATATTGGAGACTCGACATCACGAGCTCCGCATTCAAATGCTTGTTCATCAAAGTCATCCTCGAGCTGCTGCTTTGCTCGCTTTCGGATCCACAAAGTGGATTGGAGGCCCATATTCGCCGACCACGTAGACACCATGTTTCACAAACTTACTTGATTCAAAATAAACACCTACAAATCAGAAAAATTATATTACCATAACAACATCTAAAACACCCCCACCCAAAAAACACACCAAAAACTGTCACACCCCTTCTCTCTACTACAACATCCTCATCAAGGCTGCCAAAAACAACAACCAACAACACACTGGACCACTACAAAATCCCTAAATTCCTGCTAGCAAACCCCACAAAATTGAACTAGTTGTGCACAACACAAAGACTATTGTTACCTTGCATGCAACACTCCACAAAAGTTCCTTACCAAGGCGGGGGGACAGGGAGGCACAAATGACGAACCTGAAATTAGAGTTGGCGACGAGGGGCGGAGACAACACGAAGAGGGCATGAAGCAGATGGTGTAAGTGCAATCAACCTCTAATGTGGGTTTTGGCGTTGATGACAATCTAAATAGAGGACTAATGAGATTTATCGAGTTGACAAGCAGGCAATAAGCCAAGAGGACATTGCAAACCTAAAGGAGTACCCCGATTCGTTTCACAGCTGGTACTTCAAGAAAGGAGGTTTATATTCATTTTATGTTTGAATTTGAGTATAGGACACGCCGTACTATTAAGAGGGATTAGAACCACTGTGTCAAAACATGCAACCAAGTGCTCATTTTCACACCACATAATCTCTAGCTGCAGACTTAGTCAGTAATCAAATCCTTTCCACTCTTTACCTGACTAAGCCTGAGCGGCAGTGCCGCTCAGGGGGAGCGGCGGTGCCGCTCGATCATTTGCAGCAGTACCGCTCATGATTTGACCGTTGGGGAGGGAGGTATTTATACTTTCCTTTTCTACCCTCAACGGTCATCTTCTTCTCTTTTGCTCATTCACGACAGAACTTGCCCAAGTGCTTAGCTCTCTCTCCTCCATTGAAGCTCCTCACCCCCTCAAGCAAATCCAATGATTCCACCATCGATTCTTGAGTGTGAGGGCTGCAAACTTCGATTGGAAGAGAGCTCCACTGATCTTCATCGTTCTAGAGGCACTTGGTTCGCACTTTGGCCGGTGGTTGTGGTCTTTTCCTCTTGGAGCTTGCTCCTAGCCGGCTAGTGCGTCGCCCTTGAGCTTGCCAACTTGTGTGGTAGCCTAGGGAGGTTTGTAACACCCTCTTGCATCTAATACATTACCCCACATCTCTAGGATTCGGTTTCTAGACTTGTGAACGAGGCAAAGAGGCAAACCTTTGTGGTGAGCTCATTCCTTTGTGGAACCTCAACAACGTGGACTTAGGCAAGCCTTGGTGGCGAGCTGAACCACGGGATAAATCACCGTGTCACCGTGTGCTTGTTTTACTCTTTATTGCATTCATATTGTTGTTGTTGAGAGGATTTAGGGTTTGAGGCCGATCTATTTGTATACACTTGATCTACTTGTTTTAGCTCTCGATCTACGATCTATACATGTCCAGGAACCAAGCAAAATTACTAGATTCACTTTTCGTTGGACAGATTTTGAACTGTGAGCTAATTTGTTCTGCAGGAGCGGCGGTGCCGCTCAGGAGGTCCGGCGGTGCCGCTCGGAGCGGCAGTGCCGCTAAGTGCAAGCGGCGGTGCCGCTTGGGAAACTGACAGTGTTTAGAGTTAATTTTTGAAACAGGCCTATTCACCCCCCTCTAGGCGTCCAACGATCCTACAAGTGGTATCGGAGCTAGTTTACTTCATTAAGTGCTTTACCGCGTGAAGTATGGATACCGAAGGAAGTTCGGCTCAAGGTGGAGCTGGAGCCGAAGCTGAAACTGTCGCATCCACGCCAAGCCAACAACTTCCAGCAGCGAGCTCTCCTCTTCTCCTCTCTCGGATGTGCAAACCACCGATTCGGATAGAAGGGAAGCAAGGAGGAAAAGAAAAGAGAAGAAAGTCGCCAAGGAAGCAAGAAGAGCCGAGCGTGAGAAGACAAAGAAGCAAGAAGAAGATGCAAGCATGCAGCTCATCGAGAAGCTCAAAAGAAAAGATGAGAGAAAAAGAATTAGAGAAGAAAGACTCAAGAGAAGAGAAGAAAGAAACAAGAAAGTGGTGGAACTTGATGCTCAATCAAGTGAGCTATCAAGTAGTTCCGATGACGGTGATGATGATGAGTCCTATGTGCCAAAGAACAAGAAAAATGAGAAGAAGAAGGATGAGGGCAGCAACAGCAACAAGAAATTCGTCGCCATATCCTTTAACTATTCTTCTTATTTGACTAACCGTGATAAGAAGTCTTTCATCAACGTGCCCGCCGGCAAGTTACCTCGCTTTGATGGGACAAACTTTGCCAAGTGTAAGGATTTGATGAGAGCCTATCTTATTGCTCTTCACCCCGGTCTTTGGGAAATTGTGTGTAGTGGCTTCCAACCACCGGTGAACCCCGAAGCACCAACAAATGAAGAGCTACTCATGATTCACCTCAACGGGCAAGCCACAAGCATACTCTTGAGCTCTCTAGATGGCAATGAATACAATAGGGTAATGAATATTGATGTGGCCAAGCAAATATGGGACACCTTGCACATTGCTCATGAAGGTGTTGACAATGTAAGAAAAGCAAAGATTGACTTGTTGAAGGCCAAGCTCAACCGGTTTGTGATTGTTGAAGGGGAAGGTGCCCAAGAGATGTTTGACCGGTTGATGGTTCTAGTTGGAAAGATTAGAGGATATGGAGATGAAGAGCTTGATGATCACAAGGTGGTGAAGGTCATGCTTGAAGCCTATGCACCTAGAAATGAGACCGTAGTCACCTTGATTAGAGACAAGAAGAAGTTTGAGCACTTCACTCCTAATGATGTGCTTGGAAGATTGCTCACCTTTGACATGCAAAGAGAAGAGGCAAATGAGAGGAAAAGACTTGGAGAGTTGCAAGCCAAGTTGGATGGCATCAAGATAAGGATGTTGCTCTCAAAGCAAGTCTACCAAACCAAGCACCTCCAACACGAACAAGGGCAGCAATCAATCAACCTCAAGTCAAGCCAAAGAAATGAAGAAAATGCAAGAACACATTGATTCTACCTCTTCCTCAAGTGATGATGAAGATGAAGGAGGCAAGGACATCAATGATATGGCTTTGTTCATCAAGAAATATCACAAGGGATTGAAGAGGAATGGATACAAGGTTGTGCAAAGGAAGTTTCCCAACAAGAAGAAGAGAACATGCTACAATTGTGGAAACACCGAGCACTTTGTTGCGGATTGTCCACATGAAAACAAGAACAACAAGTATAAGAAGGACAACTCCAACAATGACAAGAGGCAAGAGTACAAGAGAAAGGGAAAGAACATGGGAGAAGCACACATTGGGCATGAGTGGGACTCAACTAAAGAGTCAAGTGAGGAGGATGTGAAGATGGCAACATTTGCTATGCAAGAGTCAACCTCCACACCGAAGCTTTTCTCCAACATGTCCGATGATGATGATGACTCCCCTCATCTTTGTCTTATGACAAAGCATGAGAAGGTACTTTCCAAAACCAAAGCCTCTCCAACACTTAGTAATGAATCTAGTGATCTTAGTGAAAGCTCAAGTGATGATGGTTCTAGTGATGAGGAATATGTTACTTTGACAAAGAACCTAGATCCAAAGACCAAAATGTTTATCACTAAGATGATGGAGGATCTAGAGAGTGTCCAAGCCGAGTTAGCAACTAGAGAAAGTGAACTTACTAGACTTGAGAAACTCTATGTTGATAACAAAGACGCTCTTGTGTTTGAGAGAAGTGAGGTGGTCTCTTTAGAAAAGAAACTTGTCAAGGAAAAAGAGGACCATGCTCTCACTAAGAAAGCTACTATTACTCTCAATGAAAAGTATTATGACTTACAAGAAAAGCACAAAGAAGTTGAGGGGAAATAGAGCCTTCTTTGGGAGAGCAACTCACATCTCTCATCCACAAAGGACAGCTCTACTCCCTCCACAAGCAATGGATGTGGTAAATGTTTCAATCTAGACTTGAAGAGTCATGCCACAAACCTTGCAAACATGGAGACCATGACGAAAGAGATTGCTAGACTCAACACTTTGGTTGGAAAAGAGAGACAAAGTGTCAAGAAAGCTATCGAGTGGCAAAGAGACTCAACCAACGAGGCCACAATACATTGATGGAAGAAATCCTAGAATCAAGGATGGGTTAGGTCACACTAGAGGAGCTAAGAAAAACGGAAGAAAGATGGTAAATGGCTATGAGTGTGTCCAGTTCTGGAGCAAAGGGAAGATGAGTACAGATATGCCTGCACAGACAGCCGCACCGCGCCAGCTCCAAGCAGCAAAGCCGAGCGGCAGTGCCGCTAGGAAGAGCGGCGGTGCCGTTGCCCCTAAGAAAGGGAAGGCAACTCATCAGTTCTCTATCTAGAAACAGCCCATCAAGAAGGTTTCTCAGGCAAAACAGGTTGTGAAGAAGCAACAGAAAACAGTTTGGGCCAATCCAAATAGATATGCATACCATCCCAAGGCTCAACCAACAAGACAAAGCTTGAGTTCTTGTTTTGTATTGAAGAACAACAACAAGGGGGAGGTTTATGCCAAATATGTTGGCAAGGACAGAAATGTTTATTTACATACTTCTATTTGGGTTCCCAAAATTCTTATGACTAACATGAAAGGTCCCAAGGAGCTTGAGGAGCCTAAACGTGTGAACTAATCTATTTTGCAGGCATACTCCTCCGGTGGATCAAGTTGGGTGCTTGATAGTGGATGTACAAATCATATGACCGGAGAAAGGAGTATGTTTTCATCATACTCTCCTAATACCGATACAAATGACAACATTCGGTTTGGAGATGACTCCAAAGGAGGTGTGATTGGGCTTGGTAAAATTGCTATCACAACTGACCATTCTATATCCGATGTCTTACATGTTGAATCCCTAGGATACAATTTGTTGTCGGTTTCACAACTTTGTGGGAAAGGCTACAATTGTCTCTTTACGGATGTTGGTGTGGAGGTCTTTAGTAGGGAGGATTCCTCTATTGTCTTCACCGGCAAACTCAAGAATAAGCTTTACTTAGTTGACTTCAACAAAAGTGAGACTAAGCTTGAGACTTGTCTTATGGAAAAATCTAGCATGGGTTGGCTTTGGCATCGCCGACTAGCTCATGTTGGGATGAGAAACTTGGCCAAACTACAAAAGGACAACCACATCATTGGACTAACAAATATTGATTTTGACAAAGACAGGATTTGTAGCGCTTGCCAAGCCGGAAAGCAAGTAGGTGTACCTCACCCACCAAAGAGCATCATGACCACTACTCAACCTTTGGAGTTGATTCATATGGATCTCTTTGGACCGGTTGCCTACCTTAGCATCGGGGGTAATAAGTATGGACTTGTTGTTGATGATTATTCCCGCTTCACTTGGGTATTCTTTGTCTTTGATAAGTGCCAGGTACAAGAGAAGGTGAAAACCTTCATTAGAAGAGCTCAAAGAGAATTTGGTCTTCCAATCAAGAAAGTGAGAAGTGACAATGGAAGCGAATTCAAGAACACTCAAGTTGAAGAGTTTCTTGATGAAGAGGGCATCAAGCATGAGTTTTCGGTTCCATACACCCCTCAACAAAATGGAGTAGTAGAGAGGAAGAATAGAACACTCATTGACATGGCAAGAACAATGCTAGATGAATACAAGACTTCGGACATCTTTTGGTGTGAAGCCATCAACACCGCTTGTCATGCAATCAACCGTCTCTACCTCCACAAGAAACTCAAGAAGACTTCATATGAGCTACTAATCGGTAACAAACCGAAGGTATCTTACTTTAGGGTATTTGGGTGCAAGTGTTTCATTCTTAACAAGAAGCCCCGAACCTCTAAGTTTGCTCCTAAAGTAGATGAAGGTTTTCTTCTTGGTTATGGATCAAATGAGCATGCCTATCGTGTCTTCAACAAAACCACCGGTAGGGTTGAAGTCACTATAGATGTGACATTTGATGAATCTAATGGCTCTCAAGTAGAGCAAGTTGATCAAAGTGCTGTAGGAAAGGAGGATCCACCTTGTGAGGCCATCAAGCAATTGGCTATTGGTGATATTAGACCACAAGAAGATGAAGCCACTGAATAGGAGGATCACCAGGATGCTGCTGCACCAATTTCCACTGACGTACTTGATGACAGGGGGCAGCACACGCCTGCTGAAATTCAGCAGAGCGGCAGTGGCGCACCCAATAGCGGTGGTGCCGCTCCCTCCACCTCAGCAGCACCAACTCCACCTCCTACATCACCAGTTAGAGCACTTGATCTTGCTCCTATACTTGAAGCTGAGGATGACTATGAAGAAGATGTTGAAGAAGATGGCATTGATCACCCAAGACTACGACAAACCATTCAACGGGATCACCCCGTTGAGAACATCCTTGGGAGTCTTCGAAAGGGAGTAACTACTCGTTCACATTTAGCAGCATTTTGTGAGCATTACTCCTTTGTTTCTTCTTTGGAACCCACCAAGGTTGAAGATGCTCTCAAGGATGCCGATTGGTTGCTAGCCATGCAAGAAGAACTCAACAACTTTGAGAGAAACCAAGTTTGGGACTTGGTAGAAAGACCAAAGACCAACATCATCGGCACCAAGTGGGTCTTTCGCAACAAGCAAGATGAAGATGGTCAAGTTACAAGAAACAAAGCAAGATTGGTAGCTCAAGGTTTCACTCAAGTAGAGGGCTTGGACTTTGATGAAACATATGCACCGGTGGCAAGACTAGAAGCAATTCGCATTCTTCTAGCATTTGCTGCCCATCATGACTTCAAGCTATACCAAATGGATGTCAAGAGTGCATTCCTCAATGGCCCTTTGCAAGATGAGGTCTACGTTGAGCAACCACCGGGCTTTGAAGACCCTAAGTATCCTAACTATGTTTATAAACTCCGAAAGGCGCTCTATGGGCTTAAACAAGCACCAAGAGCATGGTATGAATGCCTTAAGGAATTCTTGCTTAAACAAGGTTTTATCATAGGAAAGGCCGATCCTACTCTCTTTACACATAAGGTTAACAATGATATATTTGTATGCCAAATATATGTCGATGACATAATATTTGGTAGTACTAACCATGTGTATGTTGAGCAATTTAGTAGGACTATGACAAAGAGATCTGAGATGTCCATTATGGGTGAGCTCAAGTTCTTCCTTGGCTTTCAAGTCAAACAAATGAAAGAAGGGACTTTCATTAGCCAAACCAAGTACACCCAAGACATGTTGAAGAAGTTTGATATGGTTAAGGCAAAGCCAATCAAAACTCCAATGCCAAGCAATGGACATCTTGATCTTGATGAAGAAGGGGCAATCGTAGACATAAAGGTATATCGTTCCATGATCGGCTCTCTTCTTTATCTTTGTGCATCTAGGCCTGATATTATGCTTAGTGTGTGCATGTGTGCTAGATTTCAAGCTAATCCAAAGGAATGTCACAATGTGGCGGTTAAGAGAATCTTGAGATATTTAGTGCACACCCCAAACCTTGGCTTGTGGTATCCCAAGGGTTCCAAGTTCAATCTACTTGGCTATTCGGATTCCGATTATGCCGGTTGCAAAGTAGATCGAAAAAGCACCTCGGGGACATGTCAATTCCTTGGACGGTCCTTGGTGTCTTCTAGCTCTAAGAAGCAAAATTGTGTAGCCCTATCCACCGCCGAGGCCGAGTATGTTGCAGCCAGCGCTTGTTGTGCTCAACAACTTCGGATGAAGCAAACCTTAAAGGATTTCGGATGTCATTTCACAAAGATACCTCTTCTTTGTGACAACAAGAGTGCCATCAAATTTGCAAACAACCCGGTAGCGCACTCTAGAACAAAACAAGACATCCGTCATCATTTCTTGAGAGACCACGAACTAAAAGGAGATATCGTAATTCGCCATGTGAGCACCGAAAAACAACTAGCCGATATCTTCACTAAGCCTCTCGACGAGACAAGGTTTTGCGCTTTGCGTAGTGAACTAAATATACTCAATTCTTGCAATCTAGCTTGAAATCTGCATACCTCTGTTTGTGAGAACTAGTGTGAGTAGGGAAAAGTTTTTGAAAAGTTTACACATTGTCTTTCAAATCAATTTCAAAGCTAGACTCAAAGTGCATGGTCACTGTTTTTGATTGTTGATCTATTCTGGCCATGAAATTTGAGTCACATATGTCCACATAATATGTGAGGAGAGTCACTTAGAAAGCAAGTTAACCTCGCTCTGTTCGTGGGAGCGCCGGTGCCGCTTGGCCTGAGCGGCGGTGCCGTTCGATGTTTTTCAGTCGAAAAACACCACATACTGATCGGTATGGGGCCTACTTCACGGGCCCACGACATCTTTTCTCTCCTCTCCCATTCACTCTCTCCACCGGTCCCTTTCTTTCTCCCGTGGATCGGCCCGAGGGCGACGCCACCGCCGCCGCCTCTCCTCGCCACGCCACCGCCCGGCATCACCGCTTCACGGCAGTGCCGCTCGCGAGGACCTGCGCCACCGGCTCTTCTCCATCGACGCCCGGCCGCTACTATATAGGGGGCCGCAGCTCCTTCTCTTCTTTCCTTCCCAATTCACGGTGAGAAACCCTAACCGCCCCGATCTATGCATAGGGATAAAATTGGTCATGGTTTGATGCAATTAGTAATAGAATAAAGGTTCTAGAGCATGGGAAAATTGTTGAATTGAATTGGTTTGAAAGATTAGAGGTGAATCCCACCCATGGTATGCATAGGGTGACCAAGCGGCACTGCCGGCGTTGGTTAGAAGCAAGTCATATTGCTGGTCATCTCTAATCTCTTTTGAATCATTGAATAGAACAAATCGAACTCAATCCCATTATCGAAGAAAATTTATTCTAAACCTAAACCCATGGCAACTTTTATCACTATTTCAATTTGAATCAAGTTTCTGAGATTCTGTTGGAGTGGCAGATAGATATACATGTGTTTTAACTATTGCACAAGGTAGATGTCAAAATAGTCGACGGGCAACCTAGCGGCGGTGCCGCTCGGAGGCTGATTCAAACAGCCATCCCGTCAACTCGTTCAAACATCTATCTTATGCAATACTTAACACCTATGCATATCTATCTCTCACACCAGCGCTTTAGTAACTGATTTGGATCCTTTGCATGCATAGATGGAGCACGGTGAAGGAAGCAAGGGTGCTAAGAGGAAGGCTTTGCAGAAGCCCTTTCCTCGCAGGGGCAGAAGCAGAGGTCCTTACTCTACTCCACATGGGAGACTCACTGCTGAGCTGCAGCAGGAGAGGGACAGACAGCACAGGCTTGAGTTGAGGTATGGCAGAAAAATTCCAGAGATTGGATGCCCCAGCACACCTCTTGACATCTGGACCTACAATGACTCCTACATGAGAGATTATGAGGAGGACATACTTCAGAGGAGAGCTCCAGATGACAGTAGAGCTCACAGGAGGATTGACTACTCCACAGGGAGTAAGCTGAGCACAGATGCCAGAAGGGTAAATCCCTACACTTCTCCAAAGGACCTTGGAGTGGACTACAGATTCTGGAATGTATTCCACTCAGACTTCTACTACTCTGTGATCACCAAGAAGAGGAAGCCCAGCATTAGACAGATGCACTATATTGACTGGGAGGCTCTGAAGGAGAAGGGTGAGCCAGAGATTGACAGAGCCATCAGGGCTTGTGAGAAGCATGAGCTAAAAAACTTGATGGAGTTTTAGTATGACTGGAATGCAGAGATTCTTGGATAGTTCCATGCCACCTACTACCTGGAGAATGGTGATGTGATGCACTGGATGACTGAGGGAGTTCACTACTCAGTTGACTTTGTCACCTTCAACAGGATACTTGGTTTTGGCAGGGAGCACAGGAGCTTCAGTTGCATTCACAATGAGAAGAAGCTTGATGCATCAGCAGTCAGATATATGTGGAGGGAACCTAGGAAGGCAGATGGTTTGGTGAGGGGTTTGAACAGCTTTTACTATATTCTGAACAACCTCATCAGGAACACCATTGATCCCAAGGAAGGTGCAGCTTCTAACCTGCATGGTTGGGTGAAGAATGTGCTTGCCAGGCTTGCTCCACGAGGTGAGAGCTTCAATGTGCTTGCATACATGTGGATGGAGTTGGCTGATGCTATGGATGATGGTAGGAAGAGCTTGCCCTATGCTCCCTACCTCATGTATGTGATTGAGAGAGTATCCGGCTTGAGGTTCAACAAGACTGATGATCACAAGGCTTACAACCTCAAGCGGATCATGCCGCCAGCCAGCCTTCGAGGCACCCGGTGAGGCAGGACTCTCCACCCACTCCTACAGAGATTCCAGAGAACTCTCATGCTAGAGCTAGGAGGGGTGGGAGCAGCAGTTTCAAGAAGAAGATGACCACCTGGATGAAGGCTATGTTTGAGACGTGCACCTACTCGGCAAGAAATCGGCTCACGGGTTGTTGAGCGTAGGGAGAGGGAGGACAGAGAGCGTGCAGGAGTCACACCACTTTCACCTGTCCCCTCTCCACCTTGCTTCGACCTTCCCAGCTTGTCAGAGTCGGCAGAGTCAGAGGAGCCTACTTCTGGACCTGAGCTTGACTGGGATGAGACGCTTGGAGACTTTGTGCAGAGGCAGCAGCAGCCATAGGATCCAGAGGATCTACCTCGACGCTCTACACGCTTCACCTCTACTACTCACACCGCAGGCAAGGCTGTGGGTCTCTCTTCAGAGGAGGAGGAGGAGGAGCAGGACGACGACGAGGAGGACGAGGGCAGCTCTTCTGAGTGACTTGATCTCTCTTTTCTTTTCTCCTTTTTGGTGCTTTGTGTCAAAGGGGGAGAAAATTAGAGGGGTCAAATGTCAAATCTTTTTCGCGCCTTCGACTGTTGTTTTCCTAGTTTCCCATCTTTTAGCATGTCCTAGAGAGTTAGAACTTGAGAAGTAGGCTTCAAAACTATTTGTGAACTTGTAATAATGCGACTTATTTGACTCTCTTCGTATGGTTTATGGACATGTGTTTGATCTGTGGTATTTAGCTTGTCATATTCATGTTGTTTATTCATGTTTATCTATGATTCATGCTGTGATTCTCATGTTGGCAACAGGCCAGTTTTGATAGGAGCGGCAGTGCCGCTCAGCCTGTTGCTCTGAGTGCCTAAATTGTCATATTGCATCACGTATATTCTTCTGACACATATGTTGGCACTTGACACCCCACAGCAGGCATGGATGTAGGGGGAGGTCCCTACACCACCTAAATGTGTAATACTTGACTTTTCATGTCAAGTTGAGAATTCAAATCTCACTAACACATTTAGGTGGAGGTCTCACCACCTAAATATGTGATAGTTGATCTATAATATCAAACTTGAGCATTCAAGGCTCACTCACATATTTAGGGGGAGGTACCAACATCCATGGCTCAAAAATTTGCTATTATTTGATTATCTATTGTAAGCTCTAATTAGGTTGTCACCAATCACCAAAAAGGGGGAGATTGTAAGTGCAATCAACCTCTAATGTGGGTTTTGGCGTTGATGACAATCGAAATAGAGGACTAATGAGATTTATCGAGTTGACAAGTAGGCAATAAGCCAAGAGGACATTGCAAACCTAAGGGAGGAGTACCCCGATTCGTTTCACAGCTGGTACTTCAAGAAAGAAGGTTTATATTCATTTTATGTTTGAATTTGAGTATAGGACACGCTGTACTATTAAGAGGGATTAGAACCACTGTGTCAAAGCATGCAACCAAGTGCTCATTTTCACACCACATAACCTCTAGCTCCAGACTTAGTCAGTAATCAAATCCTTTCCACTCTTTACCTGACTAAGCCTGAGCGGCGGTGCCGCTCAGGGGGAGCGACAGTGCCGCTCGATCATTTGCGGCAGTGCCACTCATGATCTGACCGTTGGGGAGGGAGGTATTTATACTTTCCTTTTCTACCCTCAACGGTCATCTTCTTCTCTTCTGCTCATTCACAACAGAACTCGCCCAAGTGCTCAGCTCTCTCTCCTCCATTGAAGCTCCTCACCCCCTCAAGCAAATCCATTGATTCCACCATTGATTCTTGAGTGTGAGGGCTGCAAACTTCGATTCGATTGGAAGAGAGCTCCACTGATCTTCATCGTTCTAGAGGCACTTGGTTCGCACTTTGACCGGCGGTTGTGGTCTTTTGCTCTTGGAGCTTGCCCCTAGCCGGCTAGTGCATCGCCCTTAAGCTTCCCAACTTGTGTGGCAGCCTAGGGAGGTTTGTAACACCCTCTTGCATCTAATACATTACCCCACATCTCTAGGATTCCGTTCCTAGACTTGTGAACGAGGCAAAGAGGCAAACCTTTGTGGTGAGCTCATTCCTTTGTGGGAACCTCAACAACGTGGACTTAGGCAAGCCTTGGTGGCGAGCTAAACCACGAGATAAATCACCCTGTCACCGTGTGCTTGTTTTACTCTTTATTGCATTCACATTGTTGTTGTTGAGAGGATTTAGGGTTTGAGGCCGATCTATTTGTATACACTTGATCTACTTGTTTTAGCTCTCGATCTACGATCTATACCTGCCCAGGAACCAAGCAAAATTACTAGATTCACTTTTCATTGGACAGATTTTGAACTGTGAGCTAACTTGTTCTGCAGGAGCGGCGGTGCGGCTCAGGAGGTCCGGCGGTGCCGCTCGGAGCGGCAGTGCCGCTAAGTGCAAGCGGCGGTGTCGCTTGGGAAACTGACAGTGTTTAGAGTTAATTTTTGAAACAGGCCTATTCACCCCCTCTAGGCGTCCCAAATGATCCTACGAGATGGGCAACCCACGACACAACTCCGCGATCACCCCGGACTACATGCTGATGCGGAGGAGAAGATGGGCCGCATGCAGCGAATCGAAAGTCGCAGGATACGACGGCGGCAAGCGGGCGTCGGGCGCGATGGGAGCGACAAAGATTGAGGAACCGCAATGATGGATGCGCGACGGGCTCGATGAAGATGGCGGAACGACAAAGGATGTGAGCGCGACGAAGATGCATGGGGGGAGGGGGAAGATGAGCCGCGTGTGGCAAACCACGCCACCGCACCGCACGCCGGCGGCGAAGATGGTGGTGGTGGAAGTGCTCCCCATGCGCGACGCCGGTAACTGCCAGTGAGAGCGGTGAGTGGAGCGGGGGTTGCGGAGTAGAGCGTCTGGAATGGGGAAAGCATCGATCGTTAGGGATACCTCACCGTCTAGACCTTTATGAGAAAGAAGCTGGGCCAGGGCGGTTGCGCAGCCCACGAACGCGCACGTTCGTACACCTGTCACACTTGGTTTTCCAAAGAATACCAAGCGCTAACTATATGTGTGCCTAGGATGTCCACACAACACATATAGTAACAAATGTGGAGAATATCAAAGAACAATGTTTTATTATATATCGAAACATAGTTACAACAAAGATTTACAACTATTACAAAGCATAGCGGAAACTATTCTATATCTTCTCTTCGGGTCTCCATACTCCACGGGGACGATTGACTGGGGGAAGCACTTGCCTAGTACTCATGGAACTCCTTTGGATAACTCATCCTTGATTCACCATCTGGTACCCATCGAGGATTTTCATTGGTGATACAACAAGTGTCAGCTCACCATGCTCAGCAAGTATATCATGAGCGGATGCAAGGCTCAAAAGGCTAGACTTGGTTGAACTGCGATAAGCATTTTTAGTTTGTTATATTTTATTATTTTAAACCTGAGTAACTAAGTTATGTTTAAGCTCCAAAGGTGAGAAGTATAATTATTATTATCAAGATTAATCATCACCCAAACCATTCATAGAACCAACTATCTTGAGAAGGATCCAAGCCGCTCGTGACCGTAAGCACCGTTGATATATCAGTTTGATCAAACTCTACGTAGAGGTGTACACTTTCACCATTAGCCATGATTCCCATTTGCTCGGGGCCCGTCGATCTCCTAACACTTCCAAGGTGAGTAGGAAGGGTCTCACTATGAAGTCTTTCAAAGGTTCTTCTAACAAATTAGTGGCTGCTAAGGTTTCCGTGTCAAGTGTGTATAGGTGCCCCCTCGAGAGGCACATGTGGTCGTGGCACTGTACACACCAATCAGAGGAACTGCTATACACCCCAAGGCACACCCCTCTTGCACCTTTCGAGAACCACTAACAAGCTAGAAAAGGTCCTCATACTTAACCAAAGCCAGTGCCATATAGCACTCATGGTTTTACTATAAGTCCTGGGTTGTCGCTTTAAGATTCAGTCCTTACGGAGGGCAGACTAGAGCACCCATCAAGGCCCAATGCTCTAGCCCCCTTTTGTTCATGTTGCTCAAAAGCATCATTTTAACCATTAATTCCATATTTCATTAGCCAAAATTAACATTATAACATTGGTGATTGCAAGCTAAGAAAAACTACCCATATGCATAAACCCAGGGTAAACAAGGAATTCAGGATGTCAAAAGTACTAAGTAAAGTCCTTAGCATCATATTAGACACATGCATATGAAAAGTGGTTATAAGGTTATTAGGTAACAAGGGGACTCATGTTACACTTGCTTCAAATAGTGCTCAAACTTGTCCAACTTTCCTTCTGGATCATCCTTGTATAGCCTCTTCTAACGATCGCAACAATCATCATAGACAAACCTAAAAGTAGTACATCAATCAATATATATATATAACAAAACATAAAGGTTTAAAACATGTTTGACTTTTAACTACGATCGCTGAGCGCAAAAACAACTAAATAAAGCTCGGCATGGAAGTTCAAAGAGGTATAAGTAGGAAGTTATGACAAATGATAGGAATGGAGTAAACATGATGGATACAGTCTAACTTGGAAGATTTATAGAGCACAAGGATGTACAAATGAATTATTGTTGATGGCTATGGATTTGTGCACAGGATACACAAAATATATTTCGATAAGTGGCTGCAATAAGGTGAATGCTAGATCAAAGAGAAACACAATATGACGATTTGCACACAGGTTGAGCAAAACTAGTAGCGGTTGTGAGCACAAGGACTATGGTCATAACAGAACCAAACGGTGATATATTTTGTGATGAACTGAGCACTGTATGTGGTATGTGTTGGCAAAAAGCGCATGCCATTTGGACCAGCGGTCAGCCTAGGAATGTGATTGCAAGAACGGTCAGCGCTGTGGCTAGTACAGCAAAGGTAGCAAGCACCACGACATCAATATCTTGGCCATCATGACATGAATGGATGAACTAATTTGTTGGGACATGTGCAAGTATATGAGGAACATTACTGTAGAAGGGTTTGAGTATTCGGATAGCGGATTAGCGGGGAACGCCAATGTCGTTCAGAGATGCAAACTGTCAAGACAGCAGAAAAAGCAAGCACGGAGATGGTGATATCTCTTTCATGTTGGCACTTTTCGCCATGAAATTTCTCAGGAGCATGTGCAAGTATATGAAACATGTTGTAGTTGAAGGACACAGTCACTGGAGTGATGGAATAATAGGAATGCGCATGCCAACTGGCAGAAACTCTGTTGCGGGGCAGCAGGGACAGCAAGCAGAAGAAAAGATCATAACTCTTTCATATTAGACTCTATAGCCACGTAATTTTACAGAGGCGTGTATAAACACATGTGTGGATCAAAGGGATTGACAAACGAAGACGTGGATTGCCGGGAACATGCTTGACAACGGTGTTGTCTGTGAAAGACAGCAGTACGTTCGCCACGAGAACTGTGCTGGAGATCAATTCCACTTGAATTATCATGAAAGAACTTTGATATAGATCATCATATAATATAGAGGGCTATTTGAGGTTCTCACATTTGGGTTAGGAACAGGTAGAGATGACGGCGATGGCAGCCGACATCAACAATTGGTGAAGACGGGATCTGTGATGAACGGGGCAGCACCAAGACGTACGACGGCCGATGGGACTGCGTCAATTCCTCCTCTGAGATGATTCTACACCACAATGGAAATCAAGAGATGGATGAAAGAGGATCTTGAGCATCAAGACGAGAGAGGGAAATAGGGAGGGGCGTCCTCACCATGTCATATACAAAACCGACAACGACGTCAATTTCCGACAGCATGATTAGGCTCTGAGATGATGATGAACAGGGCTGTGATGCCTCCATTTGGGTCTTTCCTGTGTTGCAAAAGAAAGATTGAGAGAGGAGTGAAGGATGAAGCGGGCGCTACACAAAGACATGGGGGAAAAGGGCGACCTTACTGCAGGTGAGATCAGTGGCGGCCTTCCTCCAAATTTTGGTCTATTGCTCAGGATGGAGATTGAGGCGGCAAAATGGGTCATCATTTTTTTTCTTTGAAAGGACGACAAAAGCTTTGCTGCGATTTCTATTAGACGAATAAAAGAAAAGGTAAGTGTTAGCCCAGTTTTTTGACTGGAAACCAGGCCAAACCATACAAAGGAGGGTACTCTACTCCACCTGCACGCCTAGGTACCATGTCAACTCGACTTACGCCACAAAGATGCCACAAGTTCCACTAAGACAACTCAACTAACAACGAGGTGGATGGAAGAAAAGAGAACCATGAATGCCACTCGGTTGGACTAGGCCATCAACATGAGCTTCCATCAACACCACCCGGTCGGATTGGGACATCGACGCAGGGCACCCCGCAGAAACCACCACGAAAAGACAAAAAAACAACAACAAGAACACAGAGAACGAAAAGTAGCCGATAAAAACAACACAACACCACCACTTCATGGGAAAAAGGAGCCGAAAGCAGGACGACGAGAACTGCGCCGTCATTGCCGACGATGTGCCACGCCAAAAGGCGCAGCCCGCTGCACGCCCAAGTAGCTGCTTGGACTCCTCCAAGGGACTATCCGCCTCAAGCCACACACCCACGATCATCGATTCCCCTGCTCCAGCCTCGCGTCAGCAACACCCATCACGACACCATTGAACACCACTGATCCAAGCTATTCAAAATGGGTCATCATGATTGCAGGAGCTCTACGTTTCGGTAGAGTAAGATCTGAGGGAGGTAGAGAAGGAGTGGGCGTCCATGAGAGGGGGAGGAAGGGGAAGAAGATGGGAGGGCTGCTGTTGTATGAGTCGAGTAGAGGCAGAAGGAAAGGAGAGTAGGAGAGGAGGGGGCACACCTGCTGTGCAGGGAGGGGGAGAGAGAAGTAGATATGCATGGCTTTTTACTCTTGCAATTGTAAAGGAATTGTGAGAGTAATACTTGCTGCAATTCTTGCATGAGAGGAAGGAAAGGAGGCGGCAGCATGAGGTGTTGAGGACAGGATGGCGCTGGAGTTTTCTACATGAGAGGAGGAAGAAGATGTGCCATTGGGTAAAGATGTTGTGTTGTGCATGCAATTGAAGAGGAGACAAATGGTGAAGTGATTAAGGAGGAGTATGTGTTGCTATTATTTTTGCATGAGGGAGGGATGAGGCAGTCAGCATGGAGAAGAGATGTTCTGCTATTTTAACTTCTTCATGCATGCAATTGAAAGGAAAAGAGAGAGAACCAATGTAGAGTAAAGGAGCACTATTGGGAGGGATGGATCTAGGAAATTAAATGTGACGGACCGCAAAATTATAAGAACACAAGTCTAAAAATCGATCGAAAAATGACCAACTTTTCAAACTTGAGGTCATATAAAATCGCGATCATCCGAAATCTCGAAGGATTTCAAACCAACATCGCAACTTACAGGATCGTAATGATTCATTGTATCACATTGTTTGCCATCACCGGTTACAACATAAATAATTACTTACCATACATCGGAGTCTCAGATATTATTATACATCAACTTTGAAAGTAGCGGAAGCAAGTTCTTTTAAAAGCAAAGTGTGAAACAAAATAGATTACATTGCCAGAGTCTTAATCATATCCCACAAAAGCATTATAGAAAAGATAACTAAGAATGATCATGCCCATGATCTAACTCCTCCGCTATGGTAGGAGTCATCAACTCTTGCAGCAACCATGGTACCTCACCACCGCAACGGTTGGGAATAAACCCTGAGTACGAGGATGTACTCAGCTAGACTTACCCGACAATAACTCAAATAAAAAGACACCAAGGATCATGCAAGGCTTTATAAGTGGAGCTAGCTTGACTCATTTGCATAAAGGCATAAGTACTACTCAATTTATCTTGCATCAAATTAATTACCATAATATAGAGATTAATTTGCATCTATTCTACAAGTAGTAAGATGAAACAATCAATCCTATGCTATTGGAACAAGTCCAACCATCACCGTCAGGGTGATCATCACCATCATCAACCTTCTCACTTTCCATCATCATTAATTATTTATTTGTGTGCTACATTGTTGATATGCCCATCAAGTGCTCACTAACCAGGAGCGATGGCGACTCGAATCGATTACTACCCAGCTGGGGAAAATATTCCTAACACTCACCCATGTTTCCCCCGTCGGGGAGCATTGGGTCACCTTTACGCTCATTCAAGTATCGCGGGTCCGCCAAGCGCCGTACTTTATACTCCTCGGATTTCCGGCTTGAATAGAGTTACTGGGCTTCATGTCGACAACCTCCGGTCGGCCAACTAAGTGATAGGCTGCGTTCAACATGATTAGGAAAGGCTCCAAGCTCAAGTCCTTAATCGACACAGACGGGACTACCGACTCCCAGGACCTCCATGTCCTGTAGCCTCCACTTTCCCGCCCGGTCTCCTTGATTTTGTGTTACAAAAATAGCAGATACTTCCATGATACACCATAGTTCATTTTAACATGTTTCCACCTATCTCTCGCAGGTGAAAACATCACCTGACTTCTACCGTTTAGTTTTCAGGTTAACTAAGCAACTATCCGATCCTATACTTAACAGGGTAACAGGTATAAAAGGTGGACAAGGAAGGTAATGTGCAACAAGGGTTTTCATCCAACTCCTATCACTTAATGCAACATACATCAAATAATAACATTTATATATGACATTTATCAAATAATAGGAAGTGGAAATGCACCGGGGCCTGCCTGGTATATGACTCAAGTCAATTAATTAGCTTGCACCATCTTCATGCTCGGCTCCACCACCATGTCCTTCTTGATCCATCTAGCGCACCTAATTGAGATGCATAATGCATATGTATGAATACGGGAAATATAAACAATGAAACCAAACATGGTACATCATACAATTTCATCTAAGCTACTGCACATCTACAAGCATCATGAAAACATGTTAAGTAAGGCAAACATGAACTCCAACAAAAATTCCAGCAACTAAACACTACACCCATCAGTTCAGTAAATAATTCATAACTAAAGTTCCGTAACTCCTAAAATAGCAAACTTAGACTCTATGGAAATCTTATGAAATTATCTACAACTCACTTTCAGGGTCAAAGGAATTGTTTGGTTGATATCTTGAAGAGCAGCGCAAATGAATGTGCATCCAACATCCCCTGTAGGCATGATCTACTGAAACAAATAAATTAGTAGTGTACTATGTCACACGTGACTTTGTTAAGGCTTGTTATGGACAAGTGTATTTAAGATACTTTATATTTTACTTTGTTTTAATTGCAACTATATCTGGTTTATTATTATATATAATTGTATGAGATTTAAACTATCGAAAAATATCTTGTTTAGTGATTTACATGCGATTGGGTTATTTACATGCGAAATGCAAGGGAAAAACCGTTGCGTTAGCACGGGCATTATACTAGTACTAATAATCAACAACAAAAAGCTCACTGAGAAGGTATCCCATCACTGCTCAGTTAGGTTGATTTTGCCTAAGCTAGATTTTGTCTAAGCTAGCAGTATATTCATCCACACAAAACCAACTGTGATCAATCTAATTAACAAAATAAATTTCGCTAGATGGAATTTTTATAAGACATTTCAGAAGTTACCAACCAATTAGTATGATGCACTAAAAATGAGTCACCTGGATCAACGGAAGCTTGGGTTACAGGTTTCGAACGATTTTAGCAGCGGATGAACAAACTTTTCATGCTCCTGCAGAATTGCAGAATTTAAGGACAAGTTCCATAGGTTTATCAGTGAAGAAAATACATTTGAAAAATTACAGGTTATATAAGTTTGACTAATTTCATGCTTAATTCCTAGTTGCACAGTTAACATGAGTGATTTATGTTTGACCAGCCACCTTTCACGAGTATTGTGTTTTCAAGCCATAAATGTACATTCAGTTAACAATGTTTAGCATGGTTCAGTTGAAAAGAATCCTTACAGAGGAGCATCTAGGTTCAGTTATCTTGGAAATAATTAAAAATTACAATCGCCGTAGACAATCAAACAAAAGAGGGCATAACTGAGTCAGCTGCCCCTACCATCGTGGAGCTACCAATTGCTGCCGTCGCATCTATTGATTTTGCAGGAAAACAATAACTATTTAGCACTACCAATTGTTATTGAAGTAGTAATAATAATATGGTTATCCCAATTTGTGTTTTTAGGAAATATCGCAATTTTGTGTTTGTTGTACATATGGACAGTGGCAAGAGAATGCTAGACACTTGAGCTCTGAATTATGGCCACGTTTCAGTTAGTAGTAAGCCCCAGCTACAACCTGTAGGCACTGCAGTTGCAGACTCGTATAGAAAAAAACACAAATTGTTGAATAAGTGGTACAACATACCTCACGAGCATATTGTCGAATACTTTGCAAGCAACAAGAACCACAAATCTCAAATCTGTTCATCACCGGTTCAATTCCAAATTTCTGAGCAAAACCACCAATCTCAAAATTGTGAGAAGGGGATAAGATTTGGAGCCCGACTCACCTGGATCACATGTTCGAAGGGCGACGACGGTCGCTGCTCTTGACGGCGAGGGGCGAACGATGCCGGCAGGCGAGGGCGTCGCAGGTCCGCGGCGTGCAATGGTATTGGCGAGGCGGGCGAGGGCGACGTCAGGCCGTGGCTCGCGACGGCGATGGCGACGTTGTTGGCGACAGCTCGACGGCACGTTGCGCGGCCTCTCACCGGCGGTGGGTGGTGCTCATGAACGGCAACAACGGCGAAAAGGGCGGGCGAAGCTGAAGGCTTTATAGAGCGGGGGGGTTGGAGTACTGAGAAGGTGGGGCGCCATCTCAGGACTCGATTGGTAGCGTGGATGGCTGCCAAATCAGCCGTGTGGGAGAAGAAGGAAGGCGAGGAAGAGACAGCGGGATCATCGGAGGAATTACTAACTTATAATTTTGGCGCTGTTTCAGTGGAAAGAAAAATTGACCATCAGCTCACCTCCGTGGTCTACCTATGCAATAGAAAAGGAAACCGCAATCAAGGAAAGCAAATTAAATGCTCTTAAAAATCTCTCATTCACCACCACGGCCGGTTGTTTTTGTCCATGCAAAACGCCCGTGATTTTTTTTTTTTTTTGTGATGAGATATACTTAAGTCAATCAAGGAAAGTAAATTAAGTACACAATCACCATGCATGAAGGGAGCCAGGAGGACGTGAAACCCCAGGGACATGGCGTCGCCCCGGCAGATAAAAAAATCACGCTCATGTATAGAATCACTAGCAGAAATTCACGCACCAAAACATTATGTTGCTTTCCTAAAAAAAATGGCGCCCCTAAGCACACGGTGCCTCTCCTCTTATTGTAACAAGAATCAGTCCCTGATGCCTTCCTCGTATGCGAGACAAGTCCCTCGTCCCCGCGCGCGCAGTCCGCATGAAAACGACACACACCCATGTGGCCGATCCCCGTGGAGGAGACCGTGCAACCCTGATTGGTAGGTTGCTTAATATAGATGGCATGCGTGGACAGGATGATGATTGAGAGGTTGCCTAATATAGATCGCATGTGTGGGCGGGTTGAGGTGTGAGACGAAGGGATCGCACGCCACGGTGAAAGGTGAAGCGAAATTTTTACCTCACCAAATAGCAATCTTCCTTTTGTTCTTTTTATGCTGTAGAGAACAGATACAGAGATTCATATGGCATTCATAAGTTATTTGACCTTAGCCTTACCCGCTCTCACCGTCGCCTCCGTACATCAGTGCCATGCACTGTAATCACACTTATCGCCACAATAGTCCGTCGGTCGTCCTGAGCCTTTACCTTGCCCTTCACCCTTGCATGATCGAGCGTAGCCAAGACTTGTATTAATCTTCACCATCTTGCCACTGAAAAACTTCATATCCCATATTCAGTGAGTCCATCAATTGGATCAACATATTCATCAACTCTTTACTAGTTCAGCACTTCACCTCACATGCATGTGGGGCATCTCTTTGCTGATCCATGGCCATTATAGTGTTGGCCAACTAGCTTGTGGACCATTCATTTATTTATCTCACATGAAACACATTAATGGTTGTCACTCAATCTCTACAACATAAAAAGAGTAAAAGTAAGACTTCTCTTGGTGCGGTAATTTTTTCAGGTCACCTCCAGCACCGCCCGTGCGATACCGTGACCGCGACCCCCTCCTCTGTCCATAAAAAAAATATCGCCCTCCAGATGAAAACGGACGTGCAAATAAAAAGGAAACCACTAACCGCGGCATCTCCTCCTTGCGAGGCCGCCACGACCTCGGCTCGGTCTTTCTCAACACACCGGAGTTGCGCCACCGACCCGCCGACCGCCGCCGCCACCACGATAGTCCGCCGCTGCCCCGACGCGACGCAGCTGGATCGCCTTCCACACGCGTCGCGCAGTCTCGAGACTCGCGGAGGGACAAGGGGGTGACTGCATCGCGCGATCTCCTCATTCCGTCGTCTAACTCCTGGACAGGGGCAGACCGCAGAGTCGCAGACGTGATTGCTCGACGGGCGACTGCGGCGACATTGTCGATCTGGTGACCCTCGGTGGCGGGTGACACTCGGACAGGGCTGACGTGCTACTAATAGCAGGTTAGTGGTGCTCAAAATACCGAATTCTTTAATCTAATAAGATCTAGACAATCTTGATTGTTCTAATAATCGGAAGATATCAAAAGAGATGTACCACTTCACCGCGTAGAACTCCTTGATATGCTTCTGACTTGCCATACCGTACGTGTCGACGCATTGCGTGGTGTGGTTTGGCTTCGTGCTAGGTGCATATTGACTGATAGGTGGCTTGTGGCCTGGCCGCATAGGACCATTACACAAAGATGTCTTAGAGAGCAAAAAATCACTCGCAACAGCAGGAGCTGAATTGAGATCTTTGAGACGATTTTCGAAGACAAAATAATATAGGCAGAACTTCTGGATCTGAGGCAATATGATGTTGTGCTTCCTGACGACCTGACCACGGGAGTTGCTATATCTCTTTGACAAGAAAAATAACCAACATTTCTTGCAACGTGCTACACCCTTAAATCATCATTCAAGGGTGGGATTCATCAACACTGTACACACAAAGTGTTAGCTAGCGAAAAAGAGAACAAAGCACAAAAGCGATAATTAATTTTTCTATGGAAAAACAAGGACAAAAGAGACAATTAACAATTTTTTCTATGAAAAAACAATGACGAGACAGGATGGTGTCCTAGCACAAAGTACAAGATACAAATTTATATATTTGTACCACAAATCATAACTAACAATTGTTTTTATGAAAAGACAAGGACAAATTAAAGGTGTGTTCTCACACAAATCACAAGTAATAGATAAAAACATTTCAATACACAGAACGTCACAAGATGGAGTTGGATAATTTCTTTTAACAGAGACATAAAAAGTGAAAAACATATTGCCTGAACTTTACACAGTTTGCTTGTAGCTAGCGAGTTTGCCTTTCGATCTGATCAACTAATGTTTTCCCCAGAGATCGAGATGACAGTCGGTGAGCTTTAAGATTAAATCTTTCAAAACAGAAGGGCAGGTATTAGCCAAATGATCAAAGCCTTCGGCCGCTGCGACGGCATTGAGAACAGTCGGGGACTCGAGGAACTGGAGGCACGCCTCCTTGAGGCCATGGCAGCGGTGCTGCTCGGCCAAAGCCAATGTGATAGCCACGGAGGCCACGCTGATATGCCTGCAGAGCCTGTCCTCGCACACCAGCTTCAGCCTCTCCATGCTGTACCTGTCCGCCGCAACAAGCAGGTGCTGACAGATGATAGCTTCCTCCTCCGGCGTCATGTCCTGCGGCAAGGCATCGGTGTACACGAACTCAAGCAGGGCTTGAAACGCTTGCGCCTCCATGTCCTCTATCTGCACGACAGCCGCAGCACGGCTCTCCCTCATCGGGCCAAGGAGCTCTGCCAGGAAGACCGGCGACCGGGCCGCGAGGACACACCTGTGCGCTCTAAACGTCTCGCCGGCGACATGGAACGTAACATCCGCGCCCTGCTTGGACGCGAGGAGGTCGCCGAAGTGCTGGTGCAGATCGGATGGTGGCACCTTAACCAACCCATGCGCAGCTCTCCGGCGCTCCTTGCAGAGCCTGTTGGCAATCGTGATGTCGCACCGAATCGTGAAGCGGTCGTCCTCGAGATGCTCGGATTTCTCCAGATCTTCCCTCCGCATGAACTCAGGGAAGCCGAAGCAACAAGGGTAGTGTGCGGAGTCGAAGCTCCTATTGAAGACCAGCACCGTGGTATGGGAGTGCGATGGCACCGGCTTCCCGGCTCGATCCAGCAAGCTAAACTTGACGCGCGCCTTCACGTGGTCGTTGGCGCCGGCGCCGCTCTGATGACGCTCTAGCAGGACGAGGAAGATGCCCATGAAGCCGTCGGCGCTGTGGGAGCAACCGTTGGGGTAATAGGAGATGTACCAGGAGCAACCTCCTATGGTGAAAGGGAGAGAGCCGGCGGAGTCTCCACGGCGCAACTGCTCCTTGATGTGCGAGTATCCCTCGATGTCCAGTATGTGGTGCCCCGTCACGTCGCCGCCAATGATGGCAGATCGCACGTTGGAGGTGGTGGTGAATGGCAGCGGCAGAGTTTTTTTAAACTAATTGGCCGGATCCAAACGGGTTTTGCTTTTAATTTTCAAGAATAGGACATTTGGCGGCAGGGCCAAAGGCTTTTCAATGTATCTCTCTAGTGTGTTTTTTTTTTTTTTTTTTTTTGAGCAGAACGCGTATCTCTCTAGTTACACGACTCGTACGAGGTTTTTGACGAGCAATTGACTGCCAGGGGCAATTTTTTAGGAAAAAGCGCCACAAGGCTGCTCAGAGCTTTCCTTCTCTCTCGCCCCATTGCAAGGTAAACCTCTTCTCATTTACTTTTCTAGTGTAAATTACATTGCAATTATTTGTAGTTATAATGCTTAGATTAGTTTGGGGTGTCAATTTGGTGAGAGACCGTATAGGTATTTCTAGTTAGTTAGGTTTAGCAATTTGGTGTTAGACCTTATAGGTAGTTTTATTTATTTATTCTAGGTAGCTAGGTTATGATACTTAGTTGCAATATTTATTTAGTTCGTGGCATGAGTGATAGTTCGCGGCATGAGTGATAGTTCATACATAGCAAATAGATAAGACAACATTCTTCACTATATATTGGCATGCAAGTATGAATTCACCGATCAACATCGGGAATGAAACATAGCCTGAAGCAAGTCATGGTATACTCACACTCCTCCACAAGAACCTCATTGCTAGACTAGTCCCCCTTTTTTTTTTATTTCTGCATTTTTGCGTTTGTAAAAGGCCTCAATCTCATTACATGAAAAGCTTGGGACCAAAATAAAAAATCTTGCATTTGCGTTTTGTTGGACTCCACTTATCTTGCATTGGCGCCTTCTTCGCCTCCTCATCTTGCATTTGGCGTCTTCTTCGCCTCATAAATCTTTAGCTACTTGAGTAGCTTGGGACCTAGGTTTCATTGTCCTCCACATCAACGACGGACCGAGGCACTAAAAATCATCATTGCAAAGTAACCCTAAACCCCAAACAATAAATAACTAAATTAATCATATGGTCCACCACTAAAAATCACTAACCCTAACTTGTAAATCCACATGGAACTAAACAAATATGAAACTAAACCTTACATCCGTAAGGAAGTAATTTTATTCTTTTACCCTAAATCCCCATAGCTCCACCAAAAACATTCTTCAACCAAACCCTAGCCACCAACCCACCATCAATCCACCATGAAAATGAAGGAAGAGAGGAGCAATACCTTCATAGCAAAAATGGAGGAGGATTGGGAGGGGGAGACCATATTATATATTCATTGCGTAGCTCTACCTTATGTGGAGTCAAAAAATTAGAGAGTGAGGTTGGGGAACTATTTTATGATTTTTGGGCTCTATATTACTTGTGGCGCCTTTGAAAGATTCGCCACAAGGCCCGCCATGTCGCTCCCAGGCCAAA
This sequence comes from Hyparrhenia diplandra, assembly GCA_015847255.1. NCBI lineage: Eukaryota > Viridiplantae > Streptophyta > Magnoliopsida > Poales > Poaceae > Hyparrhenia > Hyparrhenia diplandra. The sequence continues at coordinate 88,945 of JADLZK010004130.1, read as the reverse complement.
GAAGGGAAAAACGCCGCCATGGCGCCTCACAATTCATTTGTGGCAAAGGCGCCACCAAATGTGCTATTCTTGAAAAATAAAAAACAACCCGCCCAAAATCCTATAATTAGTTTAAAAACCGAGGGAATTAGCAAAAAAGATTTGAGGTGGTGGTGTATGGCAAAGTTGGCATGGCTGGCGCCGCTGGATCCAAAGGGTTTTGCTGGTTAATTGAAGCGACGCCCTTGGCGGCGGGGCGAGGCTTTTCACGCCAGCATCTCTCTAGTTTTTTTTTTTTTTTTTTTTTTTTCCCACTCTCTAGTTACGACTTCATACTAGGTTTTTGACGAGCAATTGACCGCCGAAAAGTAGAAACATGCATCAATGCTGAAAGCGTAAACGCCCACGCTAGGTCGGCGGCATCGGCCCGGTACAACAAACAGCCCACCGTGTCTAGTTGTTTGATGCCGATGCTCCCGGTACATGAAAAACTGTTGCGAATTGGCTTGTAGTCTAATGGTAGGGACGGTCTAGTGGGACGCTACCCACCGGGGTTCAAATCCGGTGCTCGCACCTTTCTTGGGATTTTCCCAGGATTTTCCGGCGTTGTGCTTTAAGTGGTAGCGGCGTTCCCGTCGACGACGAGGCGCCCATGGTGACTTCGGAATCTCGGACTGCCGGGTGCTCGATCCTTCCGGAGGTGCTCATAGGGGTAGGGTTTGCGTGCGTGTGTTCTTAGGGGAGAGTGTGCGTGCGTGTTGTGAGCGCCCGAAGTTGTACCGTAATTCTCAAAAAAAAAAAAAAAAATGTTATGCACGGGCGTCCGGATGGTTTTCGGTGTTGTCACACCCCAAATTTCTATTTAGGGATGTCACACATAAAAACACTAAATAGCAACAAATAATTTTATTATTTCCTAAAATGTATAAACTTTGACATTCTAGATAGTGAAAAATGTGAGTTTCTAAAAAATTTTACAATTCAATTTAATGGTGGAAAATGTGAGTTTCTAAAAATTTTACAATTCAATTTAGTGGTTTGTTGCATTCATACCTTTGCATTGTGTTTATGCGTGAAAAATGAATTTAAATGTTTTCAAGATGTGCTTATGGTTTTATCCCAATCTCATCATTGTCGAAATCCTATTTAAATCCTAGCTAATCCACATTTTGTCCTTCTCTTCCTTTATCTCATTTTATAGATCATTCACAATTTAAATTTCATATCAATATCTTTTAATTGAAGTTCATCTCAAATTGGGCTAAGCCTACGCCGACCCACTCTCTCTTTACTATGAATAGCAGCCCAACCTTCTCTTTGTCGATAATAGACTTAGTCATTTCTTTGTTCCTCTTGCTTTTGTGTCAAGCACAAGTCAGCCCAACATCTCTCTTTCCTTCTCACATCCTGACCAATGCTATTCACGTGGAGATGTTGTCCCTCTCCTCCATGCCGCAACCTTTCCTCTCTCTCATGCTAAAAAACATCACTAATGCTTTCTCCTTCAATCCCTTTGAACTCATCGCTCTCAGCTTTGCAATTTAGTCTCCATTGGTTACCACCTCCTCTCAAATGCATGAGTTAAGGACAAACATGCACTTTTTTCTGCTGCTTCCGACACCACTCATTTCACCACAGGCAAAAAAAAAAAAAAAGATATATTCATCTCTTCATTCCTCTCTTAATTTCCTAGACACACCTTTATTAAGAACTAGGTGAATTCCCCTGCTGCTTGGTAGTATGCAAAAGTAAATTTAATTTGGCTAAAAAGAATTTAAAAATATTTTCAATAATGAACTAAAGAAAATACACCATCTTAATCTTGGATCTTCAACATCAAAGAAAATATAGGTCACTAACTTAAGGAGGATAATTTTTGGAAATTAATGTACAACACAAAAATTATCAGTTTGTGGTAAGAATAGATTTGAGAAAGTACCAACCTACTAATAATCCAATATACATTCGGTGTTTGTCTTCTAGTAATATTTGTAACTTCAAAAAAAGACGCAGCGTTGCGCGAGAATTTAAGGTTAGTTTTTAGTGGTCATTTGATGATGGAAAGAAAGATATAAACACGTGAGTTATTTAATGAGAATTTCCAACACAAAAACTTTAAGGTCTCAAGGATCAAGAAAGCAATACCGCGTTGCCACAAAAATTTGTTGATGGTTTGGAATAAGATTATTTATATAAAGGGATAAACAATTATAAGTTAATGTCAATGCATGACGTGACATAATGCTAGTGGATGATGTGTCTTGCTTGCATGTAGATTATAATTATAAATATAAATAATTCACTAGTGTACAAATATAATTACAAATGCTAGTTGACCATAAATGCAACTATTAATAGAATGATGAGGTGGATAACTTGCATGTTGTGAGAATTAGCTAGTGGCGCTGTTAATGGAATGATGAGGTGTATACCTTGCATGTTGAGAGAATTAGCTAGTGAGGTTTGTCTATATAGGTGTAGTAGATGCTCTCTTGTACACCATCAATTTATCTCTTTCACTCAACTACATGCAGGTAGTAGCATTTTTTTCTCATTCTTTATTTCACGTGGACAATTCAAGCATCCACTCTACTGGTTCCGTCTCCCTTTTCTCTCAAGCAAATAACAGCAGCACATAAAGTTTCCTATCTTAATTTCTCTTGATCACACCTCTGAACATTCCCCTTTTTAATCCACTCTTGACAACACCTTTATTCCATCAATTTTGCTTTCTCTTAAGTTGCATACATGCACATAACGGCAGCCATTTCCTCCCATTCTCTCATCACGTACAAACAAATGCATGCCTCCTCTCTACTCTTCCTGTCTTCTCCATGGTGCCTCATTTAATATTTCTCCTCACATGCAAAAATAGTAGCCCTCACTTCTCCTATACCGCAACCTCCTCTCCTTCTCATAAAAGAACAACCACATATAATTCTCATCACCCAATATATGGTCACACGCCTCTCTCTACTCCTAATGCAAAAATAGATGCAACAATTCCTTCTTTTAATGTAACACCCTAGGTGTTTGTCACCAGTTAAATGGTGGGTCAAGCTCAAGCATGACGGGTCAAGTGATGTTAACCATGACTCTTATCATGGTCATTGCTTTAACCTCTAGCTATCTTGAACCGTGGAAGAGTTTCATATTGTTTGGAGTAAAACGGTTACATGGAACGACAAGTCATGCACTTGCTTGAATAGCTTAAGTGGATGAGAACCTATGTCATTAACCCAAACTTGTAGCCTTGCCCAAACAACTCTATTTGTACTCTCCAACAAAAGTCATTAAGGATTCATGTTGACAAAATGCCTAGAAAATGCTTCTATTGGCCAAAACCTTAGTTTGAAGGTTTAATCAAGTTCTTGCTTTAACCAAAGGTAAACTTTATCTTCTAGACCAATTATGAGGTTTGACCTTTAACATGAAATGTTGTTTAGATTGTGGTAAACACATTTGGTTTAATGGCCCAAGTCTTAATATCTCTAAACTCGTCTAACCAAGGCCCCAAGATTGAATCAGCTGCTGATTTCAGCATTTAGAATATTCTAAGTCTGGAATTGGAGGTCATGGTGACCGACATGCCGCGTTCTCATGAATTCATTATGCAATTTGAGTTGGGCCAAAAATAGGGATTTGATCTAATCACTTGAGGAACGACATATAAAAAATTGGGATCATTCGGATGTGGTTTGACAAGGTCTCGACATGTTTTCTCGGTCATCTTTAGCATGTTGATATTGTCACATTGGCATGTAATTATCTCCTAATCTGTTAGTCTTTTGACTTCGGTGTCTCAACGAAAAATGAAGAGTGAACTGAGGTGAGCAAACTCTATTCTTGGCCCATCTCCAAAATCGGTCCGTAGCAGGCCCAAATCGATGCCCAAGTCGGTCGCCACGTCACCCGCCACGTGCTCGAGATAATGCCTCAAAGGGCCGACGCGCGTCCTCGGACGTGTCCGCGTCCTGGAGCTCGCGACCTCCATTACCGACACCTCGCCCTCTCCGTGTCGCGTGCCTGGGCGTCCTGAGGTCGATGTGGAGAGCCTAGGAGCGCCTCTGCTCGCTTTCCCACCCTCCTCGAGTCCCTCGCCCTTAATATAAGATTTGGGACACGGGAATTGAGGCAAACGCGGGGGTGGTGCATAACTCAGACCGACATCTCGGGTGTAGGACACGCGCGGGCAGGCAGACGGAAATTTTGAGGTCAAGAAATTTTCTCTCTTTATTAGTAGGTATAGATATAGAATAGATAAACACAGATTTGGTTCAGCAATGGGAGAATCCGGCATCAAACAATTAGGCTTGGTGGGCTGTTTGTTGTTCTGGGCCGATGCCGTCACACATTGCGTGGGCCGTTTGGGCTTTCGGCATCGGTGCATAAAAATTTCCCCTGGCAGTCAATTGCTCGTCAAAAACCTATTGCTACTCGTATAGCTAGAGATACACGTCAAAAGCCTCTCGCCATGCCGCCAGGGACGTCCGTTTCCTCTCCATAAAATTAACCAGCAAAACCAAACCCTTTGGATCCAGCCGGCGCCAGCCATGCCGACTCTGCCGCCGCCATACACCACCACCTCCGACGTGCGATCTGCCATCATTGGCGGCGAAGTGACGGGGCACCACATACTGGACATCGAGGGATACTCGCACATCAAGGAGCAGTTGCGCCGTGGAGACTCCGCCGGCTCTCTCCCTTTCACCATCGGAGGTTGCTCCTGGTACATCTCCTTTTACCCCAACGGTTGCTCCCACAGCGCCGACGGCTTCATGGGCATCTTCCTCGTCCTGGAGGAGCGTCATCAGAGCGGCGCCGGCGCCAACGACCACGTGAAGGCGCGCGTCAAGTTTAGCTTGTTGGATCGAGCCGGGAAGCCGGTGCCATCGCACTCCCATACCACGGTGCTGGTCTTCAATAGGAGCTTCGACTCCGCACACTACCCTTGCTGCTTCGGCTTCCCTGAGTTCATGCGGAGGGAAGATCTGGAGAAATCCGAGCATCTCGAGGACGACCGCTTCACGATTCGGTGCGACATCACGATTGCCAACAGGCTCTGCAAGGAGCGGCGGAGAGCTGCGCATGGGTTGGTTAAGGTGCCACCATCCGATCTCCACCAGCACCTCGGCGACCTCCTCGCGTCCAATCAAGGGCGCGGATGTCACGTTCCATGTCGCCGGCGAGACGTTCAGAGCGCACAGGTGTGTCCTCGCGGCCCGGTCGCCGGTCTTCCTGGCAGAGCTCCTTGGCCCGATGAGGGAGAGCCGTGCTGCGGCTGTCGTGCAGATAGAGGACATGGAGGCGCAAGCGTTTCAAGCCCTGCTTGAGTTCGTGTACACCGATGCCTTGCCTCAGGACATGACGCCGGAGGAGGAAGCTGTCATCTGTCAGCACCTGCTTGTTGCGGCGGACAGGTACAGTATGGAGAGGCTGAAGCTGGTGTGCGAGGACAGGCTCTGCAGGCATATCAGCGTGGCCTCCGTGGCTATCATATTGGCTTTGGCCGAGCAGCACCGCTGCCATGGCCTCAAAGAGGCGTGCCTCCAGTTCCTCGAGTCCCCGGCTGTTCTCAATGCCGTCGCAGCGGCCGAAGGCTTTGATCATTTGGCTAATACCTGCCCTTCTGTTTTGAAAGATTTAATCTTAAAACTCACCGACTGTCATCTCGATCTCTGGGGAAAACATTAGTTTGATCAGATCGAAAGGCAAACTCGCTAGCTACAAGCAAACTGTGTAAAGTTCAGGCAATATGTTTTTCACCTTTACTATGTCTCCGTTGAAAGAAATTTGTCAACTCCATCTTGCGGCGTGTGCCCTATCCGATGTGTGTCAAGATGCGTGCGCCAGCTATGGTAAAATTGTTCAAATCTGTATCTTATGCTTTGTGTTAGGACACCACCATCTTTCGTCCTTGTTTTTCTATAGAAAAAATTGTTTATTGTCTTTTGTTTGCTGTGGTAAAATTGTTTAAATTTGTACCTTGTCCTTTGTGCTAGGATACTACTCTCTTTTGTCCTTGTTTTCCCATAGAAAAAAATTTATTAATTGTCTCTTGTCTGCTGTGATAAAATTGTTCAACCCGTCTCGCTAGCTAATACTTTGTACGCATAACTCGATGACAGATCCCACCTTTGGATGATGATCCAAGGGTCTATCATGTTGCAAAAAGATGTTAGTTATTTTTCTTGTGAAAGAGATATAGCAACTCTTGTGAAGAGAGCTAGTAATATCTTCCGACTATTAGAACAATCAAGATTGTCTAGATCATATTAGATTAAAAGAATTTGGTATTTTGAGCACCACTAACCTGCTATTAATTAGTAGATTTGAGATGGTATAAGATTATCATGATCTATTGGTTAAATTATTATAATTGAACCCATAATTTAGAGTGTTTGAACGCCCTCAAGATTATTTTTAATGACGCGCTGAGGCGGAGTCCCTTATGTGCGGTTGGGTGAGTGAAAGTTCTTCCTGTTTGTAATTGAGTGACAACCACCAATGTGTTTCATGTGAGATAAATAAGTGAATGGTCCACAAGCTAGTTGGCCAACACTATAATGGCCATGGAGGAAAGAGATGCCCCACATGCATGTGAGGTGAAGTGTTGAACTAGTAAAGAGTTGATGAAATATGATGATCTCATTGATGGACTCACTGGATCATGCAAGGGTGAAGGGCAAGCTAAAGGCTCGGGACGACCGACTATTGTGGAGATAAGTGTGATTACAGTGCATGGCACTGATGTATGGAGGCAATAGTGAGAGCGGGTAAGGCTAAGGTAAAAAAACTTATGAATGCCATATGAATCTCCGTATCACTTGTAAAGAGCAAGCCAAGGAATTGATGTAAAGGTGGATATCAAGTGGCTTCTTGAAGGAGTGAAGATGGAATGATCATCATGATAAATGGTGAATTTCATATGTTGATCACCATGGATACAAAGAGGATGACATGGAGAGAATTTGCTTGTAGACATTGTTTTGGAGCTAAACTGGACATATGCGCAAGACACTGGTATGAAATGTAGGCCATTTCATTTTTCCCGTACATGATGTGTGGTACAGAAGTTTGAGATGACCCGGATTAAGGTTAATAACTATTGATGGGGCAAATGTGTTTTTGCATATCGGTTTTCTAGTGCCATATGCTTGAGAAGCTAAGTCTAACTTTGCATTGCAAATAGAGAAGACTATCGATTTGAAATGAGTTTGAATGAAAATGCTAACTCAATGCTAAAGATGTTGGTTGTCTCGTGGGGCATCATTTGGGAGTTAGCACATTTGAAAAAAGGTTTGTGAGCAAGGTAGACCCTACACATATGTTAAGACCTACAACTACACGCATCTTTGAAGATCACGTCCTTAGCGAGATTGATAGACTCACCGAGGGCGTCGTAGACGACCGGCACACCACGTGAGCAGGCAACAGAATTTATTTTGGGGACAAGCCCTGGTGAGAGACATGGGTTCGATTCTGGGAATAGAACCCGTGCCAGCAGGCAGCACACTTGCAGTGCTTACCACCCTATGCCATCAAAGAGATGTCACCGGAGTTTGCGGCTTGTAACAACTAGTTTAAATGACTGCTGCGATACCCATTAAGGAAACTCCAGTGGGAGTCTCAAGTGCTCACGGAAGCTTTTTGATGAGTAAGTAGAAAGTAATTTAAGTCCATAATAGATAGTGTCGAAAGAAATTTAAGTCCATAAGAGCAACTCCAACCCACCCCTTATTTGAGCCCCTACCCTAAATTTTAGGGGTGAGAGGAAAAAATCAACTCCAATGGAGCCCCTTAATGGAACCTCAAATTTTAAAAAACCCCAAATTTTAGTTTTCACCCCTAGACCTGGATGGCCCCTATTCATGTGGGTCCCACTGGTTTTCACCTCCCGATGCAGCACACGAATCGCGGCGTCAGCTCCGCCGCCCGCATGCCATCGCCAAGCCCTCGTGCAACATCTTTGTCAGGGCCGAAGGGGCTCGGGGGAGGTCGCCGACAGCTTTGCTCGCGGGGAGGCAGACGGGACGATGGCGGAGAGGCAGCGCCGACGATGGCGGGGAGGCACGGTGGCCGCCCGGACGGGCTCGGGCGAAAGAAGGGTGGCCCACCCGGCGCCGGGCCGACGCCGCGTCGGCGTGGGAGAATCGATGGGTCCGCCGGGAACCGCCGAGGAGCGCGGCCGAGTCATGCGCCCGCTCGCTTCTTTCGGCGAGCCGAGGCGCCAGCCCGGCGATGAGGCGTCCGACCCGCGATTTTCACCGCTCCATCGTCGTCGGCGTCGAGCCACAGCGTCGAGCCCGCGGTGGCCAAATAGAGTTAGAACGCCAGTGAGGTTCGAAAAATGGTCCACCTCGCCCACGCCAGTCCGCCCCCCCCACATCCAACTCTCTTGATGTTCTTGGAGGAGAGAGAACCACGGATCTTGGGGGAGCGGAGACGAGGTGTGCGAAGGCTGCGAGGGCGAAGAGCGGGCGCGCGCGTGGGGGGAGGCGGAGTAGGCACGGCGCAGCCGAGCACGCACGGCCTCACGGGAATAGGGTCCCGACATGCTTTCCCCCGATCTAATTTAAGCCCCTACTTTTTTTAATCAAGCATGCAAATAAAATTTTGAGGGCCTAATTTAGGGGTCTCCACCGGAGTTGCTCTAACAAATAGAGTCGTGGGTTCGAGAACCACGACAAGCATCGGGTTGTTCGTCGAGGTCGATGCATGGGTCTCTTGTGGTTTTAGACACTCAACTAGTTAAATACCCGTTGCTACGGGATAATAAAAATTTTATATATAAAAAATATAGATCACATGATAAGGTAACAATACTATAAAATTAAACAATGATGTTAACATGACATTATGAACTACTATATGTGATGAACGTGTTTTCAACGTGGCCATTTAGAACCGGAAAGCATTTGTTAACATTCGATCAACCTCATCATTATTCTATCACTCTTATCCGATAAAATAAACTGATACGAACTACAGAGGTCACAAAAAACTGAACTTTAGAAAAAAAAATCTTAAAATATATTCAATAAGAGTGTGTCTTAATGTGAAAATTATACCGCAGATGCAAATAATTTGAAAGGAAGTTGTAACGAATCGACAACAAATTTGAGTATTTCATTTCAAGTATATGTGTATTTCTATTGTATTTTCAGATTTATTATTCTACAAAAAACATCATATTGCATGTACATGATGTCATATGACGTTACCAAGCTAACAAGGGAAGAACGTGCATCCCATCCGTTTGGTGGCACTTGCTTCGTTCGGTCATGGCGCTGCACGCTCAGTGCGCACGTGGTGCGCCCGTGTGTGCCGGGAGGGGTGAGGTATGTGGGGCGGCCACCACTACAGCCTTGCCGGCTCAACGCTGGAGGCTCGCCCGAGTAAAATGACATTGAGAGATCGGGGAGACTGCAGGGGAGGCGGCGGTGCTTACCATGCAACAAAAGGAATGGATTGGAGGAGCGGCCGAGGTCATCGACCGCAAAAGAATAAAGCGCTGCTGAAAGCAAGATCGACACGGGCGCTACCGTGGCTGCAGCGCGGCGAGTTACGGGGCGGGTGCAGGGAAGGAAGGAAACCACATGCAGGGAAGGGGACGCGGGATCACAAGATTGGGTGGTTGCCTAATATAAATCGCATGTGTGAGGAGATTGGGTGGTTACCTAATATTATTGGCATGCTTTCCATGCAGGGGCGCTGATTCGGTGTTGCCCAATATAGATTGCATGTGTGCGGAGACCACGTGGGAAGGGGGTGCCGGATCGCATGGTGGGGGTGAAAGGTGAGGCGAAATTATTACCGCACCAAATAACAGTCTTCCTTTTGTTCTTTTTATGTTGTGGAGAGTAGAGAAAAACACGGAAGGGACATAAAGTGGTTTATCTTGGTTTGGTCTTTCTGAGCTTTACGTCCAGCAATATGGTGTTCTTCGTGTTAGGAATGCCCAAGTGGGGAGTAACAAAGGTGGAAATCGAGAGAGATTGGTAGGGGATCGTGTGGCGCTATCCTAGAGTTATTCAGTGTGTTTTTATGCTCTTCTCGAATTGAGTTGGGCCTAATCCTCCCCACTCCAGGGAACCGTGCCTCCCCTTATATTCTAAGGAGCACGTGGTGCCTAGGTCAGTTTTGGTTGAGCATATACACCAGATGTATGCTTCCTCTACCTGTGTTGTGGTTGGACGCCGTCTTTGTCGTTTAGGAGGGTCCTGACAACGCCGCAACTACTCCTTATTAATGTCGTAGGCTGCCTATATTGTGCATCCTCTCCGAGTGAGCCTTCTTGAGGCTTCCTTGGTACGCAAGGATCCTCTTCTAGCTATCTATATCTTAGAGAATTTTTACCGTGATTGGAGGAACCGATGGTTCCTTTCGTTTTTTAGCCGATTCCTCCCCTCAATTCTCATAATCAAGGGTAGTTTAGTACATTTAGCCTACAACTTCTCAGTAGGGTTGCATCATGGTTCTCTAGCCGCAGCTACACTGTCGATCCCCTAGGGAGATTGGGCTGCCTCATCGCCTGTGTCGCGCTAGAGTTAGTGGTGAACACGACGACAACGTCTTCGAAGTCCGGCGACGGTGACATGATGTACCACATGACGGCCAACCGCCAAATCTAGGCGACCGGACATGTGAAGTCGTCGTATGGGAACCTCATAACGAATGCCACACGGATGTTCAGATTCAAGAACGCCAACGCCATCATCGGCAGCGACACCGTGGAGGTGGTGAACCAGACCCACGCACCGGCGTCGTGTACTACGCGGTTCGGGAGCGTTAGGACTTCCCGCTCTACCCGACAGGCCGGACTCCGAGGCCGACCGGCGTGACCATCACGCCCAAAGCTAGATGAGACGACGTTGTCTCACGGGGAGTTGGTCGCCGAGGCCTCGGTACCGGGGTGAGGTGAAGCCGAATGCGGTCGACGATTTTTTTTTGAACCTTGATAATTTCTTATTAGGATTCACAAGCAACTTTGATTCAGAAGTTTTTTTTTTTTTTTGGCATGATGCAGCTCTCATCAGACATCGAAAAGACCATTTTCCAAGTTTAATTACAAATTAGTTCCGGTCCTATATGATTTTTGGTTTCGACCCACAACTTAAAGTCCTTCTCATCTAGATTATTTTATTTTTTTAATCATTGGATCTAACGAAACGGAAGGCCCACATTATTTCCAAGTAAAAAATCTCTACTCTCTCCGTCCCAAAAAAGAGTGTCGTTTTAGGTTTTTTTAAAACATCGTGTTTAACTGTTCGTCTTATTTAAAAAGTTTATGCAAATTATAAAATAAATAAATCATTAAAATATTTCTAGTGATAAAAGAAGTCATAACAAAATAAATAATATTTATATAAATAATTTGAATAAGATAGAAATAACAAGTAAACAAAATCTAAAACAACACTCTTTTTTTGAATTGAGTGGGTATATATTGAGGAAAACAGTGAGATTTTCAGTGTCAGGGCCGGAGGCCTACTCTGAGCAAAGCACTATGACAGCGCCGAAGGCCAAACAGTCAACGCAATTGCTCCTAGTCTCCATTCCTTCTTTTTTTTTTTTAACCTTAGTCTCTTCCTTATTTCCCCACTGAGTCACTCCGGTCTCCCCGTGCGCAAATCCGTAGATGGAAGGGGACAAAATGCCCAGGGTGAAGCTCGGCAGGCAGGGCCTTGAGGTAAACGATCGCAGCTCCTTCCTCCGCTCGTCGTTATCCTGATGCTAATGGTTCTTGAGATCCTCGAGTTTGATACCAATGTCCCCGTAGATGGGGAAAGTCTGGTTTGGCGAAGAAACAGAAGAGCGCAATCTTGCGTATGCGCTAGGGAATCCAGAATGATTTTCTTTCAATTGGACCGGTTTTGCTTGTGGTTTTGATCGATTTTTGCTCATGGGATGTGAAATGCAGGTGTCCAAGCTTGGCTTCGGGTGTATGGGCCTCACTGGAGTATACAACGCCCCTGTTCCTGAGGAAGCTGGGATCGACATAATCAAGCACGCGTTTGAGGCCGGCATCACCTTCTTCGACACCGCTGATGCCTATGGGCCACACACCAACGAGGTCCTGCTTGGGAAGGTAAAAACATTCTGAATCCAGTCCATTGATGTTTGTATGTCTCTTTGGTCTGGAGGCTGGTGGAATTCAAAAGGATAGATAGATGAGAATGTTGATGTAGGAGTTGTGTTTCTTGGTGACTATATAGGTGACTTCATCTTATCTTATACTATCTATATGTTGGCATAATAATATTGTTCTTAGTCAGTTAACAATATTTTCTTCTTCTTCTTTTTTACAAAAAAGCATTCATCACTGACTAGTGAATCCACCTCCCAAGCTCTTGTGGGGGCAGATTTACAAACTCCAAGCCCACCATACTTTGTCTGCTGCCATACTCTGCAGTTGTCACTGTCATCATACACTTGTTTTGTCTTGCAGTGATGTAGTTGCAGGGAGGTGAGAAAGTCCCTTCTTTGTAAAATATATTTATAGATGATGTAAAAAAATCTAATCACCAGGCAGCTAATGGTAGTTAAATTACAATCTTTTGTTTGCATATACTATTTTGGAATATAAATTAATATGGCTTGATGTACAGGCCCTTTAGGCACATTTGCTTAGATGAGCCAAGCCAGAAGGTGACATCCTATTGTTACCTCGAAGAAAAGATTAAGTAATAAAACCACGGAGACCTTGCATAAACCAAACCTGCCTACCCTTTTATAACAGTCTGGGTAGCCTAACAATTGAGAAGACACATGCTTAGCCACCATTTAAATTGTCGAAACTAGATTGTGCTTGATATAATCTTTGAATCACGAGTAGCACCCAGCAGACCTGGGTTCGACTCCCGTGGGAGCGAATTGAAACAGGTCTGCATTATTAAAAAAATTAAAAAAATAGGCTGGGGTTTCCCTTGCTGACTTCGGTCAAAAAAAAAAATCACGAGTGCAGATTTGTGCAAGGTTCTGAGCCCTTCTTCCCAGAATAACAGGAACTCTGAAAGCTCCATCCCTTTCGTGAAAGCCTTTCACTCATGATTTATTCTTAAGTGATTTTACTTACAGATCCTAATTATATAAGTGATACAAGCCCAGCAGCTTTGTTTCTTTGATGACCCTTTCTAAAACCAATGGATTTATATTCCAACCATGGGCTTTGATGATCATTTGGACACTCTGTACCTACACCATACAATACGGTTTTCAGCTGCATATAAGTAGCATGCTGTGCCTTGTATCAGTGGTTCTGTTCCTCCTTGATTGTATACCTATAGCACATTGTGATACACAAATTGTATATTTGTCGTCAGTATTGTATGAATATATTTTTGTTGTGCAGACATCGAAAAGAAACTAGACCAACCTAGGAGGAACTACGTGGAATTTTATTAAGACGAAAATAGGCACCCTCGACCAAGCATTTGCTCATTTTGATACACAAATTGTATATTTGTCATTAGTATCATATGGAGATATTTTGGTTGTGCAGGCATTGAAGCATTTGCCCCGTGAGAAGGTGCAAGTTGCCACCAAATGTGGCATTGCAGGATTTGATGCAAGTGGCATGTGTGTGAAGGGCACTCCAGATTATGTTCGAGCTTGTTGTGAAGCAAGCCTTCAGCGCCTTGCTGTTGACTACATTGATATATACTACCAACATCGCATTGATCAGTCAGTGCCTATAGAGGAAACTGTGTGTATCTATTGATCGTGAACTATGCTTTGTAGTTTGTATTTCATTCATCCTGTCTGACATCATCAATGGTTGTGTAGATGGGGGAACTCAAGAAGTTGGTTGAAGAAGGTAAAGTGAAATATGTTGGCTTGTCAGAGGCTAGTGCCGATACCATCCGACGGGCACATGCTGTCCATCCAATTACTGCAGTGCAGTTGGAGTGGTCACTATGGACCAGAGATATAGAGGAAGATATAATACCAATCTGCAGGTTCATTTCCTCTTTAACCTATATACTTGAATGATGTTGTCTATCTTAACGTCCAGAAACTTTGGCAAGTTATATTACTTAGCATTCGATGCAACCACTTTATTCCATTGGAACTTATGTTTGCAGCCTTGATTAGCAATATTGGTTCTTAACAATTTTGTTCATGTTAGGGAATATACTTCTGTGTATTCCTCCAAACCCTAGAAGGGTGGGCAATATAGTTGCTGTACATGGCCCTCATGGGCCTAGCCTCATGGGCCTACACATATACACTAACACCCCCGCGAGCGAACTACCGGGCGCAGCGGAGATCAAGACGACATGAAAGAAATCAACACACACAGGCCCCCCGCAGCCACAACTAGCCACCGGGCGACGTTGAGGCCGGATCGAACTCGGAGAAGGTCGATGAGGGCGACCCTTGGTGAAGATGTCACCGAACCGAGGTGGTCGGTACATGGAGCACCGAACAATACCGATGGCAACCAAGTCTCGGACAAAGTGCAAGTCGATCTCCACATGCTTTGTCCGATCTTTGCCGAACGGGGTTGGTGGAGAGGTAGACGGCGCCGACATTGTCACAAAGATACAAGTGTGGTCTTTGTCGTGGGGGCGTGAAGCTCGACCAAGAGCCGACGAAGCCGAGGCCTCCGCCACACCGTTAGCAACACCCGGCATTCCGCCTCTACCGAGCGGGAGACAACCGGCCGCCGCTTGATGACCAGAGACGAGGTTGCCGTCAAGGAAGACGGCATACCCGGAGGTAGAGCGGCGAGTGTCCGACATCTGCCCGGTCCAGCGTCGGTGTAGACGCGACGAGCTCGGTGGAGGGAGACCGGTGGAGCATCGAGCCGAGTCAACGGTGCCACGGACATAGCGGAGAAGGTGCTTCATCGCAAAGAAGATGGGGTGCCCGTGGATCATGCATGTGAAGACAGATTCGGCCGAACGGCGACGCGATGTCGCCCGGTGAAGGTGAGGGTACCGCAAGGCACCGGCCAAACTCCGGAAGGCGGTAGGATCCGCCACGGGTCGCCTTCATCGCCAGAAAAGCTTCGCCGAGTATCAACCGGAGTGGCACGGGGGTGACACGCCGCCATCTCGCCCCGCCGAGGATGTCCGTGAGCATACCGTCGCTAGTGCAGAACAACCCCGAAGGGTGAGTCTCCACAAGAACCCCCGGAAGTGGTGAAGTGGACCAAGATCCTTCATGGCAAACTCCTGCTGCAAGGCCGATATGACACGCCGGAGAAGCCGCGGCCGGAGGTTGTGAGGACAATGTCATCAACATAGAGTAGCGTGTAGGCCCCTCGACTCCGTGGTGGTAGACAAACATAGAAGTGTCCGACTTGGCCTCTCCGAACCCCAAGGTGAGAAGGTAGGTGGCAAACCGAGAGTACCAAGCACGAGGCGCCGCTTCGCACCGTATAGTGACTTGTTGAGCCGGGCAAACCGTATCAGCCGACCGAATCGACAAATCCCGCCGGGCCGGGTCGCAAAGATACCTTGCCTCGCACAAGGTGCCATGGAGAAATGCATTCTTGACATCTAGCCGATGCGCGCCAAGAGCGAGAGAGAGCAAGTGAGAGGACTATGCGCATCGTAGCGTGCTTGACCACCGGACCGAAGGTCTCATCATAATCAACCCCGGGCGCCGGGTAAAGCCTCCGAGTACCCAAATGAGCCTTGTAGCGCCCGCATCGCCGTCGCCCGACGCTTTATGCGCCCGATCCACTTGCTCAGGACCACATTGCCGTTGACGGGACGCGGCACAAGGTCCCACGCCCGGTTGGCAAGAAGAGCCTCATGCTCCTCTTCCATCGCCATTGCCGCCGCTAGGATCCGCCCGAGGCAAATGATGACGATTTAAGAATCGGAGACACCGGGCGGATCGCTTCCTGGCGGAGAGGGTCGCAGGACGGAGAAACCCCCGCCGCATGGCGAGTCACCATCGGGTGAGTGTGACGACGGGTCTGGCTGAACGACCGCGGGGTGGTAGATCATAGGGGTAACCACGGACTGCCGTGGTGGAGGAGGCGGGGGGGTGGCGGGAGGAGCCGGGCCGGGTCCGAGGCACCGACGCCGGCCCGCGCGACGAACGTATACCTGCGGCGGCCGCCACGGGTCCCGACCGCGAACGGGGAACGACGCGACGCTGACGCGCTCGGGGCCGCGCTGGCGCAGCGTGGGCCTCCGGCACCGCGCGTGGGCGCAAATACCGGTGCTCGAGGGCCGCACGGGCGCAAAGAAGAGGCGCCGGGCCGCCGCGGGGCGCAGGGGCGGGCTCCCGTCGCGATGGCGCAGCCGTGAGCCCGAGTACCCAGTAGAAAAAGGCCGGAGAGTAATCGGTGGGTCGAATCCACCGGTCAAGAAACAGGACTCCGGCTGCCAGGTACCGTGGAAGGTGTGGAAGAAGTGGAGTAGGGAAAAATCCGACTCGTCGAAGACAACGTGTCGGGAGATGAGGACTCCGGTGGGAGGAAAGGTCGTAGCAGCCGTACCCCCCATGGTCAAGGGAGTAGCCTAGGAACACAAACGTCGTGTCGAGCGGGGCGCCAACTTGTGAGGAGCAAGGGCGGCAAAGTGTTCGGGTAACAGCACACCCGAAGACACGGAGGTGATCATAGGTAGGAGGGGAACCGAAGAGGGCGTGGTGTGGAGGGGAGCAGGACAAGCAAAGGACGGAAGGCGGTTGAGTAGGTGGGTGGCGGTGTGGGAGGCTCGCCCCGTAAGCGGGGCGGAGAGGCCCGAAGAAGGATGGTGCGCATGATGTCGTTCGTGGTGCGGATCATCCGCCGCCCCTTTGCCGCTCGGGAAGAAGTGTATGGACAAGACATGCGCAAATGAACACCCCGAGAGAGGAAGAAAAAGAGCGGAGGCGCGAAAGATCGAACTCACGCCCGTTGTCACACCGACGGCCTTGACGGTGAGACCGAACCGAGTGGACACCCGTGCAAAGAAGTGGAGGAGGGTGGGAAACGCCTCGCACTTAGCACGCAACGGAAAAGTCCAAGAGTAATGGGAGAAATCATCAACTAAAACCAGATAGTATTTGAGCCCGTAAATGCTCGGCACACAGAGAGGTCCACAAATCACAAGCAGTAAAGATCAAAGGCATGCGTAGCATGCGAAGAAGAAAAAAAGGAAGTCCGACATGACGACCGAAATCGACACGCATGACAAAGATGCTCGCATGAGTACGAGTACAAGAGATGTCCGCACTACGACCGAAGCCGAGCCAAAACGCCGCGTCGGTGACCGAAATGCCGGGCGGTGCCGTGGTAGAAGACGGCGCCACGGCAAGAGCAGCCAGCTAGAAGACGGAAGGCGAAGAGTGTAAAGGGGTCCCGTGCTCTCACATCGGAGGAGTGGTCGCCGGAAGCCAAATCCTTCACAAGAAGACCGTAAGTGTCAAATTCGACGAACAAGAGTTATCGCAGTGAACTCCACGAATAGAAAGAAGATTGTGGACCATCTCGAGGAGCAACAAGAACATTCGAAAAAGACGAAAAAGGACCGGGACCGTAACCCACGAGGTGACCGAAGACAGAACCATTTCCCACCATGATAGAAGAAGGGCAAGAGGGGTGGGGAGGTCGAAGAGTCGAGAGTATACTAGCATCCCGAGTGGTGTGGTAGGAAGCCCCGTAGTCGCAAATCCACTCGGCGGTGTCGCCCCCATTGTGCCGAAGGACCGAGCGAAGCTCCGCCGATTCCACCCCCCCGCCAGACGGGCTAGGCGGAGGAGGAGCCTGTGTCAGCCGGTAGAGGAGCCATGGTGGAGTACATGGCGGCCGCCTGAGTGGAGGTCGAGTGTTCCCGCCGCCCGCCCCGAACGGCCACATGGAGATGCGCCCGCCCATGGGTTGGTGAAGGAGGGACAGGCGCACCGCCGGAACCGAAGTGGAGCAAGCGGTGGAGTGGGTCCGCCACAACCCGGCCTAGCCTCGCCCCGCCGGTACCCCCGCCCAAAGACCACCACCACCACGGCCACCACGCCCGCGACGGCGACCACCGCGGCCACCCCCACCCCGCTGGCCCGGAGGAGGGCGGGCACACGAGCACGGAGGAAGAGGACGCAGCGCCGGGCAGAGCGGGCGGTGCAGGGGGTGTGGCACGGCCCCCCATCCGGAGCTCCTCAAGGACGAGGTCGTCCCGACCTCGCAGGAAGGTGGGGAACGGTGTCCGACGAGTGATCCAAGTCCTCAGTGCGCGAACCGCCATTGAGGCCTCGCAGAGGTTGAGCACCGTGACACGGTCATCAAGCTGGTACCCAATGTCGCGGAGAGCGCCGGCCTTTGTCTTCATCTCGCCGGTAGTAGTCGCTAGCGTAGAGGTCCCCCCGCGCTGGCACGGAAGTCGGCCTCGAAATGAGGGACCGGCCTCGGCGCGTCGGGAAGAAGTGCCCTCGATGGCGAGCCAAGACGCTGGCGTCGCGGTGGCACCGCGAGTTTCGGACGGTGTCCTCGATCTCGAGGGAGATGGTCCCAACGATCCAAGATGCAAAGACGACGCCGGAAGGCGGTGCCACGCCGCATCCAAGGCCATGCGAGGGGTGTGTCGAGGCGAACGTGGTCGCCGATGGCGAGCGACGAGCACGAGGAGCATCCGATCACGCCAACGAGCGAGGAGGTGTGCGCGTGGAGTCGAAAGCACGACGGTGACCGTGTTCTTGACGCTCGTGACGCCGACGGCCCGGAGGTGGAGGTAGGCGACCATGGGATCGGGCCGGCTCGACGCTACGGAGAGGAGAGGGCGCCGAGGTGGGTGTGCCGGCCGAGGAGGAGGTGGCGCCGTGTTCGCCAAGACGGGGTGGGGTGGGGAGGGGGACCGGCGCAGAACCGCTCCGCCTCGCCCACCGGGCGAGCGAGAGCATCGGGCGTATCGCGCCGCTGCTTCCCAAGCGAGGGCAGCAAGACGAACACGCCCGCGCCCAAGCTTGGACCTTGGTCGCCGAAGAGCGGGCGAAGCCCGCTGCTCGTCCCCGAGCCACCATCGACGACGGCCTTGCCGCCAAGAGCAGCCGCCGTGATGGGTACATCCCGCAAGGGCATGCCGAGGCCCCCCCGACCAAGGGCGGAGGCGGAAAGACGGCGAGAAGGCGAGCGGTTGGAGCCGGCACGACGGGAGAGACAGGGACTCGCAGGGGCGGCCGGGCTGCACACCGAAGGCCCCGCGCCCTCGCCAAGCAGCCCCTGCGCCCTCGGCGTGCCCTCTCAAAGGGGGCCTCAAGCTACCGCGGAAGGCCGCCAAAGACGCCGCTTCGCCAAGACGCCGGCAGCAGCCGGGCGCGGGCGGCAAGAAGAATGCAAATGGCGGGCGGCGGGCGTGACCCGGCCGCCCGGTGGGGGTCTCGCCGTCGGAGGTAGAGGGGAGGAGGGGCGGGCGGGTCGAGGCCCCGGCGCCAGCGCGACGGCGGCGGCGGCGCCCTGGGGCCGCCGCCCCCGCCAGCGTGGGAGGAAGTCCGCGCTGGACCGATTCGCGCCCTCGGGAGCCGGCCGAGGGTCGCGCCCGCGTAGGGAGAGGAAGGGAAGGATGAGAGGGAGAGGAAGGGGGCTGCTCACCGGAGGATCTGCGGCGCCGGGCGGCCGACCGCCATGGGGAGGCAACGGCGGCGCGTGAAGGGGATCGGGATTTCCTAAGTCGATACCATGTTAGGGAATATACTTACATTGTATTCCTCCAAACCCTAGAAGGGTGGGCAATATAGTTGCCGTACATGGGCCTCATGGGCCTACACATATACACTAACAGTTCACAGTATGTTCTGTAGGAAATTCCTGATCACTGATTAAAAATAATAATCTTTGAAATAAGAGAGAAAAATTATCCTGATTTTGTTTATGTTATGAATGTACATTGCTACTATGCCTATCAGCTTTTTGTAGACTATTGTGAGTAAATTTAAGTTTATGTACTTATGTATACCAAGTGTATAGATCTGGCATCATGAATCTGTCTTATTAGTTTCACATTCAGCAGATTCCAGTTTACATATTATATGATGCTGAATATTGATTTTACACTGATGAGTACACAATATGGACTGTTAGACTTTTTGAAGTTATGCATTTTAGGGACTTGCTTTCAGTGTAGACACTATTGGCAATGTTTAGATGGTGTTCAATTTTTTTCTTTCTTATATATTGCAAGTCCTAGTTAACTTATGCTTCATTTTTCTGAACTTTGGTTTGTTGAACCTCGATGTCATGTGTTTATCTGTTTGTCATAAAACGCTTTTACTTGCATTCAGGGAGCTTGGTATTGAATAGTTCCATATAGCCCACTTGGCCGTGGCTTCTTTGCTGGCAGGGCAGCTGTAGAGCGTGTACCATCAGAAAGTCTATTGGTAAATGAAATTTACACTACCATAATCCTTTTCTACACATAAAGTTATTGATGTTATTTGTTCTGACTTAGTGTATTCTCTTCCTTCAGTCTAAACATCCAAGGTATACTGGTGAAAACTTGGAGAAGAATAAAGTTCTGTACACACGACTTGAAATGTTGTCCAAGAAGTATGGGTGCACCCCTGCTCAACTTGCCCTCTCATGGGTTCTTCATCAAAGAGAAGATGTGGTCCCCATCCCTGGTAATGTTCTGACATTATATGTTAATATTATCATGGTCATGACCTAGCCTTCCTGTGACGAGGGTCAAACCTTTCGCATCACAGAACCAAAAATGTAAAGAAAAATTCTGTCTGCCCAGTTAGGAAGAAATATCCCTTTTTTCAATTTTTAATGCATTTGAAGAAGTTCTGATGCTGTGATAAGCTATAAGATGTAATATTACATCCATGCGCAAATAAGTAAGCATCATACGGTGCTGTTATAGGGGAAAAAAACAGGGCCTATTTACAGTGAAAACCAGGCTGGTCTTTTCACTGCCCTTCTGAATTCCGAATCCTGCCTGTAAACATTGATCTATAACCTTTCAAGCACGTAGAAGTTTGAGGTTTATATGTTGAACAAGTGGTAACTGTTGGACTTGAGAGGTTTCTCTATGAGGCTGTGACTGGTGCATTATATTATTGGTCTTTGAACTAACTTGAGTGATCTGAACTTGGACAAATTTTTATCTGAGTAGCCTTCATAGATTGGATTAGATTGGTATATATTTATGTACTATATGCATCTAACTCTTAAATTAGAACTTGTACCGAACTCTATAAAATTAAATAATATTATTTAGATGCATAATGAAGATTTTTGTACTCCATAGAAGGTAGATAAGTGTGCACTTCGCATAACAATTTCAGAAATTGATGCTAATCTGTCCCTGAACAAAGGAATATATTGCAGTACCTGAATACCAAGCCTTAGAAAAAGCAGTAATGTGACATCCTTCTAAACAATGCACCTATTTATCAGAATTTCTGAAATTAGCAAAGCTCTTCTATCAGATATTGGAAGGAGCATGTCAATTTAACAATGTCTTACACAGTTAGGCCTGTCAGCCTTGACAATTACATTTGTTTCCTTGTCAATTTGAACAATCTACTGCTCAAGTTTTACTTGTCAATTTTACCATCTTAACCCCAAAAAGTGCAGTATCACCTAATTTTCAAAAAATATAAATTATTTTAGTGATATTAAATGCTTTTTTGTGTTATTGTGTTTGTCATGTGGGGCATCTGGAGGTTGCATGGTGACCAGAGGAGGGGGGTGGGGGGTGTTCAGTTACCGCAGCCATATTTGGTCAGCAAAGAATCAGCAAGGATTAATGGATAGGCTACAAATCAGGGCATAGTCTTGGATGAATAAAGCCATAGACAATTCTACTCCCAGTCTCCTTCAACATAGGGCACAGAGGGGGAAAACCTCCCCTGAATCCAATTACCCCAACTGCTCTAGTCTCCCTTCACGCCAAGTTTGCCCAGCCTTCCTCCTAGCAATTGTCATCTCTATCCCCCAACCCCCAATGATCGAAGGACCATGACAGTGCTCTATTACATACCAAAATATAAATGTACAGTTAATTTCCTAGATAACATTGGGACTGAAAGAGCATCACCTTGGCTGTTTCAAACTTAGTAGCTAATTTCCACTTCAACAAGTGTTGTGACTTGACTCCAGAATTAGATTCTGTAGAGCATGCTATTCTTTTAAGAATATGTTCTTGTAGATAAAAAAAAAAGAATATGTTCTTCTCATCAACCTTGTTCCCTTAGGGATCTATGTTTGTGCTGCTAAAATGACTTTAAAAAATCATAATTTTCTCCAGCTACATTTGCCAGATGTTTTACAGATGTAGATGTTAGCAATTTAGCATACAGTCTAGTTCATTTTATGTTTAATTAGTTTAAATGCCCCTATGCTTCATATAGAGAAGGAAAGGCTACTGTTGTTTATGTGATAGCCATATATAAGCTGTATCTTGTTCTGAAATACCATCCAAGTTATATCTGATTGTGCGCACAAGTTCTATAACTTCTCTCTGAATATAGGAACAACAAAAGTGAAGAACCTTGATGATAACGTCAGTGCTGTAAAGTTAAAGCTGAGCAAGGAAGACCTCGAAGAAATCTCGGATGCAGTCCCTGCTGGTGAGGTGGCTGGGTCCAGACTTCTTGGAATCCTGGAGCCTTATTCTTGGAGGCTTGCAAATACCCCACTTCCAAAATAGCGAGTTTAGATTCAAATTATTATTGACCATCCCTATTTGGGTTATGTTATATTATTAGATCATATCTACATGAAACAAATGATTTTTTCTGTGCTCGTGAAAATGCATGTACCTGAAACAAGGAATGTAACTGGTGCTCTGTGTAGAATGTACCAATTGCTGTAGTTAATAAAATAAATATGTTTGAATTGATGTCCTTTATGGTGCACTTTGATATATTTCAGTTCCTATATGATTTCTACTGATGCTACAAGATGCTTCCTGTACAGATCTTGAACCGGGGCCTAACTGGCTCTGCTTGACTAGATCAATGGTGCCTTATTTGGTTGTGCACAACTACTTTGAATTTTGAAAAAAATAGAACATGTCACTTAGCCTCATTTCTAATTAACTGCATTTTGTTAAAGCTTGGTCATGAGTGGAAACAGGATGCTAGCACATCAAGATAAAGATGCCAGTGGTGCTACCTCGACAAAATTTACTGTCTGTGTGCTACATTTTCCTAGTCAGGCGTGTACGGCTTTTCATCTTGAACCCCTGTTGTGTGATTGCTTCGGTAATGCTATTGCATTTTGGCAGATGTGTGTTTTTACCCTTGCTATCTCCAGGCAATAATCTGCTATGTCACAAAAATAATGTTGTACAGACAGTGAGACAGATTAACCTGCACTGTTCCTGCAGGACTTTGCAGATGTTCCAGCAAGCAACCAGGAGGATCGGAGACAATTTGCAATGCCGCGACCTAGCTTGGCACTAGTGTCGCCCATGGGCCATGGCTATTGCCTATTGGTGTCACTTTCAGGAGGAACCTTGGTTGGAGCTGACCAGATTTCGACTGGATCTCGAGGCACACCCATCACGCGCTTCGAGCATCCATCGTCCATCGGAGATTGCGCGGCGGCTGCCCGCTGATGATAGGGAGGCCGGGAGGGAGAGGGGCCGGGGACAAGGAACGCGCGCCCACCATGCAAGAACGACATGTGTGGAGCTGCATGCCTTTGGTCCACCTCCCCAAATTCTAGTGCCGGGATACATCGTTGCCCCGACTGGTTGCCCGCCGGCCGGGCCACAGTTCGTACCTTGATGCAGCCAGCGGCAGGCGATGCAGTGGAGCTGCGGATCGAGCTGCCAGTACGTCTATGATTGTTGGATGATTGATTGGCTGGCTGTTTCATGTGTTATGCTCGACCTTCCGATGCATCTGAAGAATATATAATCTGCAACAAGGTACAGTGTGCTATCTACCACCCGCACTAAGGTTGGTGCAGCTTTCTGAAACTTCATCTCCATCTGCTGAGCAGAGCTTTCTGAAAATTCATCATCTTTGCTGAGCTCTCTGAAACTGTGTACCTATATATCCATTTGGTGTCTTCATTTTCTGTCCAGCCCTAAAATTCATCATTATCTGCTGATATTGCATTATGTGTGAATGCAGCAGGGTATTTACAAACTGATCGATATGTGCTTGTTTATTTCAGGCCTGCTACTTGCTAGCTGCATATCAACCTGGTGATGAGAATCCAAAAGAAGGGCTTGCTTTTTGTTAATGCCTGGAGTTGATTGCAAAGGGCAAAGAGGCCGGCCGGGAATAAAGATGGCAAACCAAAGGGAGAAAGCAAAAGGAGGGGGGCAATTGGGATATAGAGTGTACTAATTGCCTGCTGCATCTCTCTCACATGCCTGCAAATGCATGGCTTTTCCTCAAAAGCCTGGGCTTCAGTATATGCAGCTACCTAGCATGCCTGTCCTTGGGATGGATATAATCCCAATCCCTAGGTTTATTCCGTCCAAACTTTATATATACCCTTTATATCCACATCACTCGTCAAGAATATTCTAGCGTATTAGGCTTTCCATCTTTTGTGTGCTATCTTTCGCAAAGCCATTTAGGTCCATGCATCCACACAAATGCTGCTGCCAGTAGCAACCAGCCATTGATAAAGCCTATATATACTCTCTCGATTCTAAATTACAAGTCATTTTAATTTTTTTTTGTTCATCAATTTTACTATGTATCTAGACATATTATTATATCTAGGTGCACAATAAAATAGATATATATGTACCAAAAAGTTAAAACGACTTATAATTTGAAACGGATGGAGTATTTTTTTATGGGTTAAAAGAATGACTAGGTAGGCACGGTGATGAGTTTGTAAATTTGGTATCCATAGGCTTCCAAAAAAAATACATAGATGTAGAAGTCGAATTTAATTTTGCAAAATTTGTTCAAAAGAAGCGTTCACAATTACAAAGCTATAAATATACAAATTTAATCATTTTTTTGGCAAGTGCACAGCTGTTCTCTAGATTCTTTTCAACATTCTAAATTGCACAACGAAACATGGTACTCCCTCCAGAAATAGTTCACGCTTGACCAAATTCCTAGTAAATAGTATTTACATTATGGCTCCAAAATAATTTATTACGAAAAGTATATTTCATAACTAATCTAGTGATATTTATTTTATATCATAAATATGGATACTTTTTTATTTCTAATTGATAAAACTTAAGGTACTAAACCATGATACTGTGCTAGAATTGCATTCTTTCATGAGCGGAGATAGTACAAGCTAGCTAGTCGCATGACATGGGAAACACCCATTTATAGCATTCAAAACATGGATTGATTTATGGTTTGTATCCACGAAAACAAATAGCGCTATAGCGCCGCTATAGCGCGCCATTTGAAACACCGCGACGCTATTGGCGCTTATAGTGCGATATTGCGCCGCTAAAAGCGCCGCTATTTCCACGCTATTGGCGCTATATCGCGCTATTTTCACGCTATTGAGATATAGTGGCAGCAGCAGGCTGGTGCTACTTCGCATAGTTGCCGTTATTGGCGCAATAGCGTCCAGAAAAGTCCGACGCTATTTTCCATAGCCCACGATCAAAAACCTGGGTTTGTATATATTATAAAAGGGCACTGCTAACCATGAAACTAGATAGTTCCTATATTCACTAATTAGGGTGTCAACTAAGCAAAAAGATGATATGACACTGCAATTAAAGAAGAGAGATAGGAAAATGGTTTCTTAGATAAGGGTAGTCCCAACGGTGAAAACTATACACAATATCCAAGAAGACCACGTCAACAAAAAAAAAAAATATCTATAGAAACTAACTCAAAAGGACTAATTAATAAAGTAGATGATGGAATCATGTCTATACAAGAACCAAGTCATAAAGGATGTAATTAATAAGTAGATGATGGAGAGAAAAGACATGTGATTTGATTAAAAAGTATTTTATAGAAACCATCTCTTAGAACATGTACTCCCTCTGCATCACTCATTAGAGGATGGTTTGGTAAAAGTTTGGGTCAAACATTGAGAATATAAATCATGACTAACTTTTAAGTTGTTGAGTTTGGAAATGTGAAAATCATATTAATAGATTTGTCTTTAAAATTGCTTTTATAAAATATACGTATATAACTTTTGTAATAAATATTTTTATAGAAAATAGAAGTCAAAGTTATGCTTTGGAGACCGTGTAATCGTTCTAAACGCCTTCTAATACCGATAGGAGGGAGTGTATATATGAATTAATAGGCATACAATTAAGCTAACTATAGTTTTTTTTCACTTACCCTAATCGCCATTCGTAAGGGGAGGAGGAGAGATTTGAGATTATATATATGCAGTCTAGCTACCATCAGTTGTGCACGCTTTGAAAGCACTAATATAAGGAAAATGGTGGGGGCATGAGCATGATGCATGTCAACGCACGACAATAAAGAAACCTGCACACATTTTGCACAGGTCCTTTTCCTTCTTGCACCCCATGCATGCATCTTTCTCAAACTATGTGCTATACATGCATGCTGCATGCATGCATATCTCGGGGTTGCATTTGCATGCATATACACGTATGTATATCTCGATCCCCATGCATATGTTGTCATGATAATACGTACATGCATGGGACCATCAGCTCGTAGTCCCACCATATCCATGCATGCATGCACACGGTATCTGATCAGCATGCAAACAGACTGCAAGTCTGCAACAGATGAAAATCTATCCACGCTGCAGACGCTAACTCACACACATATCCATCGGTACGGTAAAATTAGAATGAGCGAATTCAAGACATCTACTGTACCAACTGTTTCGATATAGTACAAATGTTTGCACAAATGACAAACTACAACTTTTTGTAGCCTGTTTCAGAAAAGCTGCTAATTTTGTGACTAGCAACTGTCAGCTTACAAATCACTTTGGAAGTACATGATGAACTGACACAGCGCGCTCTGAACAACCACACGCCGGCCGCTGCCTCGTCCACGTCGTATCCTCCCGCCGGGTGCAAGGAACGAGAATGTACGCAGTGGTCGCTATCACGATTTGCATTCGTTTTCACCGCCGAATCATCGGTGAGTCAGCGGTGAAAGCAATTTCCACCGCAGTGATTGGATAGGGTACTGGACAGCATACATAGCGGGGTTGAAAACGGGTGGTGTGCAAATCATTTTCGCGACAAGCTCGTCACGCGTGTCCGGCGCGGGGATAACCACTGCACGTAGTTTTCACCATGCAACAGGTCATCCGCCAACTGGCCGTGAACGAAAGCAATTTTCACACCGCTAGTCTTTTCGTATGCACATGCGCCCCCGCCAGATTTTGATCAGGCAAAATGAAACTTAATTTTAACTTTTTCACCATCGATAAAATTAACAAAAAAACCTAGTAGTCGCTAGTACTATATATACTCTAAGGGTCTCCCAAATGTCATATGACAAACTAATCTGTCCTTACTAGCCTTCGTGCCCATTCTTTGAAAATCCAAAAAAGATCAATCGGGGCAAGGAAACCATAATTTTCCAAATCATTCATCATCATTGTGATGAGTAAAGGGCACATACACAAAACATATGGAATGGGCGTGCTGTGGAACAAAATACTCGTTCGAAATAGCTAGTATATAACAAAAACACAACAAATGAATAACAATCGTGACATGATATAAGAAAAATGCACACACATGTCACAAAGGCATAATGTAAAGCTAGCAAGCATTTACCTTTACAAACTGCTGGGGTTCGCATGTGACCAAGGTATATCCACATTATTGGAAAATTTTCACTACATCTGATCCTAGTTTCACAATCCTTGTTTATCCCACCATCCAATTCTATATATGAAAGCCCATGTGTCAAACTCTCAATGTCTAGAGACAAAATATCTTAATGAACCATCACTCTCATCTAATTTGCTAGTGACATCGTCTCTCCGTCTATGAACGCCCACATGTCAAACTCTCCTTAACTTTGCTCTCTTTGAGCTCTGCCCCTCCATCCTATGCCGCCTCCATTACCTCCCAAGTGTCACCACTCTCCGCCCTTCCCTCATCACATGGCCTTTGTGCTCCTCTGTCGCCCTCATCACATGGCCTCTGTGCTCCTCTCACTAGTACCTAAAACGCTTTCCGTGGCGGTCATTTTTGGTTTTGCGTGGCGGGCACACGCTGCCCGTCACCAACCAAAGGTCACGGTTATCGCATGATTAACCGTGACGGGCTACGCGTGCCCGCCACGCTTAAAATATTTTGCGTGGCGGGCAGATTAGGATGCCCGCCACGGCTAAAAAATAAAAAAATAAAACTAGACAGGCCCGCCGAGCCCATCACGGGCCCGCCGAGCCCATCTAGGGTTCCAGTGCCCCGTCGCCGCCGCCGAGACCCCATTCGAGCCCGCCAGCCGCCGCCGCCGTGGAGGCCACCGCCGACGCCGCCGTGGAGGCCCGCCGGCCCGCCTCCCGGTACCTCCCGCCGTGGATCGGCGACGAGGAAGCCGCGATCCGCCGCCGACGACAAACGGGCCCGACATCGAGCACGGGCGGATCGCGCCGTGGCCGCCGCCACCCGCCGGATCTGCCGCCCGCCGCCGCAATCTCGCCGATCCGCTTGCCGCCGCCGCCACCTCGCCGGATCCGCCAGGCCGACGCCCGCCGGATCCGCCAGGCCGCCGCCCCGCCGGATCCGCTGCCGCCGCCGCCACCGACGCCCTCGCTGCCTCCCTCCCGACGCCGGTGGAGGTACGGGTGGAGCCGCTGGTGCTCTTCCCACCGCCGGTGGAGGCGGATCCACCGCTGGGTCTTGGCCGCCTTCGGGCAGCCCACCGCGCCGACCGGGGAGGAGGTGGGGGGGGGGGCGCCGCCGGGGAGAGGAGTCGCCGCCGGGAGAGGGAGGCGAGGGAGAGAGTCGCGCCCGCGCCCCGCATGACTCGCGACGAAGGGAGGTGTCGCGACGGCGGGAGGCGAGGGAGAGAGGGCCGCCGCTTCGATGAGTGTGGAAAAGAGAGAGAGGTGGAGTGAGGAAACCCTAGACGGTTTATATACTGAGAGTAGATATTGGGCCTTGAATAGTTATGGACTGGCCTCATTTTGGGTGGCGGGCCTTTTAAGATGCCCGCCACGGGAAAGATTTTTTGCGTGGCGGGCACCTTAACACGCCCGCCACGCAAAAGATTTTATTTTGCGTGGCGTGCGTGTTAAGGTGCCCGCCACGCAAAAAATCTTTCCCGTGATCGGCAAAAAACGCCCGCCATGTAAAAAAAAGCCGGACGTGGCGGGTATTTTCCGTGACGGGCAAAAAAAGTGCTCGCCACGGAAAAGATTTTGCAAGTGCTCGCAAAATCATTTCGTTACTAGTGTCTATCGCTCATATAATGCAAAAAGTAAAGATAACACATGAAATGCATGAGAGTGGAACAAAAAGAATAGAACCCATCTCACTATCTCTTTTCTATCTCGTGATACTCTCCCTATTTGGCATCAAGCACCAAAACCTAAGATCCACTTCGAGGGGTCGACATAGTCATGCTAGGTTGCGTATTATGCTATAAGCTATCTAAAACAATAAAGCAACTTGCTCATTTCCTATCTCTGCAGTCGCCTCAGTGACATGGGTTATAATAATTGGTGGTTCACTAAGTCGCCTCGCTAAGACTAAGGGTCTCTAATATAAATATGGTGTAGCTAGAGGAGGTTGACTCTCTGTAGTAGTTGTCCCTAGGGCTCCAGAAGCATATATTCATAGGAGCCATAGTTGTCATTGATGGTGTTTGTTCTCTTGCAATCTCACTAAAGGTGGTAGAGAGACAACAAGATGCGATACTTACTGATGTCGAGACCATCAATGACTTTGTTTTTCCAATAGAAGTGTAACCGAGTAGACTATGACAAGCCCGCAAGCCCCTATGCCAACCTGAACCAAATAGTCTATATGTGCTCGAAGTATGTAAAAGTGTGTGGAGTGCTGAAATTGTGGCAAGAAAGAAACAACTATCCTAAAAAGTTTGGCAGACTGGCAATTTTAAAGTGTGGCATGCAAGAACCTAATAGGCACTTGAAATTTATATTTGAACTTACATGAGGGCCAAAAAAACTTGACAAATTGTGAGAGACTTAATTGGGCAGTGACTTCATGGGATGAATAATGAAAAGATCTATAAGAGATAACCAAAAGCTATCTAGATTTGGCCCCTCGACGAAAATTGAACCACATGATAGGAGTGAAAAATAGTAGGAGTGAGAGGTGACGGTAGCTTTTAAGCCAAGAAATTTGTCAATGATAGTTATATGGAATTTTTGTTCTACAAGATATAGTAGGGGCGCATAGAGAGAGGACAATTGTCACCTAAAAATAAACAAAATTTGCCAAAATACTAATTTTAAGTAAAAGGAAGTCAAATTTTACAATAAAAAAGGCTAGTTATTGTCCACACTATTTGTAGGGACCATCTTTCTACTTTGTTAGAATTAGTGTGTACTACCTCCATCCCAAATTAAAGGAATGCAGTTCTATGTTTGCTCAAATTTATAAAAGAACTAGTAGTTTGTTCTCAAAAAAGTACCATTATATATTTTGTGTCATCAAAGTTGTCACTCTTTTGTGTAAACTTATATAAAACTTAAGACACTTTGACTTAAAAAGAATAGAATCCCATTCTTTTTAGGTGGTAGTATACGATCGAGACACAAGAAAACACCAAGATGCTTCGGAGTTCAATGTATCCTCTTAACTATCTCAACGAGAACAACTCTATATGCTTTTGGCCGAAGATCATTATGAGAGAACACATGCCTCTCAGAGAAACAATTAAATCGTTAAAGGCAAGAAGATAAACTTGATGGTCCATTCATCAAAAGTTGTGCAGATCGATCGAATTAGCTAGCCCGCATTACCCTAAATGGAAATAAAATAAAAATCAATAAATTACTAAGAGTGGATGCAGTTTGGGTGTGGTTTTTCATTCGTCTCCCAATGCTACTTCAAGTAGCCTAGCTACTAGAAGTTGTGGCTCCACGTCTCGTTGACCGGCGGCAGCCGGGCGC
Source organism: Hyparrhenia diplandra (assembly GCA_015847255.1). Lineage (NCBI taxonomy): Eukaryota > Viridiplantae > Streptophyta > Magnoliopsida > Poales > Poaceae > Hyparrhenia > Hyparrhenia diplandra. The sequence goes on along the minus strand of JADLZK010004130.1, from coordinate 58,032 downwards.
CGAGGTACTGCCTTGCTGTCAGGTCGGTGGCGCAGCTGGCGGTGCGGCTGGCAGTAGCTGCTGTGGCGCACAGTGGAAGCTGCGGCAGCTCGGCCTCCACCTGATGACCGCCACCATCGACGCCGAGGAAGTCCCTAGTGAGGCGCCGGTGGCCGACGGTACTGGCCACCGAGCCGTCCAGAGTGAGACCAAAGTTGACCGCCGGCGTGTCTGTGAGGATGCCGGCACCACCGGTGGTAGTGGTGGTGGTGATGCTGGCGTCTACATGCATGTGGAGGTCAAGATATGGCGAGGGTTGTTGCATCATCATCCTCGGCTGCAGGAAGGGAGACAGCTCTTGGTGCAGGAAGAAGAGGGTGTTGTTAGGGTTTTGTGCCGCTACCACAGGAGGAGAGTTGGAGAACGGGAGGAACAATGGTGTGATACTGTTGGTGTTGAGAAGGTCATTGTTGCTGCTGCTGTTTGTGGTGGTGATAGTGCTGCTGTTGTTTGCTGCTGCAAGAAGCCTTGCGCTCTCCCTCTGCTAGGGCATCACAGAAGGCCCTGTGCGTGAGTAGGCTGTCCTTCCTGCACACCCACCAGACCATGCATCAAACGAAACGGGTTAGTTAAACTATAAATGATCAGAGGAAGAGTATGATTAATTAATTGGTAAACTATAGGTTAATATTATACTTATTGAAAATGTACATATGCACATGCGTGAGTACTCAATGCATGCAATCCATGCATGTAAAGTTTGATTTAACTTTGCTGGCGAAAAGCTGCGTCCTATGATTAGCTAGCTTCTTTTGTCAGTTTCCTTTGTGATCACTACTGAAAAGAAGCATGCATGTGTGCGCGCGTGTACATGTAGGTGTAACTAAATTCAGTGTGGTAATACTAGTAAAATGTGGTGGTAATACTAGTAAAATGCACTCCTTTCTACTCCAAATTGTAAAATGTGGTGGTTTTTCTAGTTTTTACTATATTCATATTTAGATATATGCACTAGATATAGATACTAGTAAACAAAAAAAAAAATCTTATAATTTGAAATGAAACAACAAATCCTTGTGACGCGTAGCTACTTTACTGTTCGTCTTGCCCTTGAATATATATATTTTTTTAGATAATGGCCCTTGAATATATATAGCTGACCACATGCATGTTATCGAGTGTGGAGGGACCCCTGTGTGCTGCTTGAAGCTGCCACTTAACCTCATAACTCTCTAATGTAGAAAGTGTGCAATACAAATGGAAATGTGAAAACGATCGTACGTACTGCATTAATTATTACACTGCTGTGCTACTATACATACTTGCAGTGGTAGTAATTCATAAACTACTACTCAATTGCTTCATATAGACACTGTAGCAGTGGTTCCATGCATTTTGAAGAAAATGTCATGATGGCCAAGCCACATGGACTGCCCATAAAGTAGGTGAGGCTGGGTGTTTCCATATATGCAGGTAAACATACTGCGTGAATACATAGTGCTAGTTTCACCAGGGATTCATGTTTTTTTTCACAGTAAATTCAAAGTACCATCCATGCAAGTTCCCAGCTGGGGTTCCTATATATATTTCTGTTTCTTAATTTCCATAAGCAAAAACTAGTTAAGTAGTAGTATGTGCATCGTTGGGATGTGATCATCCAAATAATATTATGATAAGATGCATTGGAAACCCTAAAATTCTAAATGAAGTCCTTCCACATGCGGTTATATATATATACATTTTTTTGTTGGCATCATTATTATAAGAGTTTTAGAACCGTGCCACAAGCAGATAGCGTTGGCTTGTTTCATGTGTGTGTGTTTTAGAATCTACTATCATTCAGGAGTCCTGTGGAACTAAAAAAAGAGTTGCATGCGCATGCCATGCATGCATGCACCTTCATCAACACGACTCGTCAATTATCTTTGTGTAGCCCAAAACAAAAACCTTGTTCTTGAAAATTTGTATATAATATATGTACTATCTAACCTGTCCATGTATGTGAAGTCAAACCATTCAATCGGTGAGTGAAGGGATAGATGTGGTATATAAATGTATGCTTATGTTGACATTTAAATTGGAGCCATGCCGGTTTCAGAACGGGCCCATGATAATTTGGGCATGATCTAGGAAAAACTCTATGACGACTAGAACTCCGTGTCTTGTAAGGGTTCTTCCTGCGAGACGTTCGTGTGGTTATCAGGTGAAGAACAATCTTATCGGTCTCCTAGTCGGCTTCACCGTTGGGACCTCCCTCCGTTGCGTGCTAGGCCGTGTGTCCTCTGGGCGGTATATATATATTTTTTTTTGGCATTAATCCTTCTATTTCTTGATCTCTAGACTAATTAAACGACTTTAATTCCTTGGATCTCCCTAACTAAACGACAGGCTTGATGGAACAGTGTCGCCAGTCGATCGAGGCGTCTAGGTTTTTGATCTCCGGTGCGAGACAATGAACAGAGATTATTAGGCGTCCATGAATGATCTTGAACAAGAAAGAGAGTGGTGGTACCTGGAGAAGAGGATGCCGCAGTCGCAGCGATACTCGCGCGTACCGCAGCCCTTGACGTGCGCCTTCCAGTCCGACTGCACGGCGTAGCGCTTCCCGCAGCGCTCGCAGCGCCACCGCTTCTCCCCGTGCTTCCGGGAGAAGTGCTTCTTGATCCCAGTCAAATCCCCAGAGCTCTGGTCCATCGATATCAATCATTCCATGCACTAGTCGGATTGTTCTAGATATGCATATGCATCATCGATCGATCCCCGAGTTACGTACCTCGCCGGGTCGTGGTGCACGCACGTTGGCTCGGGGCAGACGTACACGCGCTTGCGCGGCGCCGCCGGCTCGGCACCCCTGCCTGCCGCCGCTGCCGGCGCCGGAACTGGACGGGAAGCTGCTGCGCTGGCGGAGCTTCCATGGGAGGTTGTGTCCCCGGCGGTGCAGCTGCAGGTTCTGGTCCCTCTGGAACCCCTTGTTGCAGATCTCGCACACGAACCGGTTCGTCGCCACCAGCGTGCGCGGCGACAGCGCGATCACCTCAGCGCCGGGGTCTTCATTTCAATATGAAATTAAATTAGTCAGCAACCAACCATGCCATGCCAGGGATCGATCAGCACAAAAGAATGAAATTGAGATGGATGCATCACATGGTTCATTTCTAGTTCTAGAGCTAGCTACGTACCTGGGTTGCCGGGCTGGCTTCTCTTCCTCTTGGTCCCCGCCGCCGTCTTGTTGGGCTCGTCCGGCTGCTGCTGCGGAGGAGGCGGCGGCAGCGGCAGCGGCACGGTGGTGGCCGAGGCCGCCGGTGCGAGGAAGAGAGGAGGAGGGCTCAGGGCGTAGCTGGCCATGTCCCCGCCATAGGAGCTGGATCCAGTGGTCTCGTGCTCGTGCTCAGACGAGAGATCAGAGAGCATCATCATCATCTGTATCTATCACCACTCACTAGCGCCTCTTGTCTGTTTCTTGGTGTTCTCTTGCAGTTGCACACTGGCCGGCCAGGCTAAGGCTAAGCTAGCTACTGATCCTCACTATATGCGCCACTTCTTAGCATCTATATATATACTGATCTTCTATGTGGTTCTGTGGTCTCAGCTACCTCAAGGCTTCTAGTGCTGTCCAATTGTGTGTGATTATTTGAGAGAGAGAGAGAGCAAGATCATCGATCGGAGGTTATTGTATTATTGCAGGAGAGGAGAGGAAAAGGCGTCAGAGAGGAGGGATGTGCAGTGGCCGGCCGGGCGATTTGGCGTTGCCCTCTGCAGGCGCAGTTGCTGCAGCCAGAATAAGAAGGCCTACGTGTAGAGATGCTGCGTGCAATCGAGTGCACTCCGGCCCTCTGCAGGTCCCTCGTCCAGGGCCAAAAAGCCACGCCCATCCAGCCAGCCAGCCGTGCCCTCTAATCTTTTCTTCCCTTTAGTTTCTGCATCTTTTTATCAATGGCAGCTAGCAAGCATGCATGAACATGTGGTACAACTTGAGCTATACACAGTAGTCACACACACACACACACATGCATCATCAGTGCATCAGCAAGTATTACAACCATCATTCATGGAGGATATTTTTATTACTTGGATTACCAGCTGGCGGTGAAACTTGTTGTGGTAAAAAGAAATACATGCCTAGAGTCTGCCATTGAGGCATTGGAAAAAGCAAGCTAGCACCAACCTTTAGTTTTCTTAGTAACTGATGAGCTCCATATGACCATGGTGTCGACATAGGAGTACTATCTTTGTGTGGGCAAAGTAGTTGAGTTCATTCTTGTGGTGGCTGCTACCTATATGTTGCTACTATCTTTCTTTGACCGCGACTGTGTGAAATTGAGGTACACAACTGAAAAGGAAATTGTCAATGTTTTGCACACCAAGAGTAGCAGACAGCAGGGACTAATTTCAATTTCTATATATTTTGTAGCTTTATTAACTCAGTGTGTGTTAATCAGTCAGCATTTAAATCATCAGCAAAAAAAAAAAAAAAAATACAGTAGCCATACTGCTTTCAACCTTTCGCTGCTTCTAATCTCATCTGGATCGGAGCTCTGGTTCCTCCTGCCCTGTAGTCAGAGAGGACCAATGGAATTGGAGAAAGGACTAGTACATCTAAAAAAAGGTGGACAAAGGGTGGAGGGAACAAGTGATTCATTGCACATACAAGGGATCAAACTCACCCTACAATGAAAGCTAAAGTTTCAGCACAGAGCAGAACCACTCATTCATCTACTTCAAGTTTTGATTTATTTTGTGCCCCCATCTCCTGGGTTGTTAATTCAGACTGAGTTGAGATTGATGTTCAAAGACAGCTTTCTGTTTACTTGCAGTGCAGGTACTATGTAGTGTATCTTGGTGAGTAGATGTGTGTTAGAAAGGCTGTCTAGGGCTTCAAAGTCAGATCAGATGAGACCAGACATCCACTCTTTAGTCTTGTTTGTCTCTAGTTTCTCTCTTAAGGTCTGTCTTTTTTCTGCAGGCGTCTTCATCAGTCTTAAACAAGGTTTCTTTCTTGCATCTTTCTGAATCTCTGATGCTCTGTATGCTTTTTAAGCCTGCCCATGCATTTTTTTTGGGTGCTTTGAGGGATGGTACTGGTTTATAATTCCTTGCTTGTTGCTTTAATCTTTTCCTTCTTTTGTGTGTGTGTCTCTCTCCTTTTCTTATTCCATCCATGCTTTTGGTCCAAAGATGGTTAGCCCCACTGATGAGAATTTTTGGGGCCCTTTCTTTCCCTTAATTCCCCCCTTTGGCATTGTGGGCACTCCTGCTGTTGGTTAGTTGGATCTTGTGCATGCAGCTCTAACTCTTCTAGTCAGGGATTCAAATATCCGCTGTAATTAACTTGCGTTAAAAGATATTGGCCGTAACTGGCCAAACTGCCTAGCAATAACAGGTTCCATGTTACAAAGCTGTCAAATTTCAGATTAGTATTTGAATTTCAAATCCTACTACTAGCTAATGTTACGGTTGTTTCTCCTTTTTTATTTAGCAAATAAGTATTATCTTTATTTAGCAAATTGATGTATTGAAGTAAGAAAATTGGAATCATAGTTATTGTTGGAGAGATGATGCATCATCTCATCTAGTAGCAGTAAACTTGAGTCGGTTACTTGCAGGTCACCGGTTCACAACTCCAAAGTTCGCACATTTGACGGGTGCTGCTGTATGTTTCCGATTTTTTAATCCTATACATATTTGGTTCTGACATAAACTATTTTTGTTCATCATTTCCCTTCCTTTTTGAATTTTGCTTTTTTCTAGGAGAAAGCAATTAAGGGTCACATGCAAAGTTGCCTGAATAGTCTGTAGGTGCCATTGGTGCCATTCGCATTTTCACGTATATTTAAGCTCCGAAATAATTAAGCGGTGGGAAGATAGTAGGTGACTTGTTAATATTTTGTTCTTCCATTTTCTCCGTCAGAAGTCTTCACTGTTGTGCGCATACTGACATTTGGGATCACATCACATACAGAAAAAGGATATCATCCTGTTTAGCCTGAACATGACTCCTTTACACTTGTTACCATAATACAAAATTACTAGTGTGTGCATATTTCTGCCTCTTTGGCTTTCTCCTTATTAATTACATGTCGCAACGCTGTCCACATCTTTAACAGTGACCTCATCGTTACCTCAACCAGTGGCCTCCTATGGAATCCGGATGCAGAGCTTTCAACATCACTGAACTACCTCAGTCCACTACGGTGAGCTGCACACAGGCTCATAGTGACAGTGCACATGAGCGGTCTGCAAACGGCAAAATGCAACCGCCCTACCAATGGCAACACAAAACTTCAACAAGCATGTCTGGACGAACTAGATCACAGGTAGGCTGTAGCCAAATGCCAACACAGAGCACACGAAAGCATGACGAGGCGAGACACCAAATAGTTCAAATTTGCTCATATAATTCATCAGTTTGATGTACAAGGATCATGGATTCATGAAACTTAAGACACAAGATGCTTATCAGTTCATCAGCATGCTGAGGGTGTTTTAAGGTTACACCAATCACAGGTGGAGATTGACTCTACTCAACCAGTCAAAACCTACTCCCTCCATCCGCAAATATCTGCACGTTTAGGATTTAGGCACAAAGTTCAAGGCTGTTGTGAAATTACTAAAATACCCCTCTAAAGGATCTGACATCCTATACAATACCAAGCCAGAGAGGAGACCGGACCCTTGGGGAAGGAACGAGAACACGGCTGCATGCTGCATGCCTTCTTTTTTTATTCTTGGCTAGAAATGTGTGGTGAATAACACTCGGTAGTGTAGTCTTCGTTTATTTTTATATATATTTGCTCTTGTCCCATGCCTGTACAAGTTGCAGGCTCTGGCCGTTGAGCAGGCTTCAGATGCCTATCGAGGCTCTTTATTTACGGATGGAGGGAGTACAACCCAACCCTAGAACCCTGACCAAGATATAGCACCGTCCACATCGTGCAATGACTGATAACAGCTGTATGTATACGTTGGCCTGTAGACATTTTTGCCACTTCAAACCACTTTGCCACCTGCCAGTCGACGTCGGAGACATTAGCCAACACCCCACGTATCTCCCACCTGCATCCATCACGGAATTCGAATATCAGTACACATGACAGTAAAAAAGTGACAGTGCCAACATAGGAGTACTCCTTTGCAGAGTGCTGGCTACTTACAGCAGTACAGCACTAAGCCTTCAACGTCAAGGCAGTGACCTCCACAGTACGCCTTCAGTATGAACATATCCACCAGTCAACTGAATAAAGAGCAATTTTAGAATGTTTCAGAAAGGAGTTGGGGAAAAGATGAGGGTAAATCTGAAGATGCAACTGCACAAACATAATGGATGGTTTAGAAGGATGGGTCATCAGCCTTCTAACAGTAACTAAACTACATTACCAAATTTTAACAGGTTTGTGTCGTTGAATTGTGAATTTGAAATGTACCAGTTTGTTCAGGATGGTCTGCAATAGTAGGGAAAGCACCAGTGACTGTGGGGGCAACCATTAGGAACTGACTCTACTTTGGGCTAGAAGAACTCAGATACCCTAGTTGTTGAGCAAGGTCATCCACGTCTTCAGTTCTTGCCTCCAACTCTAACTGTCCTGCCTTGTCTCCAAAGTCTTCGACCAACAGCTCTGCCCAGAAGTCATCATTCAGCTCTGGCTGGTCACTAGCTTGAGCCACATTCCCGCCATCTATGCTTCCCTTTCCAAGCTCCTGAATGTTCACTGCTAAATTCTCCAACTCAGGCATTCCAGGTTCGCTGAGCCCATTGAGCACATCTGACTCAAAAACAAACTGTGAATCAAGCTGTTCGCCCTGACTTGCTTCCCCAGGACTGTAGAATGGAGTGCTGTCAATGGGCCTCCTTCTTTCTTTGAGATGGCATCTTCGAGCTCCTTCCTCATGTCTTGTTGCTGAACCAACTGCTGGAAGAACTCTGGATTCCGCATTGCTCTTGCCAAGAACCCCATCATCTGTACCTGCTTCTGTTCAGCCACTCGCAGCCTTTCCTCCATGGCCCTCACATGATCTTTAGTGGTTTGCTGCTCCTGCCTTAGCTTTACTACTTCTGTGATCAAAATGTTCTTGTCGCGCTTCAGCCTATCAATCTCTTCACAAATCCAAATTCACCAACCTCCAGGCAAGAAGCAGGGGCCTGCTGCTGTCGCGAAGGTGGCACAGACGATGGTGGCTTCCTTCTCTTTATCATCTTCAGCAGGTGCCTTTGACCCCTGAGGAAACCTTCATTTGCAAACTCCCACCTGTCAGGATCAACCTTTCTGAAGCCCTGTAGATTGCAACAGACCAGAAATGGTCATCAGCAAGTCAGTCAAAAGGCAATATGTTAGTTTGGATGAGGTTCCATGTAAATTTCAGCTTATGTATCTTTGCAACTGCAATAAGGGTAGCAGGAATAATGATAGAGCAGCAATATACTATAGCATGTGAAGGTGATCAGTAGTCTTCTAGAACAAAACAATTTGGTTCTTGGTACTTCATCCAGTATCTTGTTCCATATATAGCTACAATAACAAAGTTCAAGAAACCATGTCAGGATTATACATTTGCTGGGAGAGTTAATCTCCCATCTTCTAGCCTCACCTGAAGATGAAGTTCACTGGAGAATGTATCATAAACACTTTCAAGGATGTATTTGTTCACAACCAAATGCTTGCAACAACCAAGATCATGGCGAACACTAAAATAGTAACACCATAGCACTGAATCCCTACTGCCATAAACCCACAACACGACCACATATGCTCAAAACATAATGCAATAGACAGCCAATGATCAGAATCACTTCAATTGCTCCAAATCTTGTTTTCCGCAATCTCAAAGAGCACACAATCACTTCAATCGCTTCGCAACACATCCATCATTAGCTTCAATCCCCCTTGAGCCCCTTCCTAATCTTAGCCAGATGTTTGATCTTATTGGGGAAATTGCTGCCTAATATGCACAAAATCACATCAATGCCTCACAATCACAACAGTGTTACATCACCTAAAACCTTAGGCCCCGTTTGATGAGATTTTAGATTTCGAAAATCTAGATTTTAGGTGAATTTCTAAAATCTAGATTGTAAACAAAATCCAGTTTTCTTGTTTGGATCCTAAGATTCTAGAATCTGATTTCATCTTTTTTTCCCCTACATTCTATTTATGCCCTTAACTATTTCCACTTCATGCAATGCCAAGAGGGGCAAAACGGTAAAATGTCACTCAAAATCAGCTAGAATCATCTCTTCTCTTGATTTTAGATTCTAGCAATCCTATCTCTAAAATTCTAGAATCCTGGGCTGTTTGGAAGTTGCATGGATTTTTTTTTTGTGGGATTTTAGAATCCATGAGGATCCAAACGGGGCCTTAGTGAAGAACAAGCACAACAGATTTTCGTGTCCTAGTACAGCATACAGCAAACCAGTTTAATATTGCAGAGGATTCTGATGCTCTAGGCGCAACAAAACAGCTCGCAACCAAACACAAATTACCAAACTAGAACATCAACATTAAGAGACAACGATTATTTCAAAGGAAAGGAAGAATGGTTAGGGGGGTTTTGCCTACTCACATAGGTGTTGAGCTGGCGCACGAAGCTTGAGAAGTTGCTGTGCTTGAAGAGTCGCGGGAGCAGCGCGTCGGCGAAGACGTGCGGGTCCCAGACGACGAAGCTGTTGCCGGCGCGGCTCCAGGAGACGACGGCGTCGGTGGCCGGGTCCTCCACCAGGTCGAACGTCTTGGTGAGGAACGGCGGGGACCCACCTCGTGCAGCCCCTCCATCGGGCGCGGCGCACCCACGCCGCCGTCCTGCATCGGCTGCTGCTGCTCCAGGAGCTCCTCTTGACAATGCCCGGCGCCACCGACGGGTCCATGGCCGCCGCCCAGGCCCAAGAGCCCGGCTCGCGGGGACTGGAAGCCAAGCGGCGCCCCGGTTGCGGCACGGAACCCGAAGCTAGAAGTCGATCCGAGCGATTCAGGAGCACGAATCGGCTGGACGAGGAGCGGATCGGGTCGGCGCTCTAGGATATTTGCGCGGGAGGGTGTTGCAGCGAAGAAGAAGAAGAAGAAGCGAGGTGGAAGAAAGGCGGAGAGAGATGGGGGTGGAAGATATTCGCCGCTGTGAAATGGGGAAAAGTGCCGGTGAAATCGGGAGAAGGTCGGCCGGTGGGCGGTGGCCGGAGCGCTAAATACCCCCGCCGTACGGGCGCGTCGAGACACGTCGCGAGGGTTGTGGAAGGTTCTAGACCACGCGGCGAGCACGCTGCCCTCGGAAGCTTCTGGAGACGACGGCGCAAGTGGCCGGCAGGCCGCGTGGTTGTGGGAGTCGGCGAACGGAGGCCCAATCGGAGGCCCACAACGCATCGGCCCTTGCCCATTGTCAGGAAAGTTTATTTATTTAATTATTTTTTTTTTTTAACAGCACATTCAGGCGCCAAGTCAGCAAAGATTTTTTCCTTTAGGAGACAGCAGATATTTTTGCTCGTGATCACGGCGACACGTGTCATCCTTGGGGATAGGACCTTTGCCCTTTGGAACCACAGCTTCCAACTTCGATTCTTCACGCGTCCACGGTCAATCAGATGTCACTTCCGCAGTGCGCTCAAGTGAGGTTAAATTTTCTTTCCACTTGAGAGACTACTGCGCACTCCATGAGCCGGTGGCACACAAATGAAATATTTTGGAGCCATGAACGTTGAAGAACCCGTGCTCATTCATTAAACAAGTAGGAGTATTTTGTTTGCTACTGAGCTATGCACACGTTAGAGAGACCCTATTCTCAGCCTCTACAACTCTTACTCATTCTCATGTACCTCTTTCTCCTACACCTTTGACTCTTTCTTGAGAACTCCATTTCTAGGAATCAAATGCACATTGCAGCATCCTTGAGTAACACTATTTCTTTTGCAAGTAAGGCATCTTTCGGGCATCACTCCACACTGTTAAGGCCTTACTACTATATACTCCCTCCGTCCCACTGAGTTTGTCACCCTGGATTCCGTGCCATCTTATTTGATGCTTTGTCTTATTCAATTTTTTTGCACAAATATAATTTATTTTGTAACGACTTATTTTATCAATGAAGATACTTGAATATTGATTAATTTATTTTATGATTTGCATAAATATTTTGAATAAGACGGATGGTCAAACATGAAGTTCAAAAGTCAAAAACGACGAACTCCATGGGACGAAGGGAGTATGTGGATAGGGACGATGTGGCTAGTTAAGGTGCCTGCTCGTTTTCTAAGGAGTAAACTGCATGGCCGGTCCTTAAACTTGTAGGAGTGTGTCATCCCGGTCCACAAACTCACAAAGTGTGCTATCTGTGTCCTTAAACTTTATTTGGGTCTTATATTAATTCAAACGGGTATGGATCCGTGCCTGCATACTGAGATAAGACTTGATTGCTTAAAATAGAATAATAGTGGGGCTTATATACACGATCGCCTAGACACAAAAATAATACTAATGTTTATAAAGTTCATCAGGGGTTCTTTTGAAAAACAACGTCTTCCTCCTCTCATCTAAATGTACGCATGCGCCGCCGCCGCCTCTAGGTGTGCGTGCGCATCATCCGCGCCTGGGCACGCGTGCGCATCACCGCCGCATGTTGCCTCCTCGAGTGCTGGGTGTCCGAGGCTTCAGCGAGACGACGCCTTCGATCAGACTCGTGTAGAGCTAGTGCTAGTGCTAAGCTCGGTGCTGCAGCTTCCCTGTGTGACTGCCAGCATGGGGAACAATGCGGGGTAAAGCTCCCCAGCGGCTCACCGGTGCCAAGCTCGATGGGGGTGGCTTCCCATGGCGTACATGGGTGCCGACGAGCTAACCATGGCCGTGTGTGAGAAGTGTGTGAGAGAAGAGAGATAGAGCTGACGTGTGGGGCAAACCTATTGGATTAATATGAGACCGTGTGTGTGAAGAGAGATAGAGCTGACGTGTGGGGCAAACCTATTGGATTAATATGAGACCCAAACAAAGTTTAAGGATCCAAATGGCACATTTCGTGAGTTTGAGGACCGGGATGACACTCTGCTACAAGTTTAAGGACCGGTCATGTACTTTACTCTTTCTAAGAGATAAAATTTTACATGTTTCTCCAACACGTGGCAGGTCACCTTCTCGCCAAAACTATTCCCCATTATCTTCAAAATGTTGCGCATTAAACACCCCAAAACTCTTGTACAAGAGCCAAAGGCATATCTAAATTTTGCTCGCTCCAACCCACAAGTCTGTCGTGATGACAAAGAAGTGGGAGAAGATCTGCAGGACCTTATTCCACATAGGTGGCTCTGCCACTTGGAGACCCGACCCTACATCTATGAGGACCTTATCTACGCTATCAGGCAGGGAACGACAAATCCCCCGCACATCCTAGGCCAGCTAGGCCATTGGAGGTGTATGGGAGTTTGGTTCCTTAGCTAGCGCTGGCCTCGCCTAGCTCAGGGAATCTGTGTGTGTTTGGTTGGCTAATGAGTAGCTCTCAGATTCTATGGTATTTAGGCCAACGTGAGTGAGGCAGAACTGCTCTCCGGCATTGGTGAGGCGAGATAAGACAAGGTGTTGGGCAAACTAACCAACACCCCTGTAGGGGATCGACGTCCTTGCCGACGGGAGCACATGGAATGCTCGCCCGTTGCCCCCTTTCTCAATGGCAAGGGACAAGGATGGTTCGAGGAAAAACACTTATTCTTGCTTGGCAAAGCGAAGCAACATAAAACACATAAATCAGCTCTAAGAGTTTGCTCGGTTCATTAGGGGGCTACTTGGTTTCAGGCATGGATTCCTCGCGCTTTTGCCTAGCTTATGCGGACCACGAGGAGCATGCCCAAATAGGAGAGCCAATTTGGCTCTCTCAAGCTGGGAAGAAAAACTCTTCCGCACAAGCCACAAGGCTATCAAGCAAGCCATTCAAACAGACAAGTTAGTTCATGTCCTTGTTGAGCAAGACAAAACACTACTAGGAGAATGAACCAAGCAACCCCATAGGAGGCTTGCCTTGCCAAGCCTGACTGAGTAAGCCTTGCCTTGCTAATACAGGTGTGTGAAATTCATGCTCTACAAGAAGCTTAAAATCTTACCCACATAAGCTCCAAAGCAAGCTTGACAAGTATGAGTCACTGGTTGGTCTCCAGATTTCTCTTTTTTTTAGGCTTTGTTTAGTTGGTGAAATATTTTGGGTTCGTCTACTGTAGTACTTTTCGTTTGTATTTAGTAATTATTATTGTCTCACCATGGACTAACTAGGCTCCAAATATTCGTCTCGCAAATTCTAGCCAAACTGTGCAATTAGTTATTCTATTTATCTACATATAATGCCCATGCATGCATCAAGAGATTCAATGATGGACCATTGTAGCACTTTTTAGGTTCCTTTTGCTGAACTAAACATGGTCTTACACAAAGTCTCTAGATTAGTTGATTTCTTGCTAGGTAAGGCAGCACAGTAGGATCCAAGCGGCACCCGTCGTCTTCCCACTTGCCAGTCAGGTGTGGGGATTTGACTCAGTTGGCCACTTGGCCTGGCAAAGAAAAATCTTGAAATCACGATCGCCATGGTAGCTGCCTAGCTGGCAACTGTCAAGGGAACTAAACGCAGCAATTCTTCCCCGGTCAGGCAAGCCAAGGTCAAGCAAAGAATCCAAAACGTGCCCTAACAATTGAAGGCATAAATTTCATTAGGATTTGAGAAAAAAAAAATGTATCAACAATCCATACAGAACTCAAGGGAAATTAGTCGCACAAGCATTTCCCAGAGGAAGCTTTAGAACAAAGTTACAAACTGTTTTGGCAACACGCACCTTCACCCACTTCACAGAAAGATGCACCCGTTTCTATTTATTATTATTCAAGCCAGATGACTTATAGACAGAATAGTTACAGTACAGAGTTCACTTCAAATTGGCCAGGACGGTAGTACTAAGGGGCACACAGCGTCTTATTCTGGTTATACAACACAGGACACATGTTGGAAGAGCCCAACAGGTATCTTTCAAATGGTCTCAACGAGCTTCGACAGCTTGGCTTTCTGGTTTGAGGAGCTTGTCCAGATACTCCTTTCTGAAGGGATGCAACGACTCCATAAGGAACATGTATCATGAGAGATCCAAGATAGAACTGTGATGATAATGGAATGGAACTCAAGTTTTACCTCGCTGGCAGATGGTCATGGGGACGGTTGTACGGTGTCCAAACAGGCTCGCCAACAAAGAGACGCATTGCCTGCAAAAACATGAATATGATGATTGCAGTAGCACAACTCCAGCAACAATGCACGCAGATTCTCAAGTTAATCTTACACAACATTGTACAAAAGATGAAGGTTGTAGCTTCACGTAAATAGCGCACATCATTCTATTAACACAGTAAAATCTGTGTATTATTTGGTGATGATGTTACTTCTTAGCAATATAAGTGATTCAGGCATTCAAATTTGAATTGAAGTCCAAAGGCATGCAGGTTCAAAAGAGGTTCATGTGTATCCTTTCTTAAAGGCACACATATGATCGTTTTTTCACACAATTTTGGGAGTCCATATGCTTTCAGTGCAGAAATTCAAACAGAGGCATGTGAATCAATGTTCATAAATATGTGTCAATTTCAAGGAATTCCAGAACAGTCACTGCTCAATGACAGCAAAAATGATATCTGATGAATCTGATCCTATAGCCTGGTAAGTTCAATAATTAGTGTCACGTGCCATAAGGTCTACAGGAGCAGAAGCAGAGGGCTAGGCCTGTGTCTAACACTACCGGGCTGCTATGAGCACATGAGTTAGCTAGTTCGACAATCTCATCCCTGGATCTCATCTATTAAGGAGATATCACAGAAAAGATCAATCAAGTTATCTCTAAATCCTATCTTCTCCTTCACTTCCTCACACAACACCTGCTCTCCCTGTACATCTCTACTACACCAACACCAAATCCTCCACTACGGCTCCAGAGTCCAGGCCAGCATGCATTTCTGGGGCCGAGATCAACAACCAACACAATAAGGCTTTATGTAACAGAAACTAGTGCAATAACACGTGTGTACCTTGATGTAGTTGTCATTGTCCAATGTGAAGCGGTGATACATCCCTGCAGGAAGAACAATCATGCCTCCTTTCTTCACTGCTACACGGATCCACTGGTCATTTTCGTCCCTCACATCAAAGTATCCTAGAAAACATAATATTGTTTCTTAAAATGTTCACATTGTGATATGGTCAGACATAACAAATACATACCACTCCCTTCGAGGCAATAGCGTATTTCTTCATCAGTATGCAGGTGCTCTTCAAAGAAATTCTTTATCTTAGTCTCATAATTTGGCAGCTTCTCTGGGCATACATCACAAATGTCCTGTAAATAGCCCATCAATGAGTGCCTATTATATTTCTTATATTTGATTTTACTAATACCAAACAGCACTAGGCTTGAACATGACATAATAAATCATCACTGCAAAGTCAAGGAGTACAGACAAACCATGTAAGAGTACCCTCTGGCTTCACGGATTTTCTTGAGGTTCTCATCATTCTCCCAGTTGTCAGGATTCAGGCGCCAGCTGATGATTCCTAGTTCTAGATATAAAATATGCATTTGTGTTAACTTGTAAAGGCAGGGAATTAAATATATGTCAGTTGTACTAGAGTTCAAGCACAAACTATAGTTAAAAAGTTCAGCTGTTGATGTACACACCTGAAAGCTTCTCAAGAGGAATGAATTCTTTGGGATCACGGTGATGAGGAAGCCTCTGGTCTTCTTGACTGTCGTCCATGTACCATGCTTCAATAACCTCCTGCTTACCATCCTATTGAAGAAAATGAAAGGAATAAGCTTATAAGTGCAACCATCAAAGACAGGTGACAGTACAGATAATCCTTGCAGGGAATAAGAATGCAAGTTAATCTATGGCTAGTCAAAGAAGTAATGCAACTGAACACATCTATCGGCATAAAGAAGGAAATGACAACTGATATGAAGTAACAGGTCTATGAACCATTGTTTTCTGTATGCGTGAAGCATGCTATGTGCTGTTTTTTTTCTTTTTTCTGTTCATTAGGAGAAAATGGGCAGAGGCTTTTCATTCAAACTTATAAAGTGAAGGAGTCTACATCATGAGGTTTCTAGTTTGTACTTTTACTCGAAACGACACCTTGAAATTTGGTTGTCATAAGTCAAATGTTAAAGAAAAACAAAGGTTTCCTTTTACTGATTACCAATTTCTATGCAGGGTAGCACTGCTTGCGCTTTTGTAACGGAGTACTTATAAATTCAAAGCCGGAAACTTTCCGGATCTTTCAAAAAAAAAAAAAAAAAAGGTGATCTTTATATTTCACAATTTACCTAGTTGTTCCTGATCCTTCATCAAAATAGATAGTCATTTTAAGAATTTATGATCCTCAACAAGACAAGACAAACAAAAGCATTCATAATGGAAGTGAAACCCTTGTTAGCTCCAGTGACCAGGGATGCATCCATGTCCCTATAAGGTTCACGGTAAGTCTAAATCCATAAGGAAACTAATATTTTGCTCATGCAACTACAGCTAAAAACAGAAAATGGAGATGAAAAAGAGAAATATAAACACTTCTGGAATCTGGACCTACAGGACATCAAATAGTTAATTTTCACAAATGATAGCACCACAGGCTAGTAAATTATCTTGACTTCACAAATTTCCTTGTGGAAAGAAATCCAAGGTCCTGCACTATCTAATTTTGGATGAGAGAGGCATAATTATATATTCTCATTCATCAAGGCTGCAGAAAGGAAGGAATAACAAGAGATGTGGAGGACACCGGAAAAAACTACCAAGTATTGTTTGGTTTAATACTTGTTTACAACTAAACTAAATCAAAGGATGTCAATCAATAGCATTCTCGGGGGATCCTCCAAGCCTCCAAGTGTTGAGGAAGCAGTGGAACAAAGTAAATGATATTATGAAAGTGAGGTCGTACAGAAAGGCCCTATAAGTGATTAGAGTCGTTAATAGTCATACTTGTTTACCCCCGCTTGTTTCGAACATCAACCCAGCGAATCTCGATGAAATTAGTGTTTCTAATGCAGAGTCAACTGCATCCGAACCGCAAAGCCTGTTCGTGTCATTCCCAATTCCCAATTTTTCTCAAAGAAACCCCTCTCCACCTCTGCTAGAAATTGCGCCCATCCTTGCTCCCCTTCCCGCTTGAAAGGAATCTATTCCTTCCTTCCTGCGTCCTTACCCTACCCCCAAGGCCACAAATCTCGACAGCTCGCAGTAAAAGAGCAGAATTTCTCCTCTCCGACATGGAAACAAACAAAGAAATCCATCCAAATTTACAGGGACAAGGCGGCCGCATCTTGAAATACAACTAAGAAGAAGGAACTCAGGGGAAGAGGATGTGGTTCCAGTACCTGGAACTCGGTTTCCATGTTGAAACTTGGAACTGGGTGCCTCCTTGATTCGTGCTCTCCTTTCGTATCGTCGGGAAGAAAACTTGGTACTCCCCCTCGAACTCGAAACAGCAGGATTGCAGGAAGAACTGTTAATAATATGGGTTCCTGCTCGTGCATCTAGGGCCAAGGAATACTGAAAATTCGATTCCAACCCTTGGACTGTGGCCTTGTTTAGATGACAAATATTTGAAAACCGAACGTCACATCGTTGTAATCGTAAAGACGCTTTTAGTTTGTTAGTGGTAAATATCATCCTACCATGGAAGTAACTAGGCTCAAAAGAATCGCCTCGCAATGTACATCTAAAACTATGTAATTAATTATTTTTTTTACCTATATTTAATACTCCAAACATACGTCTTTTATGTATTTAATGTGATGTGATGGAGAAAAAGTGAAAAAAAGTTAGAAATTTTAGCCATCTAAACAAGGCCTCTGTTGAGCGATGCTGACACTCAGTGACACAACGCACAAGTGCTGCATGGGTTGTGCTGGTTCTCGTACCTAATATAATTCCGTGTTTATTGTTGTCGTGTCTTTGGTTAGGATAGCAATAGAGGTTATTATATATAGTACAGTATATAACCTAAAAAGATGCAATTTAAAAAAATACTCACTCCGTTTTATTAAATTATAAGTTGCTTTGACTTTTTTGTTTATCCATTTAGTTATGTATCTGGACATGAATGAGCTAAAAAAATTAAAACGATTTATAATTTGAAACGGAGGAAATATTTTTTTTCATCCATCTAGTTATGTAGTCTAAAGCGATCTACAATTTGAAACGACTTGTAATTTGGAACGGGAGGAGTATAATCCTAGAACAGTTTAAAAAGAAAGGAATGATAAGGAGTCAAACTATTTTAAATGTGAATAAATTAATCTAAAGAATACCAGTGATCGATCGGAATATGTTTTTATAGTAAGTATATTAGTAATACCTGTTTTTTCTACCTAGTAAAAAAATATCAATATTAGGAATCGTTGTCACACTCCTCGAACTCTGAATGGAGAAAGGTAGAAGATCGCTTTCAAACAGAAACTCTTCTGCTGGAAAGCAAAATACTTGTCTTATGGGGAAACTAATTACGCTTTAATTCAAGTACTAAGCGGCCTACCTATTTTCATGATGTCTTTCTTTGAAATACCTAAAGGGGTGATTAAAAACCTCGATCTTTATAGATCAAGGTTCTTCTGGCAAGGCTCTTCAGAAAAACATAGATATAGACTTGCCAGATGGGACATCCTGTGTCGTCCTAAAGATCAAGGGGACTAGGTATCCTTAATTTAGAACTGCAAAATAAATGCCTTCTAGCCAAATGGTTGGTTAATTTGTTGAACACGAGAGGGCATGTGGCGTCGCTCTTAAGGAATAAATACCTACATTCCAAATCCCTAAATCAAGTGACCGCCAAGCCCAATGACTCTCATTTTTTGGAGGGGTCTCATGCATATCAAAGAGGAGGTGTTGGCTAAAGGTTCCTTCGATATCGAGATGGAACTACCACTAGATTTTGGGACGATAAATGGGTAGGAGATAAGCCTCTGAAAGATTGCTATCCATCTTTATATAATATAGTTCGAAATCCTCACGCAACCGTTTCAAAAGTGATGGATTCCAACCCTCTAAACATCTCTTTTAGGAGGGCTCGGTGGATAACAAACTTACGTAATGGCTTGGTCTAGTAGTAGCACGAATCTCAAATGTCGAATTGGTGGAAGGGCCGGATTATTTTAGATGGAGCCTAACCAAATCGGGACTATTCTCTGTCCGCTCAATGTACCTTATCTCATTGATACACAAACACCTTTTTCGGATAGGATGATTTGGAAGATAAAGATTCCTCTAAAAATTAAAATCTTTCTCCTGGTTTTTACAGAGGGGGGGTTATATTGACTAAAGACAATAATCTTGCTAAAAAAAATTAAAAAGGGAGTCGGCGCGTTTGCTATAATGGGAATGAGACTATTCAACACTTATTCCTAGATCGCCCTTACCGTAATGATCCGGAGGATTATCTCTTTTTGCTACTTTGACTCGACTCAACCTAGATCAATTAGCTATATGTTCGAATTGGCTAACTAATCAAAATAAAAAGATTAGAGAATTGATTTGGGTGGGGATGGCTTCCATATCTTTGGGCTCTCTGGAGATGCCAAAATGATGTGGTTTTTAATGTAAAGAAATCTAATTCTATTATGCGGGTAATTTTCGGAGGTGCGTATTGGTTACGCTTATCGGGCACAAATGCGGCAGCGTGAAGAGATAGCCAAGGAAGCGCTCTCAACAATAAGCAAGAAATTAGAATTTATTGCTTTAGAGATATCCAACAATGGATAGAAACATTTATATTGTTTGTCTCCCCGGCCAATTTATGACCGGCGCCTCTCTTCTCGTTTGTTCGAAAGCTTGTAATAATGGGCTGCACATCCCTTGGATGTAGGGCCGATATTTGTTATCCATTATTAAAAAAGAATCGTTGTCACCAACTTCGCGTGCACTGTGTCTGTGCAGTTGCAATCGAACATGAGGCCATGTCGATCTGCATTCTTTCGTGCTCGGAGAAAATTGGGAGAGCAGCCATAGAGGATGGACACGGAACCAAGTCACGATGGCCTGGCCTGGCCTGCCTAAGCGATGACGCACGCGAACCGTTCACAACTTGGAGCCGCCATCTACGCGAATAGTATGAAGCCAGGCCAAGCAAGGCATCTCTCGCTGTTTGCTGCTGACAAAACGTAACCATAACAATCAACGGATCGGAATGGAGCAATAGCAATCGAAGCAGTGACGCTACTACTCCGGTTATTTTCTCCGGTTCTTGATTAATCCACACCCAACGTGACACGTGGTACAGTAGTCCCAACTGTCACGGAAGCACCGGAGGTCCACATCGGCAGTAGTGGTGGTTCCGCAGGATAGCAAAGCAGCCTACAGCTTGTTCTGATGAAATGCAGAAGCATTCCCTAGTTTTTGCGTTGCGAGATGCAGAGCGGTGGTTTGAGTAGAATCTTGTCAGGGTTTGGCCGGGAAAAGTTTTTTTTTTTTTTTTTTTTTTTTTTGAACAAACATACCTGTATTACTGGTTAAGGAAAGGTACAAATACAGGTACATTGTACAAGGAGACAAAGGACAGCTGTTCCACCCTAATAGCAGAAAAGACCCTAGAAAAATAGAAAAAATGCATTAAGGTCCCCGGACCTTCGCTGGACCAGGCAGACCGAATCCACCGCCGCGGTCGCCGCCGTCTTCAAATCTGGCGCCGCCATCCCCTGAACTGAAGGAGCTCCATCGCCCGCGGCTTTGAACTGAGCCGAAGTAGACACTCGAAAACCGAGATTAGCCAACGCTGAACACCCAATCGGCCGGGGCCACGCCCCAAGCAGCTTCCAGCATGAACCGATGCTGGCCCTCGACGACCACCGCCGCCGCAGAATCGCCAGCTCGATCCATCCTCCAACCAAATTGGCCGATCCGCAACTTCCTCCGTGCATCCCAGATCAAAAGACGGCTTCCTCTTCACTTCGGCGACGACAAAGACGAAGAAGAACCTACGGGGCGACTCCAAAGCGCACTCTCCCGACCACAACAACGCCACCGGAGGAAAGCAAAGATCAATGGGAGGAAGAAGTCGAGGAAGATTATTCAAGGACGCCGCGGCCACCTCCTCCTCACCGCCGGCGCCGAGAAACACAAGCCGCAAAGGAACATAGTCCCTCCGGCAAAACCTAGCTCCACCGACAAACAACGCCGGTGAGCGCGACGCTAGACCTAGATAGAATACTAGCTAGTCTATATACAACCGCACATCGATTCCTCGGTCCTCCTCCTCCTCCCGCCCGGCGGCCGCCAGAGAGGAGAAGTACCGGAGGAATCGACGCCGGTAACTCGCTCTCTGCCTTCCTTTCGCCCCTGTTGAACTGTAGCAAGGGAAAGGTGGAGAAGAAACGAGAAGGTCCGACAAGTGTTACGTGCGCCCCCTGCTTTGATTGCTTCCCCTGGGCGAGTTCTTTTGGCCGGGAAAAGTTGAAGACTTGAAGTAAAGTTTCTGGTACAAGTAGAGACTCGTGTGACCGTAAAAGATGTGGAAACATTTAGGTACTTGACAGCCTCAAGTTTTCAACATCCAACATGGCAGCAACTTTGAGACCATAATCTTTGTTAGCCCGTGTTGGGCATGCTCTAATTCAGTACCCCTCTAGATTTTATGAAACACGTAATCTTTCTATTCTTTCTATTCTTAAGAATTGAGGCAATGTGGCGTTGTTTGGTTTGTCTCCATTCCAAATTACAAGTCGCTTTGACTATTTTGATATATTTATTTTCCTACACATCAAAAAATAATAATATGTTTAGATACATAAAGAAAATGGATGAAATCGAGAAAAAGTCAAAGAACTTATAATTTAGAATGAAGGAAGTAAAAAGATTGTTCGGAGAAAAAAAACATAGCTAACTTTGCATTTATGTTCGATTTTTGTTTCTATTGCATGGAAAAACAGCTTCCCTCGTGAGATCTCTACTATAATTCAAGACACTTCTTTCTATTTTTTTTCACGAAGAACACCATCCGTTTGGATCTTACAACGCTGGGGACTAGTGATTCAAAGTTTGTGCACAAGTCGTTAGACCCCCGACGCCCACGCCTGCGGCCACGGTTCGAATCCATCTCCCTTCGCCTCATTTTCTTCTTTTTCTCTAAAAAAATTCCTTCAAGAGAAGGGTCGGGAGACGGGAGCAGGCAGGGGCAGGAGAGGGTGGCGGCGGCTCCATGCAGAGTGGCGGCTGCGCCAAGGTTTGGGCAAGGGCACGGCGGCTTCGCATTTCAGATCTACCTCCACGGCGCGCAGGCCTAGGTGCGCCGGCCTCCGCGGAGGCATCGTAAAATTTTGCTCCGTCGCTACCGTCGCGTGCGGGCGTGTGGCCCGACGGCCGCTGCTACCTGGGCGCCCCACCACGCTCCACCGACCCTGCCTGCTCGTGCTGCATGGGTGAAAATGGGGCTTGCGGTTGCAGTAGAAGGCGGGAAGAGCAGATCTGGAGTCGGTTTCCAATTATCAGTAATATTGACTCTTGCAGCGAATTCTCCAACTCAGGGAGCCGCAGAGAGAAGCACACGTGACACTCGGATCCGAAGGTTGCCCCGGTCATCCCCTCGGATCAACGAACCAATTCTCATGGTCAGAGGGTTTCTCCTACTGTCTTTCCGTAATACTGTTTAGGTTATTAATAGTTGATTTGTGTGGATCCCAAATTTGCAATGCCGTTGACCCATAAATTGGTTTTTATTCATTTCGTCCGCACACAATGATAAATTTGACTTTATTTGTTAAATTGGTTTTTAACTCAAGTTTATTTAATAAACGGGTCATGCCGTCAGAACTCCGGATGGCCTTGTAAAGGGAATCGATGTAGTCAGTTACTGACTGTTCGTCCGTCCGTGTTAATGCAGAGGGGCAGCACAATATTTTCTTTGCAATCCCTGAGGTCTCATTCTTTACTTCCTGATTCAATTATTGATATTATTTGTCCTACATGTGAGTTGTGGGCAGATCCATGAACATTTTCCAGTGTGTGCAGATTATTTCCATGTGAGTAGCAGTCCTGCGCCAATTGTAAGGAGTAAGAGACCTGTAGCAACTGTATGGAGTAGGACTGTAGGAGATCTGCAGTAAAAGGGCAAGTTTTCAGTAAATGTTCCTACTTTTCATGCAATTTTCTTTTGTCTTGTTCAAATTAGAAATCAATAGTGAGATTGGTGATATAAATCTGATGCCATTTGCTTGCAGTGTCCATTGTGCATCATGTTATGAAATTATCAAAACCAAAAAATGTAGTTGTCTTGTTAAATTCGGGATATTGCCTTGTGATTAATGTGAGTGTTAGTTATCTTTTTTTGAATTTGTGCACTGAATTGTGTCTGTCTCTGTGATTCTATGATGTATAGCTATTAGTAATGAGATGACTGGCAAGGTAAGGGTATCCCTTTCTTCATGTAATGTATATACAGTTTGTTGTCTATAATTTGGCATTGTTTGATCTTCGAGCTGGTCGCTCCTTGTTGGCATCGGTCGCCCATGCAGTAGGAAGGCAGTTGCTGCAAAGCTCAAGAATTAAGAAGTTTGAGTTTTGTGTCAAGGTTCTTGTTTGTAATATAAATCCGCATGTAGTAATATTGAATTAATATTGGATCCAAATTTTTATGAAACTAAGTATTTGGGTAAATCACTTTCTTTACTTGATTTGTATTATCAAATGTCATCGTGGCGTTAGCTAGACGAGCATTATACTAGTCTCTAGTAGGGCTCCTTAACTCCTTCGCGAAGCTGTGCTCTTAAACCTAATTCCCTTTTGGCGGTTGACCGCGAGTTAAGCTAACTCGCGGTCGATCCACCATGTGCATGCACTCCCTTCCGCATTCTCTTTCCTCTGCTGCTCTCTTTCTTTTCTCTTTTTTTTTATCCGCATGTCTGCCGATGTCGGCCGATGTAGGAAAAAAAGTAAAACAATTTTTTAAAATTGGTATAATTTCTAAATGGTGCATCTGCTTTTTAATTCCGTCCGCACCATTGTGTTCTACGTGACGAAACGAATAAAACTAGATCTCACTTTCGAATATGTTTCAAGATTTTATTTTTTTGAATTTTTTCTACTAGCAAATTATGATTTTTTTTTTTTCGTTTTTCTTTTTCTTTTTTCGAGACATAAATCATTCAGGGACAATGGTACGAGGGATAGTAATGGGTGGGGAGATCCAATAAAAGCAACTTTTAAAATATTAGTCATATACGTATAATATATACATATAACCTATACTGTATAACTTATAAAACAACAATAAGACCTAACTACGACATGTACTTGTCTAACATATATGTATAACTTATATTATATAACTTATTGAACATAACAAAAAGACCTAACTACAATATGTACTTGTCTAACATATACGTTATAACTTATCTTGTCGATTCCAAATAGATTGGGCCGGAATTGACACGTGGATTGGGGAATTGGGAGGACGGAACGAAGATGGTGGCGGTGGCGTGGCGGCCGCCGCCGGCCCGCGGGCGCGGCGGCCTGGCGGCGCTACAAGGGCGCTGGGTCTTGTGTGGCAGCGGCGGCGGCGGCGTCGGGTCTGGGGCGGGCTACGGGGAGAGGAGGCGGGAAGATGGGATAAAAATTCTTTATTTGCTTGTTGCCCCGAAAGATTACGCACCCTTACTTATATAGCCCTACTAGTGAGACTTGTATCTCAAGTAATCTCTCTAAAGGTTTCCTTATAGATTGGAATACCTTTTACAAGCATGTCCTATTTATTTATTTCCTAATAAGAGTCTCCCTTATAGATGAGATATCCCCTTGCACACCAAAACACCTAAAGATAATCCTAGATATTTTCCTTTCTTTTCTCCGAATTAGTTACCGAAGAATCCGCGGAAGGGAGCGGACGGAGGCGGGCGCGCGCCGCCAGGCCGGGGCCGCGCCGGCGCTCCGTGGCCTACGGCCTCGTCCTTCGGGGCCCTATTTCTGGATCATGACATCTCCCCCCCCTTCTCCGGCCGTGGCGCGTCCCTCGTCTTTGGATGAAAGTCCATTCGGTGACACCTGGAGGGGATCGGCCGCCCCTCGGGAGGATGAGCTCGACCGCAAAGATGAGACGACCCCCCGCACGGGGTTCCGATGAACAAAGATGTCCCCTCGTTGTGAAGTCGCCGACGACGGCCGCCGGAGGAGCTCCCCGGACGCCGACATTGAGGTCCTGGTGCACCACATCGCGTGGGGCTCTCCAGAACAAGAAACGCTCATTGGGTGGAGCGTTGACGAAAAGCGGAAGGAGACGCCCGGATAGTGATGTCGCGGCGAGTAGGAGGAGTAGCGACCAAAGTTCAACATCGTGCCGTACATGAAGGAGCCGACGTCGAACGGGGAGGGCGAGAGCCGGTGAGTGGCCCTCTCCTGATTGTAGCCGATGTGGATGTTGTCGACGGTGAGGAAGAGGCGATCCATGCCGTCGATGAAGACGACCCTAGGGCCGGGCCGACGTGGTGGCGCCTCGGCCATATGCCGCCCAAAAGTATGGCGGTCGGTGCGGCGGCAGTAGGCTCCGTCGTGTAGGCTCCCAAGGCGAGGAAGTTCGTCCCCGCGAACTCCGCCCGAAGCAAGGCCTCCAAAAATCCGGCGGTAGTGGAGAGGAGGCCGGAAGGTAGAAGCGGCCGTCGAAGAGGAGGAGGCCGTCTTCGAGTGTCCACGCTGGAGCAGCGTCACCCGTGGTGACGTCGAGGGCGATGCGGCGCAGGTGCTGATTCTCCAATGTAGCCCGGCGTAGGCCGGACGAAGACTCCGGCCGGATGTGTCGTAGGGTCCAAAGGCGTCGCATGCCTCGAACATTTCCCAAGCCGAGTCGCGGGTGTACGGATGCCAACGAAGATGCCCGACCGAGGAGGCCAGGCCGGGCGCCCTACGGCCGGGGGTGGGGCGGTGAACGTGCTCGGGCAACCCTCACGGTAGTCTTGTGGTCGTGGGTCGCGAGAGTCACGCCACGCGTCCCGGGCTTGCCGCCCAAGGCATGCCAAGGATGGCGTCGGCGCCCCGCCCGGTGGCATGACGTAGGCGTCGATGTCGGTCGGTCTTTGGCGTCCGAGGCATAGTGGCACGTCGGGGTGGCGGCGTGGCATGTAGACGACGGCGCCGGTGCGGTGGTGATCGCGACACGCACCGGCCGAGTCCGGAGGCCCTGTCGTGGTCACCACGCTGGTCGATGTAGTTGTCGCGTTGCTCCCAATCGACGATGATATTGACGCCCGCGGCTCGAGATCATACCGACGAGGTAGAGAGAATGAGCACCACGCACGGGGAGTCGGGGTCCCGGAGGACCTTGGATCGGACAGGCGGGCTCCTCTTTGACGCCCCGCAAGTGGAGTGTTTGTCGTGGTCGTCGTTGTAGTCGTTGAATATTGTGATGTCGGCGAGATGCTTGCACTTGTGACCCCGTGAGAATGTTTCGTTACGCCACGAAGCAGAGTTCAGCCTTTACGTCGTTCGACATCTCCTCCGTGTCGGCCGTTTGAACGGTCGAGTCGTTGCCGCCGACGAGGGGGCGCCTGGGCGGCCGGCAAGACAGGGGCGCAGGGGCCCCCGCCCCTTTGCCTGTCTTGGCTTGCCGGTGTTGTAGAGGATGGCGAGGCGTCGCCGTGCGCCTCGGCGGAGACATGGCTGCCTCCATGTCCTTTGGGTTACGCATCTTGACGTCCCCGTCTTGAGTGGTTCGCCCAAGCCCGCCGTGTAGATGTTGACTTACCGCCGGGTCGCCGAGGTTGCCCGCACGCGCCACATGTGCCGGGAATTGTTCGGTGTACTCATCGACACCGCCCGTCTTCCTTAGTGATGCCCGACTCACCCGGTGGATTACGCCGCTCACCGGGCCAAAGCGCTCGTTGACATATTGAGCAAAGCTTGCCCAATCCGCCACCGGTTTCTCCCGACGACCTCATGTACCATTCTTTGTGCTCCTCCCGTGAGATGATAGGAAGCATACCGGACTTGTTCTCGTAGTCGGGCGTGCCACTGTCCCCCCTCGAAGAATTGTTCACGGCGGTTGATCCACGGGAGCGGATCCTCCTTGCCATCGTAGGTTGGGAAGGACGGCTTTTGCGGCGGGGAGTGAGACACGGGAAGGTGTCGGCCGTAGGGGTTGGAGGGCGCGCATGCGCCCGCGACGACGTCCTGCCGGCTGGCGGGCTCGTGGGTTTCAAGTAGCACTTCATCGGGTTCGTCGGATCGCCTCACGGTGACTTGATTGTCCCGGGTTACGCTTGCCATCGGTCTTCCTCTTGATGAAGTCGCGGCCGCCGCTTCTCGAACATTGCCCTCATCTCGATCTCGGCTTCACGGAGTTGTTGACGGTGTTTAACCGCTTTGGATCATCTCCCGAGAAGATAGAGATCCCGCCATCGATCTTGTCCATCCCGGAATTGATCTTGGCGACCTCGTCGGTCAAGTTCTTCTTGACATCTTGGATTCGCTTCGTCCATGGTGGTGGGTGGATCGTAGTGGCCTCCTCGGGATACCACCGCCGATTCCGGTTAGATTGGGCGGAATTGACACGTGGATTGGGAATTGGGAGGACGGGAATGAAGATGGTGGCGGTGGCGTGGCGGCGGCCGCCGCGCCGCCCGGGCGGGCAGCCTTGCGGCGCGCGCAGCCGCGAGCTTGCGCGCGGCGCGGCGGCGGCTCGGGGGCGGGGGGGGGAGAGAGGAGGCAGGAAGATGGGATAAAAATTCTTTATTTGCTTGTTGCCCCGAAAGATTACGGACCCCTTACTTATATAGCCCTGGGCTAGTAGGACTTGTATCTCAAGTAATCTCTAAAGGTTTCCTTATAGATTGGAATACATTTTACAAGCATGTCCTATTTATTTATTTCCTAATAAGGGTCTCCCTTATAGATGAGATATCCCCTTGCACACCAAAACACCTAAAGATAATCCTAGATATTTTTCTTTCTTTTCTCCGAATTAGTTACCAAAGAATCCGCGGAAGGGGAGCGGACGGAGGCGAGGGCGCTGCGCGCTAGGCCCCGGAGGGGGTGGGGGCGGCGTCGGCGCTCCAGGCCTACCGGCCCGTCCTTCTTCGGCCCCTATTTCTGGATCATGACATATACTTGTATAACTTATAAAACAATAATAAGACCTAACTACGACATGTACTTGTCTAACATATATGTATAACTTATATTATATAACTTATAGAACATAACGAAATACCTAACTACGATATGTATTGTCTAACATATACGTATAACTTATCTTGTATAACTTATAAAACAATAATAAGATCTAACTACGACATGTCTTGTCTAACATATATGTATAACTTATATTATATTACTTATCGAACATAACAAAAACCAAACTACAACATATATATTGTCTAACATATACGTATAACTTATACTTTGTATAACTTATAAAACAATAATAAGAACTAATCTGCGACATGTACTTGTCTAACATATATGTATAACTTATATTATATAATAACTTATAGAACATAACAGAAAGACCAAAACTACAATATGTATTGTGTAACATATATGTATAAACTTATAATGTATAATTTATAAGACATAACAATAAGATCAAACTACAAATGTGATGTCTACTTATACTTTTAACTTATAGTGTACAACTTATGAAAATATAACAATAAGACCAAACTAGGTGATATACTATCTAACATTTATGTATAACTCATATTGTATAACTTATAGAACATAACAGAAAGACCAAACTAGAAGATATATTGTCTAGCATATACGTATAACTTATAGTGTACAACTTATAGAACATAACAATAAGACCAAACTACAACATGTATTTTCTAACTTATACATATATCTTATAGTTTATAACTTAAAGAACATCTAACTTATTCATATAACTTTTATGTGCAACTTAGGTTATATTTCATAAGTTAATATATAAAAAAAAAAAAAAAAAAAAATAAAATCTTCAAAATATAGTCAAGTGGGATCTAGTTTTGTTCGTTTCATCGCGTAGAACGCACGGTGCAAACGGAATTAAAAAAATACACCATTCGGAATTATAGTAATTTAAAAAAAATATTTTGCTTTTTTTCGCCGACATCGGCACATAAAAAGGAAGGCCGCTGCGGTCGGATCTCGCTTTTACCGGGATCGATCGCGAGTTAACCTTACTCGCGGTCATTTAGTCGACCCGCTCTTAGGGTCGTGTTTGGTTCACGGGTTGGTGTGGGTTGGTGCGGGTTCGACCCACACCGACCCGTGTTTGGTTGAGAAGAGAAGGAGGTTGGGTCCAACCCAATAGGGAATATACCCTTCGGATCCGGTCGAACCAATTGCGTTTGAAAACCACGGACCATCCCAACCCACATCGTTCCCACCGCTATCATCACCCCGCACCGCACGGGATACCGCACGCTCACCCTTCGGTCCCTTCCTCTTTCCACTCTCGGCTACGACACCGGCCGCCCGAGCTCACGGTCGCGGCTCTCCCCCAAGATCCGGCGGCGGCCGAGCCTCCCAGACCGGCGGCGCCGAGGCTCGCGCGGTCCGGCGGCCGGCCCGAGGCTCCCGGCTCCGGCGGCCGGCAGGCTCCCCAGCTCCGGCGGCCGTGAGAGGCTCCTGGATCCGGCGGCGACCGAGGCGCCGGGCCCGCGCTGCTTCCGTCCGTCGATCGTTGTCGTCGGGCCATCTCCGTCCGTCCCTCGTCGTCCTCCTCCTCCTCTAGCCGGTTAGCCCCGCTCTTTCCGCTTGCCCCTGCTCTTGTGCGGTCAAGGTAAGAAACCCTAGCTCAACTCATCTCTATTTCTTGGTAGAAAAATTACAATCTTTTCTTCTTCACGCATACATCTTCTATTGTAGATGGATAAGAGGACAAAGCTCATATCTTTTCTTCGGCTTCTTTGCACACATTTTATTGTCTATGATGGCCTTGATTATTCGGACTAGAAAACGCAAGCGTGGTGCAAGAAGGATTGGTATTCCTTATGGGCCTATGGAGGAAAGGGATAGGATTAGACTTGAATATCTAAACAACAAAATTTGGAAGGATGATACAACTTGTATGAACATGTTACGACTTAACAGAGACAAGTATTTCGGTTTTGCCAACTTTAGAGATCGTGGTTTATTGAAAGATACTATCCACCTACGTGTTGAGCAACAAGTGGGTATGTTTCTAAACACCGTGGGACATAACCTTAGGAATAGGTTAGTTGGAACTAATTTTGATAGATCGGGAGGAACAGGTGAGCCGCTACTTCAATAAAGTATTGCGTGCTATTGGTGAGTTAAGAGGGGGAACTAATCGGGGCCCCCGTCTATGGAGACACCAAGCAAAATTGCGAGAAACTATAGATGGGATCCTTACTTCAAGGTGTGAGGCTTATACTTGTTTTGTTCTTTAGAGATCTATATTCATATATTGGTCCCTAATATTTACTTGTTGAACAATAGGATTGTATTGGAATAATTGATGGTACACATGTGAGAGCAATCGTACCTAAGGATATTGAAGATGCCTTTCGTTGTGGTAGGAAAAAATTTGCCACACAAAATGTAATGGCGGTAGTAGATTTTGATCTACGATTCACCTATGTCTTGGTTTGGTTGGGAGGGGTCTGCGCATGATGCTCTAGTGTTAAGAGATGCTTTAGAACGTGAGAATGGCCTTCGTGTTCCACAAGGTAATAGATTAGCACCCTCTCAACTAGTCCATACAATTTTTGTATATAGACATATGACCAATCAATCTATCAAATAGGAAAATTCTACCTAGTTGATGCTTGGATATGGAGCCAAAACCAGGATTTTTGCCCCCTTTTAGTGGTGTTCGATATCACTTGAAAGAGTTGGGACCTAATAATACGATTGCAAAATGAGAAGGAATTATTCAACTATCGTCACAAATCTCTTCGTGTGGGTGTGGGAGCGTGCTTTTGGGTTCCTAAAGCGAAGATTCAAAGTTCTTGATGATGCTATCCCGTTCTTCCCTTTTCCAACTCAAGTAGATATTGTTGTTGCTTGTCGCATCATTCACAATTGGGTCATACAAGATGGGTTTGGATGAAATTTTTAAAGAGGACATTCCTTTGCCTAGCATTATCCATGCTACAACACGCATTGGGCAAGCAAATGACCATCTTTGCGCCGAGTCAATTTTAGGCAACGACTAGCGGATCAAATGTGGGCGATCAGGCAAAATAACAATGTTAATTAATTTGTGTGTAAAGTCATTTGTAAGATTAAATTTGTTGTTGGGAACCATTTGTAAGGACATATTTCATTGTTGTAATTCATTTGTAAGGACATATTTGTGGGTAACTCCTATGTTTATTGAAATATTTATGGTGGACTTCTATGTTTATTGAAATATATGTGGTGACTTCTATGTTTATTGAAATATTTTTGGCTGACTTCTATGTTTATTGAAATATTTATGGCTGAGTTTGTATGGCGGGCAATGGGGGATACAACCGAGGGAGTTGGTGGAACTAATGGACATGCTACATGGACATCGGCAATGTCTGCTTTCATGCTTAGTCACTTGTCCGATGTGGTGGCTAATGGTATGAAGACATCAAAGGGATTCAAGAAAGTTTTTTCAATGGTTGTGCTAGGGCTCTAAATGAGAAGTTCAGCATTGCTCGCACCGTGAGCAAGTCAAGAATCATTTGAAGACATGGCAAAAGAAGTGGGCAAAGATAATTAAACTCAAAAAGTTGAGTGGTGCAATCTTTGATGACGATAAGCGCATGATCACACTTGATGATGAGCACTATAATGACCATATCAAGGTAAAGTTGTTTGCTCACTTATAATTGGACCGCTGAATTCTCATATTTTAACTACAAGTTGTCGCTGAATTCTCATATTTTGACTACAATTTGTTCTTTGAATTGTCATATTTTGACTACAATTTGTTTGCTGAATTCTCATATATTTACTACAATCTATCCTATATTCTAGGATCATAAGTCCGATCTTGAATACTTAAACAAGCCCATCATGCACTATAAAGAGATGGCGGCAATATTTGGCAATAGCATGGCTACAGGAAACTTTGCAAAGGACTCGAATGCATCTCTCGGGTAGAATCGATGATGAGGCCGATAGCCAAGATGAGGAGGAAGATGTTACCGGAGTAGACCATCAAGGGGCGACATCATCGCTACTAGACCATCACCGCCGCTAGACCAAAGAAGAAGGCCAAGGTTATTGATCTTGAGGAAGAGGGACCCGATTTACGTATTCAAAACTGTAGGTGACAACATTGTTTGAAGCTATAAGAAGTGCTAGCAAACCAGAAAATGAGGTGCCGGACAATCTATTTCAGATCCTAAATACCTTTCCTAGTTTCAATTCGCACGTATCGCATACCATCTTCATTTGTGTTCCAATCCCGTTATTGCTAGATCTTTCGTAACCTCCCATATGAGAACCAGGCTTCATTGGTTTACAATGTTCATTAGTGACAAGTTTCCTGGAGTGTAGGGTGATGTTGGACAAGTGGCATGTTTCTTTTTGGTACTCATGGAGTGTAGGGTGATGTTGGACAAGTGGCATGTTTCTTTTGGTACTTTCTGTAATGCCTTGACTTATAGCATGTGAGGTTGGAACTTTATGTAATGCCTTGAACTAATGTTATGTAAGGCTTGAAGTTATGTAATGCGTAATTAAGGCTTGACCTTGATGTGTAAGACTATCTAATTATTATTATGACTTTGGTTAACTCAAGTGAATTAGTGCATGCAAATTTGTATAACATGTGATTTCATATTATTTTCCCGTGTCATGGATATGCTTTGAACCTCATAAGAATTGAAGATATTTGCAATGTGTGGTAATCTCACCAAAGAGGTGATCATATTCTTTGCCAACCCTCAACCCTCAAACCAAACAAGGAATGGAACCACTCCAACCCAATATATCCTCCAACCAAACACAAAACCGGGTTGAACCTATCCCTCAGAACCAAACAAGAGATGGGTTCACTCCAACCCGATAAGTGGGATGGACCCAACCCATTCCATTTGGTTCCCAAACCAAACACAGCCTTAGAGTTAGAGGCAGGGGCAAAGGCCTGATAGAGAATGGAGAAGCCCTTGACTTTAAACACATGTGCTTGTGAGGGGATACTTAGAATTTTGACAATTTTTTTAGGAACCAACACAATTGTATAAAATTGGCTTGTTGGAGAAGACACGCATAAACTACCTATGTTGGGGGCATTTTCAAAAATTTTATCTGTCCATCAATCTTGCCTTGGGTGTGTTTAGCACCCCAACTTTCTCTCCAAATTCCACTATGCAAAAAAAGATTCCCCATCACATCAAAAATGCCGCACATGCACGCAACGATTACGAAATGTAGGTAAAAAAAAATAAACTAATTACACAATTTAGATGTACATTCACGAGGCGATTCTTTTGAGCCTAGTTACGTCATGGTAGGATAATATTTACCACTAACAAACGAAACGTCTTCTGATCTGCTCGATGTGACATTCCCCAAAATTTTGCACTAAATTTTGGGATCTAAACACACCCCTTTCCTTTTTCATGATTTAGCTGGCAGCGGGCTGATATGTTTCCAGCCTTCCTGCAGTAGTACACTTTACAGAAGACCCCATTGATATTTGATGCAGCCACAGGAACGCAAAGACTATACCAGATAATCTTTTTCTAAAGGAGATAACTCTGCT
Source organism: Hyparrhenia diplandra (assembly GCA_015847255.1). Taxonomy (NCBI): domain Eukaryota; kingdom Viridiplantae; phylum Streptophyta; class Magnoliopsida; order Poales; family Poaceae; genus Hyparrhenia; species Hyparrhenia diplandra. The sequence continues at coordinate 24,399 of JADLZK010004130.1, read as the reverse complement.
TTCAAGAAAGCAAGGTGGCATACAAACTATACCAGATAAATCACCATAAGTAAAGACCATTACACTGAGTTTCCCATAATTTGCAGTTTTATATGCACACACTGACTGAACATGCATCAAGGTTTCATGACTCGTGATGATACAACACGGTTTTGTCAAAACCATATGATGATACTATGCTGTACATGAATCCAAGCGATCATATATTTGTATAAACCGGAAGGGCAGAAACAGATTCAGTGTGCTGCAAGGGCAAATCCCGTGCCCGCACTCACATTCTTGACATATTCTTGCCTTGCCGGATGGTCCTCCTGAGGCCGGTTGAATGCAGTCCAGACAGGTTCCCCAATGAAAAGCCTCATGAGCTGCACGTGTAAAAACACCAGAATTTAATATTAAGAAATAAAATAGCTGAACTCTATAAATAAAATTTTAAAAATACAGCCTATCAATCAAAGTTCTTAATTTAAAAGAAAAACATAACTGCCACATACAGCTTTGATTTGCAATTATTTCTACCAATTGAACTTCATTTGGCCTTACGGGAGTCACAGCATGATTTTTCTGTTACCACTACCAATGGCCTGTTCTTAATTGTTCAATCATGGTGTCATTGCCTCAGTTCATGAAATGGATCTCATGAGTTGCATTTGGGATTGTTTCACAAAAAGGTTACCAATTGATGAAATTAGTAGCTCCTACGATCCTAAATGTAGAATAAATGAGGGCAATGACATCGGGAACACCACAGCCTGACACCCCTTTGGGTCGGGTGACTTTCATATGTATAGGCCGAACTGGCTTGTGTTACAAGACATGTGTACAACACATTTACATATATTATATCACTATAAGATGATATTGGTACCTTCGTGTATTTGGCACTGTCGAGAGTGAACCGATGATAAATTCCAGCGGGTAGGATGATCATATCTCCTTCCTCTATCCAGATTCGAATCCACTTGTCATCTTTGTCGCGGACATCAAAGTACCCACTGCCCTCCAAGCAATAGCGGATCTCTTCGTCCGGATGCATGTGCTCAGTGAAGAAGTTCTTCACCTTCTCCTCGTAGTTTTCCAGTTTGTTGGGACATATTTCAATAAGATCCTTCATAAACAGCACATATTCAAGTAATGATATCATACACAAGACGTGCAGAACACAGCATAAGACATCCAGAAAGCAATTGGAATTATGGGAGACTAGCTCTACAAACCATGTAACTGTAACCCCTGTCTTTGCGGATTTTAAGCTAGCTCCTCCTCGCTTTCAGACTTCTTAGGGTCCAAATGCCAATACAACACACCAACATCTGCAAAACAGGCCATCTACGTTGCTTAATTGCATAACAGAGCAGGTCCAGAACAAGGGCTGGCTATTGGACTTTCTGAAAACCCTGCTTGGGTAGCTGATGTAGTAGTCAGATTTTTAATAGCCACATAGTCAAGTCAGGATTCAGGAACCAAGGAGGTCACTTTGCCCTTGTCTGGAATCTGACTAGCTAACAAAATTTCAGGAAGTACAGTAGAATTTTGCAGTTATGGCTGCAATAATATTGTTGCTTGACTAAATTCACTCCCCAAGTTTATTTGCTGAGAGCAATTACTAGAGGAGCCACACATATTTGAAGAAAAATGGAGATCTGTCTACAGAATTATCAGAATTTCCAGGAAGCACTGATAATGCCAATCGAATCAGAATTTAGTCTATGTTGATCTAAGAACACCTAAAGTCAACGGAAACCCAAACGTACAGAAATATATCGAAACCACCAGATGAACTAATTGCATACGACTTCCGTCTTCAAACAGAAACAGAGGTGTGTTTGCATCAAAGCAGAAAGGCTTAACAATTTCGCGGTATAACAGCGAAAAGCCTCCGTAGATTGGGTCGAACTTTATTTAGGTTTAGGAGGGGCACGGAGTACCAAATGCGAAATTACCAGGAATCCAATCCAACAAATGAAGCAAGCAAGAGTCCTTACCTTGGAGCTTAGAGAGCGGCAGGAATTCCCTGGGTCGTTGGAGGTCCTCGCCGTTCTCCGCCACAACCCACGCCTAATATCGAAAGCAGATGAGCACAAAGCAGGTGAATGATGGCACAAGGGAAAGGCATCGAGACCCCTGGAGATGAGACGATCCAGCCCGTACCTGCGGTGCCATGCCGAGTGGAATCGGAGCAGCGGAACTGGGAGCACGCTCGCTTGGGTTTTGGATTGGATGCCCCGCCGCCGCCGCCGGCCGCCCTGTGCCCAGTGGAGTGGGTTTGCTCCTCGGTTGTGCCGTGTGGCTGTGTGATTGTGGTGGAGCTTGCAGATGTAGAGAGAGCCGCAGGACGACACAATGGGAACTAGAGAACGTTTTTTTACTGGAACCGAAGGGCTGTTTTTTTTTTTTTTTTTTTTTGGCAACATAAGTACTCCCAAATCGACTTATTTTGTTCTCAAAAAAAAAAAAATCGACTTATTTTCACCTGAAAAACTTATGAAACATAAAAAAAAAAAACCCAAATCGAAGGAATCTGGTTGCACAGAGTTTTTTTTTTTGTAATTTTTTTTCCTGGTGGCACGGTTGACTGTCCTTTTGTTTACTCTTGAAGAGAAAACGATTATTTGTTGCTAAACTGTGTATTACTTCTCACGATGGGGATGGTTCAACCATGGACCGAACCGGTATCGATCCATCGATCCATTTAGCATAAACTGGTGCTGTGGTTAATCCATTCTACGTGATCTTCGCTCCGTGGGCCCCTTGGGTCGACCCAACAATTCAACCACACGGTCCACGGTCTTGACGTCGACACGCTCTGCTTTCGCCCGGCGTCGATCTCCCGCCTCCTCGATCTTTGGGCGCAGGCCACGCCCGTCTTGCTGAAGCTCCGTAGCTCGCTTTCGCCCTCGCTCCCACGCCGCCGCGCCCGACACACCGCAGCCGCGCCTGCGGGTCTCGCTGCGCCGCAGCCGCCCTATGCCCGCAGCCCCGCGCGCAACGCCCAAACCGTGCACGCCCGACGAGGAGGAACGGGTGGAGGTGGGCGCCGCCACCGGTGGCGACGGCCTGGCTCTCGGGTACCGGGAACACCGTTACGCGACCGCTTCGGACGGGCCGGGAACCGGAGCGCGTCGTCCGGCGTTGCTCGCCGCCGATGGTCGCATTGACGCGAGCACCGCGGCGACGGCGAGCTTGGTGGCGCTGCAGTTAGCCATATGGATGATCCCGCTGCTACCTTCTTGCTACGGATGATGGCTTAGACGGATTGCTGTGCGGAACGGATCGATCAACGATAGGATCCGAGCGGCGATGAAATTCACCGGGATTGTCTTTGGCCCATCCGATGATCCACTCGCATCGTCTTTATCTCACTCACGAAGTGGGCGGGGAGAGACGAAGACGAATCGGTCGGACTAGAACGGCCAGCGGGCGCCGCCGCCAGTGAAAGTCATGGATGGATCGAACCTCTCAACCCAAAGGTTCGAGTGGTTCTAATCCTCGGACCCAAACTTGTTTAATGGAATAGATAAGGGGCCCATTAGGGCGTTTTCATGCTACGGGTCGACGAACCGACGGGTCGACCGATCCATGCCCATCGTGAATTACTTCCTCCGTCCCTAAAAGATTGTCACCGCGTTTTCCGGAGACACAAATGCCAACAATTCTATACCTACTAATAAAGAGAGAAAAATTTCTTGTCCACCTCTTGTTTTCCGTCGCCTACCCAGCCGAACTTCGAGTCTCATTATTCTGGGGTACATGCGATGGTACGCGGGGCCCGATCCACCAAACCATGAAACTAGAGTCCAATAAAGTTGGCCATTTGGCCCAGCCAGCTGCCCGGTCCGAGGCGACAAAATGGCCGATGCCAAGACCGCCCGCGTGGCCGGCGGTCGGGGGCCATGGGCCGCCGCCGCCCGTGGCACGCGATGTCGGCCCGGTCGCGGCCCGTCGGCCCATTCTTGGCGGTGGGAAAAATTCCAAAGCAATAGCCCATCATATTCCTGGGAAATCCCAAGCAATTGTGGCCCAAACAACTAAAGGCCCATGTAACCCGACGGGAACGACCCATCATACTCCATGTCTCGGTTTTTTTTTTTTGAGCAAGTCTGGCGTGGGCGGCCCGTGGCTGGCCCTGGACCGGCCCGTGGCCCGGTAAAATGGCCCACGGACCGGGCCATGGGCGAGGGCGCGGCCCGTGGCCCGACGTGGCCCGCGGCGGGCGGCCCGACCCGGCCCGTTGGACACCTATAGAGTCCAAGTCTAATAAGAGTACGAGTCCTAAGACCGTACTGGACGTTGTACACTTCAATCCTACCCTCCGTGGTTGAGGCCACAAAGAGCATCCTGCGGAGACGGCACCATGGACACGCCATCGACCGCCTGAGCATAATGTTCTGCCTGAGGGACAAGTCCATGGACATCGTCCGCACCGTTGACGACGCCATGGCAGCAAATCATAACATCCACGTAGCAGAGTTCACGGTCATACCAGAGGAACCGGACATCGACCTCATCGACGACGATGACGTGCTCGCCAGCCAACGGGAGGCGATTCGAGAGCTTTGTCGTCGCGTGTCCCCGTGCATTTGCGGGTCGCATGGACTTGACCTTGCATAGCGCGAGGCCCAGAGGTTCCGACATCCCTACTGTGCTGGACTGAAGTTCCTCAACCTATACAATTGTGCAAGTAGAACACTTTGAACTTGCTGAGCTGAGAATTGGTTTGTGTAACTTCGAACCGGTCGAACTCAAGTGGCTTCCAAGACACACGTTTTTTTGTGTAAGAATTGGCTTCCTTCGGATGATCCGTTGTTGTTCGGCTATGTTCCATAGTGGAAACCAAATCAAAAAATGATGATTGAAATTTTGTTAAGTTCCTTTCGACCAGTGAGTGTAATCGTGTTTATGGGCATGTAAAACCCATTGACAATGTAAAACTCATTGGCAATCTACTCCAAAGCAAAGAGTACAGATTAAAGATATTATTATCTTCAAAAAATAAATTCTATATTTCAAATTTTATCAAAAATATCATTGTTAGTCGTAAATATTTTATTTTATTTCACCCATTGCAATGTACAACTATAAACATTTTACAATATTAATTATAAAAAAAGGTGACATAAAATATATATATCTATTTAATCAAATAATTTGGTATTCACCCGTAGCAACGCACGGGCACGTTTCTAGTATATATTAAAATATAAAAACATTTGTGCTAAGTAATTAGCATCATCGAAAAGATCTAAGTCCAGTTTTTAACAAATTTATTTAAAAATTTAAATGTTGCCGCATTTTTTTCTATAAATTGAGTCAAACTTATGGCACGCAACCCACGGTGGCGGTCTTTTAGGGGACAGAGGAGTACACCGTTGTAGCGAACAAAAAATGTAAAGGAGGAGGCTCTTGTGTAAAAAAAATGGAGGAGGATTGGGCCCGATGGTGGAGGAAATAGCACTTTAGATCCGGTCCATACATCCTCACTGCGGTTAAGCAGTTAATACAAGGTTAAATGTTTAGTTTTGCACTCCGAGTGATCTCATATCACGCCACGTTAGAGGGTAAGTGACACTAAGTTAAAAGTTTAAAAAGATAAATCTGACTAGAAATATTGTTATTATAAAGAATATCTAAAAGCTCATAAAAATTAAGTTTTCAAAAATTCATCTAAATTGGTCTTGTTGTGTTAGCTAAGTAATTAAATGAGTGAACCGATAATCTGAGTATAGCTCAATTGGTCTCGAGCTATCGTCTGGTCCTTTTTTCAAAGTCTTGTTTAGAATCACATCAACTTCTCATAATCTTTTATGTCAAAACTCTTTGGCGTAAAAAAGCTTCAATTTGCCGATGCTCCCTACACGCCTGGCCTTCGCCTCCACCTCGGCCCACCCCGTCTCCGCATGAGATGGAGATCTGTGGCCTTTGACTCCGTCCCTACACGCTCCTCCAGCTCGGCAGTTGGAGGAAGCCGGTAGAAGATCGATCTACGACCCCCCACCACACACACACACACACACACCTGGCCTCTTGCTGTTCACCGCAGCCACCGCATCTCGATCGTGCCTTCCTCATGGGCCACATCCACATACCCGCTCCTCCCTTCGTTACTGCCACCGCTAGTCCACCCAGCCGCTATGCTTGGTGTTGGCGGTCGAGGGCCCAGCGAAGTGGGTTGTCCCATTCTCTGATTTGGAGGGGCAGTAACAATCCGCGGGAAGAATATTCCCTTCTTGGGATAACCCAACTATACCAACCAAACATATAGAAAACGGATCTGGCCCATCCCAATCCACTCCAACCTTTCATCTAATCTCACACATAGAGACCTATTGTACTAGAGTTTGAAAAGGAAAACATACTCTTTTTTTCTTCTCTCTTTTTGATTTAACAAGAAATAGGAAACAAGCTAGTTCCAAATCTGATTTCCATGGTCTCTAACTAATTTCATGTGTAATTTCAGGGTACTTGGTCCTCATCAGGCGGAGGAGCTCAAGCTCGGCTGTTGCCCCCCACCCTGAACCTGGTCCCTGCCTAAGTCGCTCCTGGTGCCTGCTGCAGATATCACAGATCCTTTATCGCTTTCTCATCCCGAAACTCCACGACGGACAGCACGACGGGGGCCAGGTCCGGCCTTGCCCTGATGCCGTCCATCGCCGCGGCCTCCCCGGCCACCCACTTGTTGAGGAACGCGACGGTGGCGCCGGCGACGAACCGTCGCATGGGCGCCCTGGCGCCGCCGCTCCTGCACACGGTGCGCGTGAGCATGCCCCTGGCGCCCGGCGTGTCGTCGTCCATCATGTCCGTGTGCCCGTAGTCCCTGGCCACCAGGTGGCACGACGGCGCCGCGCGGTCCAGCTCGTCGTAGAAGGCCGCGTGGCTGACGCCCAGGGCGCGCACGGCGGCAGCAGCGGGCCCCGGGCAGCTCGCCGAGCCCCGTGCCTATGACCATGGCGGGGAGCCCCACGTGCAGCGAGGCGTTCCTGCCCGTCAGCACCGGCGGCGGCGTCTGCTTTCCCACGCCCATGCCGTCCACCGGGTCCACGGCGACCAGGGCGGCGAGAGGGACGGAAAGCTTCGCCTTGGTGAGCCCGAGCGCCAGCGCGAACGCCACCTTCCCGCCGCGGCTGTGGCCGGAGATGGACACCTTGGTTAGGTCCGCGCGAACGCCGGGTGGCAGAGTCGACGGGAGCCCGACGGCGAGCCAGTCGATGACGCCGGCCGCTGCGTTGATCTCCTCGGTGGTGTCCGGCCCGGATATGGTGTACAGCTGCATGCGCGATCGATAGACGAGCATCAGGTAAGGTAAGCTAAAAACTAAACTCCGGTGGACAGACCTGAACTACTCCGGTGGATGGGTATACTGTACCTGAGGTCCGACGACGATGAAGCCATGTGAGGCGACGTGCTGGAAGAGCTGGGAGTAGAAGGAGTTGACGGCGAGGTAGCCGTGCAGGAAGAGAAGCACCGGGTACTCCCCGGCCTCGCGCGGCGCGGCGACGAGGAGCGGCTTCGGTGGCAGGCTGGCCGCGCCGGACGGGGACGTCGACCGTGCGGCGGGGCACCTCGACGGCGCCCTGGCCTCGTCGAGGCGGGTGAGGCTGACGCCGAGGCCGCCCTGATCGAACACGCCTCCGGCCTCCTCGGACCCCATAATCCCCATGCACCGGTGGTGGAGCAGCAGGCAGTAGGCCAGGAACACAAACACCGCGGACGCGAGGTTGTTCATGTGTTGCCGGTCACTGATGAGTGCAGTGCCGTATACGAGTAGGGTAAGACCGACACCGAGTAAAAGGCCCGGAAACGCAGTAAATATTGGTTATGACTGGGAATCGTGGCTGATTGGCGATCGACCATGCGCATGCGGCCGGGGAGCTTGTTCCTTATCTGCAGGGCTGCCTGGATTTGCAATTCTGCATAGTACAAAAGGCAGTTCCTTGCTGGATTGTCTGATTAGGACACGCCCACACTGCTATCTTGGACAAGTCTCCTTTTTCACATTGCAGCAAACATCCGAAATATGAAAGCAAAAAGTTCACACCTCTCTCATGTTCTCGTATTCTATACTAGTAGCAGACCCGTGCGTTCTTCTGGGATAACAAAACTTTTTATAAAAGCATAAGGATCGCATAATAAGATGACAATATAGTGAAATATAATATCATGGTTAGAGTGACTTTTGTTTTAATCAAAAACAAAGCTTGTGAAATTAACAAAATCACAGGAGAAAAAAAAATCCAATTATAAATTTCTCATCATCCAATGCAACGGTTATTTGAACTCCATGTGAGTTACATCATATACGGATACATTTCAGTATCATCCGATAAGACAATGCAGTCAAAAGCAAGAGCCCGTGAATGCAAAGCGTCGATCATATCCCATATGATTCTTTCATCTCAAAGGATCAAACCATGCTGAATGAAGTATCAAATACACTAAGTCACTAACCAATCCTAGAAAGTGGATCATCCCACTGCAGTAACACAAGTTCAGTAATTTTATCCTCTTGCATCCATTTGCTAAAGCTGCCAACCCATCATTCGTAACAGAGTTGCACCTGAAGCAACGGTCATTGCAAACATGTTATTTTCATGCATATGACTATAAAGATCATGATAGAAGAATAAATAAGATCTCAATTACCGGTAGGGATCAAGCTCCACAGGCTTTCCATAATTTGAACTAATATATGCAATGCTTTGTCAGAATACTTGAGCATAGGCCTAATTTCCATTTTCTCAATCCAATGCTGCAAAACAAGCAAAGTAACATGATCATGCTCAGTTTTAAAATAACATATTTTTTTATTAAAAACATCGACACAAATGTAGTGATCACAGACCTGCATCATCCACTCCGCACTCAGCGAGGTCTATCTCCTTAAGATTGGGGCAACAAGTTGCAATTCACTTTAGTCCCTTCTCATTTATCAAAGAGCATGATTCTAACCGCAAGCATTCAAGCATCTTACAGTTGTTAGCTGTTGAATCAAAGCGCATTGTTGGTAATGTGATTGCAGCATGTGACATCAATTGTTCTTAGGTCACTACACCGAGCTACAAGAGATGAGATTCCTTCAGCTGTAACACCACTTGTCATGAACCAGAATTGGGCGGACCGAGAGTGGCTAATTGGGCCAAACGCGACGGCGCCCGGCCCGGGAGGGGGCGGGGCGCGGGTGGTGGCCACCCCTGCCGCCGCCGCCTTCCCTTCTTCCGTCACGACTCGAGTTTGCTTTCGCTTTTAAGTTAGGATTATCTTAGGTAATTTTTGGTGTGCAAGGGGCTATCTCATCTATAAGGGAGACCCTTATTAGGAAATAATAAAATAGGAATTTGCTTGTAAAAGGTATTCGGTCATTATAAGGAAACCTTATAGAGATTGCTTAAATTACAAGTCCCACTAGTCGGGCTATATAAGCAAGAGGCATGTAATCTCTAGGGGATAAGCAAGCAAAATAAAAAAATATCTTTCGCCTTCAAGCTCGTGTGTGCGCCGCCGCCTCCCCTCCACGCCGCGCCCTCCCCCCACCGCCGCCCCCCCATTTGCCGCGCCGCCACGGCGCGCCGCCCGCCGCCAGGTCCCTCCCTCCCGGCGGCTCCTCCCCACCTCATTGCTCGAAGCTGGCCGCCCGGCCCGAAGCCGCGCAGCCCGTCGCCATCTCGGAAGCATCGAAGGGCCGAAGGACACGCGTGTCAATTCCGCCCACCCTGGCGGAATCGGCGGTGGTATCCGAGACCGGGGCGATTCCCACCACCCATGGCTTCGAGATGAAGGAGTTCACCGCGGCGAAGGTGCTCGACGGCGATAAGCTAGCGGATCGGCCGCGCTTCAACAACATGGAGGCTCGTCTTCGTCGCGATGGAGTGCGTTTGCATCACCTCGAGGGACCCCGCGAGCACGACGACCAATCCGGAGGACGGCACGGCGGCGGCCGCGGCCGTAGCACAAGGCGGCCCCAGCCAGCCCCGGTCGCCGCCCCCTCCCCGCCCACGAGATCTCGGCGTCGGCTCCGACCGCCATCCTCCGTTTCGAGGAGGAAGATGACATCAGACATGACGCACGGCCCGTCATCCTCGACGGCAAGACAGCCTTGACGGCTGCCCTCTCCCCTCCACCGACACTGAACCGCGCGGGGACTCTCCGGCGAGATGGCATCACCCGCCGCGCCTGCCCCTTCCCCAGCGCCACCCCACGGCTCTCCTCCTTTGGCTCGACGCGCCACCGCGGCGGGCGTAAAGACCGTGCTGCCACCCAGCGGCGGCACACACCCCTCCCCTTCGTCACGCGCGTGCAAGTCCGGGGAGTTCGACCGAACCGACGACCCCCCGGCCTCCGGATTACGCAAGCTGGAGCTCTTCTTTGAGCTCAACTTGGACATCGACCCGCACTACTCACGTGAGTTCGCGGCGCCTTCCATCTCACCGGTCTTCTTTGCGATGCGGTACATCGACCTATCCAAGAAAAGTCCCCGCCGTGGGGCGAGTTCACCGCCGCAGCGACATCGCCGGCCCGCCCGACACCTCGACGTCATGGGGGCATGCGCCGCCCCGGGAGGGCAGCAGCTGGACGACTACATCGACGCCGAGGTCTATGCTTCACGCATGGATTTTTGAGGGACAGGCGCCACCACCGCGTCGACCTCTTCGTTTAAGGCTTGCGCCCTCGGCTAACGACACTCGAGTGGTTCGAGCCCGTTCGATGGAGGCCATCGACCTCGCCCCCGCTACACGGCAACGGCCGGACGGACGACGCCGAAGCCGGGCGCCGGCAATGGCGGCAAGGTCAGCCACCACGCGGCTACACGGCAACATCGACGACGACATCATGGCCGCCGGTTGGCCGCATTCCGGGCCAGAACGTCTCGCCGCTTTGCTATGGACGACATCGGCGGCCTGACATCGAACGACATGATCACGGGCTGCACACTGCCCACGGCGACCAACAAGGAGCTCGGGATCATCTCAAACGCCATCGAGTAGGGGCTCTGGCGCCAGAGTGGAGCCTCCACTACGGCATCGTGAGGTACTTCCACCGCTACTACATCCCCGCCGCTTCCGAGCTTCTCGGGACTTCCTGCGGGGAGAACGTCCCCGCTGCATGGCGTCGCAGTGGGCTTCCACCTCCCCAATCGTCCCCGGAGGATCGGGCGTTCCCGGCAAGCGTCCTTCTTCTCCGGCCACGCCCGACGAACGGATCGAGGGTGCCACCGTTCTCTTCGACAACAACGGCGGCGTCTTCTTCCCGCATTGGGAACGTCACCGTCGGTCAAAGCATGGACCGCAGGAGATCCAGGTGGGGCCGCCCGTGAGCACGCCCAGCGACCTCCTCTACGGCTTGCCTCCTCGACTTCACCTCTTCGCCGCCCACGCCGCTCCGGCCCGTCTCTGCATCGCAGCTCCATGCTAAGGTGACAAGATCGACGACCTACACCTGCGTCTCCTCCATCGACCGCCGGATGATCGAGCTATCCGGGACCCTCGGCGCCTCCGTCATGCGTCGTGCATGGGCGAACGTCCATTCGTGCAGCCCCGCTGAGCTTCAAGTTCAGCATCTACTTGGCGACCTCCACCTCGACTTCTCCTTCGGCCGACAAGGGCGCCCGATGTTTACAACGGCGACAACGACAAATGCGATCCTCTCGTCTTCTTTCTTCGGGCACAGGTGGTCACCTCCCCGATCGGTCACGCCCTTCGCCACTACATGGTGGGTTGGGCGGCGCGTGGGGCCACGCCGCCTCGTCGAGCGGTGGGGGAGATGTCATGAACGAGTGGGCGGCCGAGGTGGCTAATTGTGCCAAAGCGTGGCGGCGGGCCCGGGGGGCCGGGGCGGTAGCAGCCTTGCAGGAGGGGTGGCCGGCCCACCGCCGCCGCCTTCCTTCTTCCGTCTGCGACTCGAGTTTGCCCGGCTTTCAAGTTAGGATTATCTTAGGTAATTTTTGGTGTGCAAGGGGCTATCTCATCTATAAAGGGAGACCCTTATTAGGAAATAGTAAAATAGGAATTTGCTTGTAAAAGGTATTCGGTCGTATAAGAAAACCTTATAGAGATTGCTTAGATTACAAGTCCCACTAGTCGGGCTATATAAGCAAGAGGCATGTAATCTCTAGGGGATAAGCAAGCAAAATAAAAAAATATCTTTTGCCTTCCGACTCAGGTGTGCCGCCGCCGCCTCCACCCGCGCCCCCACCGCCGCCCGCCGCCGCGGTCCCTCCCTCCCCGACGGCTCCTCCCCCTCCACCTCGTTGCTCGAGCCGGCTGCTCGTCGCCCATGCGACAAGAAGCTACAGCCCGTCGCCATCTCGGAAGCATCGAAGGACGAAGGACACGTGTCAATTCCGGCCCAATCTAGCGGAATCGACACCCTTGCATTTTTTGCTAAGACCAATCTCAACCAAATTGTCACGCTTTTAACAATGGCTTGAAAAAGAGAGTCCGAGACCTCAAGACCATCGAGTTTCAACATTGTCAAGGTTTCCTTTCCGGTTGCCAACTTGGATAGAAAATGCATCATTGCTTATTAGTGGCATTCTATCCCCTCAATAAAAATGTGGCGTTTAAAGAAATCTAAAATCTTAGTCGGTGTTGTGTTATTAGATTAATGTTGTCCAATAAAATAATACACATCGACTAAGTTCTATTATTTTTAAGTTATTGCGTGGGGCCATCTCTTTGGTAGCATGTAATCATCCATTTAGTATATTGGCAATGCCAATCATTATAATATTCTATTTTTAATATCACCACTACCACTATGTGTACAAATAGACTAATTAAATTAGACCTCGATATTCATGTGAAATATGCTATTATGAACAATATTATAAATAAATAACATACACATTTCTACCTAAGTTAACCATCTCGAAGCAATAGTATAAACTATCCCAAAATCTAATAAATTATCTTCTTGCATATACATTTGTACATATATTAAGCATTCCGATTTTCAACCCAAATATTCGGTTAAGGTTTTTGATAAAACAAATGTTGAGCACATCTTGAAGGTAATATGCAAAGGTGAAAGTTATGAATGAGGATGGTAAAAGTATACAAGGTGGTTGGTAACTCAACTCTATAACAAGTAAATAATGATAAGAAAAATATTAATATGAGTATACGTGAAAATGTTAATAAATGAGAGATCAACTATCACAAACGGGATCGATTTGGGCGGAAGTGACACGTTGACATGGAGGATTTGGGCGGCGGCGGGCGTAGGCGGCCGGTGGTGGCGACGATCGGTGGCGTGATGGCGTGGGTTGATGAAGAATGGCGAGGTAGAAGATGGCGATGATGACGAGTGTTGGCGGTCCTTATCATACACTTTATACGCCAACTTAGTTATATAACATGGTGAATAACGTATTTTTTTGCCACATGAACCTTTGCTATTAATCTAGTTCCACTTGTATTCGAAGAAAATATGTTTTTGCGGGCATAAACGTGGAAAACAGGTAAAAGTATGCCAAAAGGAAGAGAGAAGAAGCACATCGAACTGCGCTTTGGACAAGGGAAATGCCACCGGGGCCAAAACTAACGCGAACCAGGCCAAAGCACCCCCGGGGGCCGACCTGGAGTGGGCCACAAGCCCCACCGCCAAAACCGAGCACGAGGCGGGCCAAACTCACGGCGACCGCCCGCAGCGGCGGCGCCCGCCGCGACTGGGCTCCCCGATCCGCCGGCGCTTTGCTACTCACGACCAGCGTCCAAGAAGGAAGAGGGCGGTGCATGAAGGTGCTTTTCGGGATGGCGCCAAGGAATCCCGCCAAAACATTTCACATGTGCGGTTGCATGGCTTGGAAGAAGGTGGCATGCGTGGAAGAAGACATTCCCGCCAAGAATGCTTGGTTGCATGCCATGGGAATTAGTTTGGCACCAAGAGAAGGCGGTTGCATGCCTAGGAATTTGATAGAAACATGGAGAGCCCTCCATTCTCTTCCTCCTTTCCCTATATAAAGAGGCCATTGCCTCCCTTGTAACTCACCAATTCACACTCATTCACACACCATTTCACATTCAATAAAGGATCACACATTCCATCACCATGTGATCCATCACTCTCCACATTCCTTCGAATTTCACTCCCGTCTCACACATAGGGTGGTGTAGAGTGCCAAGACACTTTCGGAGGGAGTGAGAGAGAGTGCAAGGTAGAGAGGAAGAGAGGAGTAGCGACCCGCGGTCTTTCGGTTTTCGGAGTGCGGGATCTGCCGGCTCCCGCCTCCCTACCTTGTACCTCTACGGGTAACCTTTCGGCTTGGTGGAAGTTATTAGGTGTCTTACTTTCGATATCATTCTTAAGTTTCACGCTATCATTTATTTTATCGAAATTACAGGATCGTTGTTTACCTTCCGATAAATGCTCTAGTAGAGGGCCCCTCGATGAAGACGGGATCCCCGATCGGCGCTAGAGTAGTGACAAATAACGAAGTTATGAATCACCCTCGTTTGCTCCTCAATCCACGGTAGTGAGGTAGGGGATAGGTGGTGACAGCCCTATTAAGCCCATCGTACTCCTCCGCGTCCGGTTGCGTGAGTAGAGCAAGAGCCCGGCATCGCAGCGGACCAAGTGCACTCCGGATGCCCGTAATACTTTCGATTAATAGACGAGTAGCGACTTAGCCTAAGTGCTGAAAGAACACATCGCTCCTAGGATCACCTCCTATGCTTGACCCTTGATAGCTAGAAGAACAGCAGACTTAGCGCCCGTTCCGTGTGGAAATTCGATACGGAATACTTCTAGATGAAGTGCTACAACGGGTACTTTCCGTGCACTTGCGGACTTCTTTGCTTTAAGCTAAGAAATACCAACAAGCATTTAAGGCGCCGTTCTTGGGAACGGTTGTCGTTAAAGTTTGTGAAACCTAGTATATCGGTGTGAGCCCTACCCTCTCGCCATTCTTTTTATTTTTTATTTTCTTTTAATTATGGAGCAACCACTTTCAAAAAACTTTTGCTCCTAAGGGCGAGCTCTTAGAACCATGTCAATCTTGAAGCCAATCACGGCTTCAAGATTTGAGCTTAAAACCGGCTTTATAGCCATGGTTTAGGTCCAAGCCTTTTTAGGTTTGAAATTGGAAAACCCTTTGATAAAACATCTATCTTCTTTGCTTGTGACATAACTACTGGGGGAGGATTGTTTTCACATAAAAACCCAGCGGAAGGAGGAGCTTTCCTAAACCATATTTTTGAGAATACGCTTCCGCAAGAACCCATCCGTGTAGAACCCAAGCGGATCAAAGGGAAGTCTCTTCGGGCATTTGCGAACCTGATACACCTATAGAGAGACCCTTGCACGAACCAAAACCCAAGGGGACCGCATGGTAGGATCTCCTGTTTTTCGAGGTTGACCTTCGAGGGGATTGATAACACCTCGAAATACGAAAAATAGAAGAAACCATAAATCCCGGCCCGATCACGAAACACTCTTGATGAACATTTTTCCATGACTCTATTGAGGATTGGTGGAGGTCATGTATAATCATGCTATGGGTATAAACATTCAAATCCCTTGCACTTAAATGTGACAAGGAATCCTTTAGAACCCAACCAACACGGGCTTTTGCCAAGAAACCATACATGACCGAATTCTTACGCACAAGAATGTAAAAAAATTTTTTTACATTTTTGATATCAAAAAAAAAAAATTGAAATTCAAATGGACATCCCTAAAAAAATTCTTAATTTATCAACATCCGGGGATGTAGATGTCAAAATTTGGGGAGGAAAACATTTTCCATTGCGGTCACATGAGATGAAAACTTCGGTGTGAGACTCTCCCCATGAGTATGACACGCCCGAAGAGGTTAAGCTCTATGACAATCTTATTAGCCTCTTACAAGATTTCAAGGAGGCGTGTTCATGCGAAACATTTTTTGACATGACACAAGAAATTCTCATGTGGAATTTGTTTCGCTCTCCCTCATAGGGAAAGCAAAACAATAGTACACTAATGTCATAGAAAGTTGAATGGGGATTTAGAAGAACTCAAAGACAATTTTTGTCTACCATTCTTCCCCATCAACTCCTACCAAGGACAATCCTTGATTTCAAATAGAGTGAGAAAGAGTCCTAGGTGCAGCCAAGACCAGGTTTACTATGTTAATACACGGCGGCCTAGACTGTCATTACAGAGTATGTTTTCACATATCTTTCATTCGGGTCTTGACACGGTTCTTGCCTTGACATGACCACTTGGAGGGTCATTTATCGATAAAATTACAATGGAACAAAGGAAGATCCTTGATCACATCCTAGAGAAGCTTGTTTCTCCCATTGTAGAACCTTTTCCCCACCAAAACAAGGGCATGTCAAGCTTTGAGAAGCCCTCATCGGCCCGAATCTGTACCCTTACCATCCTTAGGATCATTTGTTGAGACATCACGAACACCGAAGGAAAATTCATCCTTCGAAGTTTCCAATTGAATTCGAGGATTATGGCAATACCTCGAACCTCTCTTAACACGAAAACCCCACAACAAATTAAGTTTTCCCTAGAGCTAAACCATCAACAAAATGGTCATTGGAAGTGAAACGTTCTTCTTAAAGCAATTCGGATTCTTTCACCTTCCAACATCATTACTTGTTTGTTAAAGGGAACTTTTTGGTGGAAGCCATTACACAACCTCCCATCGGGACTAATATCATGTTTCAATTCTCGGCGGAAACCCTTTTTGGGAAACATACCGCTAGTCCCGTGACAAACTCTTAAAAAAATCCGTGGCCGACTTATCTTTGATTGTTGTGGGATCACGAGGGCCATGCCATTAAAGATTGACAAAGCCGAGGTGTTCTTAGATCCCTATATCTTTCCCATCCTCAACTTCAAAACTTTTGATAGGCTACCCACTCAAAGACTTTGTTCATAAAAAAATACCCATGGGAGCCTTGATGAAAAATTGGGAGAGGTTGCTTGTGCCACTCCAAACCCATATCCGAAAAGTCTAGTGGCAAAGCAACATCCCAACCATGACATGTTCGAGGAGGCGAAGTTAATAACTCCATTCGATTCACTTAAGTTGCTCTCGCATCTTTGTGAAACGAAACACCTGTCACCCTCACTTTCGAACATAAGCCATGTCCCTCTGGCAAACAAAACATTGTTCTTGATAATGGTCAAGATACAACATTTGTCTTTCATGACATGCCTTTTAGGATAAGAACTCATGTGCCATGGACATGCCCGAGGCACCAACTCTAGAGACCAAGATAGAAACCACTATTGAGCATGAAAAATCTTCCTCTGAGATCCCCCATGTTTCATGCTCACTTCTTTGGATCTCTAGAGCTTGCCTCGCCTCTGACCATGTGCTCTTACAAGGATCACAACCCCCTCTTGATCCTCGTTCACAAAACTCTCTAAGAGGATGGTTGTGTATGTCGTCATCAATCTCGTAGTAGCACGATGGCACTGACCTTGCAGCCTGATCTCAAACGCTCAATGCTTAGTGGAGAAGTTGGGAAACTTCACCACCCTTGATAGCTACAAGAAGAATTACCACGGTCAAGCTTGTGACCATAAATAAAAGCAACTGTACGGAGATACCCCGGACCGTAAAAAAAAAAAAATGAATAATTCTCTCTAGTTGTTTTCAAAAAAAAGAGAAAGCACAAAAAGGTTCTTCTCTTTTTCTTATTAATAAAAGCAAGAGCTTGTTGTCGGGTTAGTATGCACCTTCGGGTTTTCTTGTCGCTAACCATTTTCGGTGGAGATCGATTAAAAAGATCAAAAGAGTCACGATACTTGAGAACATGGGGGCCACATCAACAAGAAACTTTGATGCTCATGGGTGATGAAACAAGCTCAAAAGGAGACCGGACCTTGCACACTTGACTTTTACACAAAAGTCCAAGTGTGGGGAAGATGGTGAGAATCTCAAGTTCCATCCACCAAGGGGTCATAAAAAAAAAAGATGATGTCACCACCCCGCCTTGCTGAAAAAAAAAAAAAAGAGAAAAGAATTATAAAAAAAAAAGAATACAGATGAAGAAGAAAAAAAAAGGGGTGTGATAGAAATAAAATAAGAGAAGAGAGGAGCAGTTGGCCTAGCATGGTCAAGATACATACCAAAGTGTTTGCTGACTCCACCCATCATTGCTTCCACAAGCAAGAAGGGTTTGTCTCTCGTCCTTTGCGGCCACCATCAAGGCCCATGGCCCACACATACGTCGTGTGTATG
Organism: Hyparrhenia diplandra; assembly: GCA_015847255.1. Lineage (NCBI taxonomy): Eukaryota > Viridiplantae > Streptophyta > Magnoliopsida > Poales > Poaceae > Hyparrhenia > Hyparrhenia diplandra. The sequence goes on along the minus strand of JADLZK010004130.1, from coordinate 6,221 downwards.
TGGCCTAATAACCTTGAGAAGCGCCTGGACATGGACATCATGCAAACCGTAGCAATATTTTCAACACTTCATCCATTAATGTTACCGGTAAGTACATCCAGGTATGCAAAGGAAATAAATGTTCACCAACACTCTTCACTCGTTTCTCTCTCCATAAAAAAAACCGAGAACTTTATTCTTCCTATGTTTATTATATCAATTGCTTCGAGTTTGGGTGTACCCTACATGGTATCATGTACATCCATAGGTCCTTTTAAAAATTAAGCGTGGTGCTTAGGTTAAAATGGCCTTCTTTAATCAAGTTTTGACATGGTGTTGAAATTTGGTTAATGAACGAGAATAGTTGTTATGATCAATGGGAGTATCTTATGTTGGAGATGAGTTAAGGCTATGTTTACATTGTTCCTTTATGTTAGCCTTGCGTGAGTCATGTTGAGGTGAACAAATAAAATAAAATAAAACAAGCTAAAATAAAATAAAGTTATCTCAATAAAGGCTCCACGTGTTCAAGCCGGTAGAGCCATATGTTTGTTTTCGTTTTGTTTTCTTTGTTTGAATAAAACCAGTACAAAAATAAGTGTGGGGAGATCTCTCAAGCATACAATCACACCCATCCGAGATCTCCCCAACACAATGCACAATCATCGAAAGCAACTCCACGATGGAGAAGGATGGGACGAAACGACTACCATTAACTCCTTCCTCTTCAAATGGCGGGTTTGTGCAAAACTCTCACTCTCACATCTCCCAAAAGTTTTGAATGTTTAAATTTGAACACATCAACAAAACAAACCTTTTTTTTTGGATGCACACTTGTTCCTTTTGTCTTTTTCTGTATCGTATAATTTGTCAAAGGAACAAGTGTGGGGAGAAACCTACACATACTCTACATAAAGTAAAAAAAATTCAAATCCTTACACATTCCCCTTTGAGCGAGATTTAAATGTATGATCATTAAAATGATTTAATCATCCTTGAGCTCCACCTCATTAAACCTCTCAATGTCTTTTCTGTCGGCATATATTTTATTCTTCACTAAAAGACAAAAATTTGTGGATGCTCCATCTCCATGCTATCCTTTGACAAAATTTGCATACTCTTTATTTCCTCGCTAATATTCCTATGCCTTGTGAATTATCTATCATAGGGACCCCATGTTATCTAAGTAATTGGAATATGTGATATAGCGGAGATAATTTGAACCTTGCTCTTTTATATATGAACTTGGGATTTGTTTTCAAAATTCAAAATTCAAATAGCATGCTCCTCAATGATATGCAAATTCCTATTAGAGCCATATTGAGTTTATCAAATGCAAAAACCTACCATATATATATGCTACTTATCTTATCGCATTGAGCTTGTGTCAAGTCTTGTTGACCCTTGTTGAGATAGCTGTCATGCCCCTAAGATCAAGATCACGCATTACACACCACATATATCGACTATTCCTACACCTGAATACGCTAGAAACATGCTTTAGTCCACCATACCAAAAGCTCTACTCCTACAGGAGTAGACACAAAAAAAGATATCTTAGAAATAAATACTCCATGTTCTAAAAGATAGTGATCTCTCTTTAATTTAATAATTCAAGAGACATGGCTATGAAAAAAAAATAGGGACACATGAAGGTCCTAAGAAAACAAAAAAAGAGTTGGACACATGAAGGTCCAAGAGTTCAACGAAAAAAAAAGATGAGCACATGAAGGCTCATGCAAAAAGATAGCCATGTTCTCAAGAATGAAGTTTTCATAAGAGAGAGATCACACACACATCAAGGAGTATAGTATAGGTTCCACTTTATATCCACACACATGCACTTCTTGATCTAGGGGTATGCCATCCTTCTCCTTGGATCCGAAGCTTTGGCCTAGCAATATATGCGAGTAAAGTATGCCTTCATATCTTTTCCCTACCCAAAACCAATATAATCTTTTTAGAAGTAGAAAAGAAAGAAGGCAAAACTCTCATATGCCTCGGTGAGGAACCGGAACACAAATATTTGAGTGATCCGGTGAATCATTCGAGGAGCAAGGCTATATTTACATTTTCAAAATCATATGAAAACCCAAGTTCCTCGCACTTATCGAAGCAAGGGGATTTGAATCCATGCTGTTCCATAATTCAATTACCCAAGATTAATGTGGTAGACACATCAAAAATTTCACAAGTGTAGGTGAAGCTTGAAATAACTTGTATGCAGATTTTTTTATTTCATCGGAGGTAAACCCACCTAGTCTTGCACTTTACTCGAGGACGCCAGTAAAGACTAAGTGTGGGGGAGTTGTTGGAGGTCCTTATTATCATACACTTTATACCGCCAACTTAGTTATATAACATGGTGAATAACGTTACTTTTGCCACATGAACCTTTGCTATTAATCTAGTTCCACTTGTATTCAAGAAAATATGTTTTTTGCGAGGCATAAAACGTGGAAACAGTAAAAAATACGCCAAAAGGAAGAGAGAAGAAGCGCACATCGAAACTGCACTTTGGACAAGGGAAATGCCACCAGGCCAAAACTAACGCGAACCAGGCCAAAGCACCCCGGGGCGCGACACAGGTGGGCCACAAGCCCACCCGCCAAAACCGGGCACGCGAGGCGCCAAACTCACGGTGGCGGGCCGCGCCCGGGCCCCGCCGCGACTGTTCCCCGATCTCGCCAAGCGCTTTTGCTACGACCAGCGTCCAAGGAGAAGAGGCGGTGCATGAAGGTGCTTTTCCGGGATGGCGCGGTTGCATGGCTTGGAAGAAGGTGGCATGCGTGGAAGAAGACATTCCGCCAAGAATGCTTGGTTGCATGCCATGGGAATTAATTTGGCGCCAAGAGAAGGCGGTTGCATGCCCAGGAATTTGATAGAAACATGGAGAGCCCTCCATTCTCTTCCTCCTTTCCCCTATATAAAGAGGCCATTGCCTCCCTTGTAACTCACCAATTCACACTCATTCACACACCATTTCACATTCAATAAAGGATCACACATTCCATCACCATGTGATCCATCACTCTCCACATTCCTTCGAATTTCACTCCCACGTCTCACACATAGGGTGGTGTAGAGAGTGCCAAGACACTCGAGGAGTGAGAGAGAGAGTGCAAGGTAGAGGGAAGAGAGGAGTAGCGACCCCTGATCTTTTCTTTCGCTGTCGGAGGCCGGATCCGTCGGCTCCGCCTCCCTACCTTGTACCTCTACGGGTAACCTTTCGGCTTGGTGGAAGTTATTCGTGTCTTACTTTCGATATCATTCTTAAGTTTCACGCTATCATTTATTTTATCGAAATTACGGGATCGATTGTTTACCTTCCCGGTAAATGCTCTAGTAGAGGGCCCCCGATGAAGACGGGATCCCTTGATCGGCCGCTAGAGTAGTGACAAATAACGTGAAGCGTGGTGTCTAAGTTATGAATCACCCTCGTTTGCTCCGCAATCCACGGTAGTGAGGTAGAGGATAGGTGGTGACACCCCTATTTGCCCATCGTACTCCTCCACGTCCGGTTGCGTAGTAGAGCAAGAGGCCGCATCGCTTAGCGAGACCAAGTGCACTCGGATGCCAGTAATACTTTCGATTAATAGACGAGAGTAGCCTTTGACTTAGCCTAAGTGCTGAAAAGAACACATCGCTCTAGGATCACCTCCTATGCTTGACCCTTGATAGCTAGAAGAATGGACTTAGCGCCCGCTGCCGTGGAAATTTGATACCGGAATACTTCTAGGTGAAGTGCTGCAACGGTACTTTCCGTGCGCTAGCGGACTTTATTGCTTTCGCTAAGAAATACCAACAACGAGCAGCAGCGGAGAGAGAGAGGGGGAAGGAGGGGGCGACGCGGGGTGGTGGAGGGGCGGGCGCTGCAGGCGGCGGCCGGCGCTGCAGGGCGGCGTGCCAAGAAGAAAGCGGCGGGAGGCGGCGCGACGTGCACAGGTGGTGGAGGGAGAGAGCCTAGAAGAGCTAAGCCGCTGTTGCGTTACCCCTTTAATCTTCTTCTTAAGTTCCAACTGATTACATCCCCTCGTATTTATATTCCAAGAGAGACTTGCATGCTAAGAAAGATCTAGAAGCCGCCGGTGGCTGGCTTGTTGCTGTCGAGGTTCGAACCACACGCTTGCCGTTGGTGTCTCACACCGGAGATTTTTTCCCGCAGTGCTCGAGGCGATCTCCGGCTCGATTGCCACGTGGACACACCACAATGGTCGAGTGAGACATGCCCGTCGCGTTCGAAGCTAGGGTGACGACTTTGGATACCTCTCCGTCAATGCGTCGCGGCCTCTTTGTACAGGTGTAGGCGTGGTTCAAAATTTTGACGAAATTTCGCCAAATTTAGTGAAATTCAGTAATTTTAAGTGGTGCCCAAAAAGAAAACTTCAAAATTTTGCAATACACTAATACATGTGCTATATCATTTTAAGCTTATATATTTCTATTGTCTATATTATACATTCTTCTATTCAATAGTTGTGTAGTCACAAATCATAATAATAATTGTTTAGATATAAACTTTTTAGAAAAACATACTTCATGTGCTAATCTCTAAAACAAAATTTGGCGAAATTTCGTCGTAGGTGAATTTCGGTAATTTCAATGGTGGCCGAAATTTTTTGCGTTACGAAATTAAAAACCTTGGGTGTAGGTTTAGTTTACGGCGCTAGGTGTGTGTTTGTGGTGGTGTGAGTTGGTGCTTGAGTTCAGAACTTCATACTACAACTTGTATTTGAAGAGGTGAGGCGCGCCTAGGGAGATCGGAGGAAGTTGTGCAAGCACCAATATATGGATGGGACCTGTGCAGGTGCAGGTTTCAAAGGGAGAGCACTGCATCCACAGTAAGTCTTCTCAGTTCAGTGGCACTTTTCTTCCCTTTCCTCTGGTTTTCTCCATCAAACCAGAATCTGATTCGGAGTGATAAAGGGTGATCTTTAGCATCACTGCCCATATCCTTGGTCAGATTACTGTGTCTTGGTGGTGGGAGGCTAATGGCGTAGATGGAATAGAAGGGGGGAAAGTGCAGATCTAGAGGTATGATTGAAATGACTCTCCATATGCTTCTAGAGCAGCTAGGGGGGAATAGGATCGATGTCACTGATAGAGCGACACAAAGGTGTTGATGAACAAGTTTTTAGAGTTGTTTGGTAAGCTCAATCTGGCTGCAAAGGAGGAAGAAGTTCTGGTCTTGGAAGATGCTGATGATTCAGATTTAGCTGTAGTAAATCATGCAGTAATTGGTAAGGTTGTTGTGCCTGATTCTTTACAGTTGCAAACTATTATAGCTGCTATGTAACTAGCTTAAGGATGGACGGAAAACTTGAAGCTCGTTAGCTTGTGGCTGACTTAACTCGGCTCGTTATGATAACAAGCTGAGCCGAGCAAGGATTTTAGCTCGTTAGCTATAACGAGACAACTTCGAGCTAGCTCGTGAGCCGCCACGAGCCAAACGAGCTACGACTTTTATACGTGTACCCTTTTAAAAGTTTTCCTTGAGGATTACAATACTTGAAATGCAAGCCTCATACACCCTAACGCAGAGCACCACGTTTGTACGTGTAGCCTTTTAAAAGTTTTCCTTGCCATCTTTGCTTGTTGTTTGAGGATTACATTACTCGAAATGCAAGGATGTATGATGTGGATCAAAAGGGGCGACCAGAGGACCCAACAGCCGCTACCAGTCTGCTGTGTCTGTCCAAGAAGCTTCCGCTGGCAATGGCTGCAGCAAGTGGAAACTCTCAATGTGGGAATTTGTACACGACTCCACGAGTCACATTTGTATATGGTTGTCGCCGGCCGCGTTAGTGCACATCGATCACCTTGCCATTGGTTGTTGGGTCGTCGGTTAGTCAACGATCATCGGTTCTGTGGATATATAAAACAGCAAACAAACTAGCGCCCGGACGTCCGGATGCCCACGCGCACATCCGCGTGATCCTGCACCTGCTGGCGTCCTACCCGCTCAGCTTGCTGCTGTGCCTGTCCACATGCATCACGCCCCGCGCCTGCTGTTGCTGCTGGCCAGCGTTCTACTTCTGCGCCCGCTACTACTTTTTTTTTTTTTTTTGACAACGACGGGAGAACATGTTCATGGAGCCTGCCAGTGCATCGACGCCTGGTTTTTTTGCTTGCACCGTAGGTACACCTGGCATCACTGCTCAGCCATTTAGGCATTGACCGCATATTGCGTGACGTTCGACTATTGTAGCTGGACCCCTTATTAATAGAGATAAGCAGCACCG